>JAJTUB010000025.1:143813-686820 GCA_036971345.1 Dactylellina drechsleri
TTACAAGCGGGGAACCGTCGGTTTTTGGACGGTTTTTGATTTTTAGAAAAACCACCCAGCGGTTCCCCATGACCTCTCTCAAACCGACCCAACCCGCTGGTTTTTGGGTTAAAACCAACCCATGTCGCACTCTAATCCTATTTACTAAAAACTATAATAAAAAATTTAAAAAACAATATATTATACAAGAAGATAATACTCTTACTGTAACAAAGCTCAAACAACATGATGAATTACAACAAGAAATCATAGACGCTGGCGGAGCCCTGCGTATGACAGTGGGAAACATTCACGCGATCCTATGGATCGAAGAAACACAATGAGAACAACACAATCCAGAACAAAAGTAAGAATGTCCAGTTCACCAAGTTATCTCCTTTGTCCAGTTCACAAGTTATCTCCTTTGTCCAGTTCACAAGCTTATATCCTTCTCCATACAAACTATGTATCTATTTAACACCTGTAATCCTGCTATCATGTAATTAAGAAATCAAGCAACAACTTAAGTAACAATTTGAACATACACATCCACCTAGAGTGCGACATGGGTTGGTTTTAACCCAGAAACCAGCGGGTTGGGTCGGTTTGAGAGGGGTCATGGGGAACCGCTGGGTGGTTTGATATGGGTCGTGGGGAACCGCTGGGTGGTTTTTTATTTTTAAAAAAAACCAACCCGTGGGTGGTTTGTACCATCTAAAAACCGACCCGTGGGTGGTTTCGACCATCTAGAAACCAACCCAACCCGCCCCATGTCGCACTCTACATCCACCTACTCTAGAACCTTGTGACATAAGTTGGTATTACCTTGATACCTTGTGTCTACTGTGCCCAATTCTTACACTTACTTATATTTACCATTTCTAATAGTATGTTTATATTAGGCATTGTCAGAGCTTGCCTCTAGAGACCCCTCGTGGTGACTCGTAAGCGTGAAGACGACTAGATTGCTATGGATGGTAGATAACTAGATTATCCAGCGCTGGTTCTACTGGTGCTGGTACGAGGTCCTTATATACAGTTCTTCTATAGCTATTCAGGCTCGTGAGGCCTCGGTATATCTCATGATACCTCGGCGGACCTCATACCCACTGGATACTTGCCTGCCAGATCAAGGAGGTGTTGACCGTGTGGTATTCTGCACCACCAGTCGTGAGGCCACGGCACGTATCGACGTGAACCGTGACAGGCATGGAGTGGAGTAATTACTTTAGTATAGTAATTTACTAAACCTCAATATAATCAAACCAAATTAATATTTTATAAAATATAATATTATAAAAAATAAAGTACTAATTAAAAAAGCAAAAATAGAGGCTACTTAGATAAAAAAATAGGATGATTTACCTCTGGAACGTATTCAGTAATAGATTGAGCATATACCCCGCTATATATAATAAGTTATTAAATTGAATGGAGGTAATGAATATAGAGAGGGCAGAGAGAAGCAAGAAGATGATGATTTTGTTGATATTGAGGTGGTACCAGACATATAATTAAAATTGCTTTTTTTCAATGCCAACATTGCCAAGATTGTGAAGTTACTTTTGGAACAAGCCTTCGTATTAGATTGGATTCGGGCACAGAGTGTGTTCTGGCTGCCTCATTGAGCGATTCAACTTCGATTGGACTCTGCCCTCCTCAAAATGCCCGGATTCCTTCGGCAATTTTCCGTTCTTTGTCGAAATCGCACTCCAGGGCCGTTCTACGATAACGACGTAAGGATCGTATTGGCGGCATTTTTGGCATATATATCACGTGTAGACGGTGAAAACAAACAATGGTGGTTACGATCTAAACACTTTTGGTAGTTATTATTTTGTGTTGAAAAGGGGTGGTTACCCTGGGGATGGCTCGCAGGTGGGGATAAAACGTTGATATGAAAAGTGCGGCAACGCAGAATTGAGAATGATGTGGCGTAAAACAATAGGTATTGGTGTTGTCAAGACCATGAGTCTGTGACACAATCTTTCTTGGAGGTGGACACCGCATTCATGCAACTTGAATCTCTTTTTGACCTGCAGACGATTGTTTGCGTGTATTTGTTTCCGGTTAGGCTCCTATGTGACGATAATGAACCCCCAATAAAACATTACCATATGATATTCATATACAGCTAATATAGTGGTTTGATTTAGGAAATCGCTAAATTCACACCCCTTTTTGCTAAATCCGCACCCCCCAACAACACAAAATTTTTTTATTTGAAAAAATAACAACGACAACCCCAGTATCGACGATGATGGAGCCACAGCCACAATTATTCGATCTAGGATCCCCCGATATCCTCCAGTACGATGACGAAGTCACCCTCTTAAAAGAGACTAAGAAGTGGGCGTTGTCACGCGGGTTTGCGGTCTCTCAGACTAATGGGAATATTACCAGCAAGCGTCTTCGAATTGCGTGCATACAGAGCGGCGCGTCTTCAGAAAAAGGAAGCTTAGCTAGATCTTCTATGAAGTCCGGGTGCCCGTTTCTTCTTATAGCAAAGTTTCATAAAAAGAAAAGTAAGTGGCACGTAAACGTTACACATCGCCTTCACAACCACGAGAGATATAGTGATGAAGATATCGTTGGACTTTCGTAGGCGCGTCGATTCACCGATGACTAAAAGGATACTATTGCGCGTCTTTCAAAACAGTCAATTGCTATTAAAAAGATTCTTACTTACCTTCAATCTGAGCCAGGTGGAACCAATGCCGTCTCCAAAGATGTTGCAAATGAAATTCTTCGAAAAAAGAAGGTAGTAGCTGCTGGGAAAACACTCATACAAATGTTATTCGATGTTATGGCTGCTGAAGGAGTAGCATTTCGATACGCAATGTTCAATCATAATATTTCACACCTCTTCATCGCATTCCCTGATGCCATCCGGTTGGCTCAACTAGCACCAGAAGTGTTTGTGCTCGATTCAACCTACAAGACCAATCGATACCGGATGCCCTTGCTCCATGGGGTCGGAATTGCGGCTACATACCAGACTTTTACCGCTTTTTTGGTGTTTATAAAGGGTGAAACACGAGAGGATTACCTCTGGGCGTTGAACTCAATGAAAACGCTTTTGCCTGCGGTTAAGCCAGAAGTTTTTATGACGGATTGCGATGAACAGCTTATGTACGCTATTGCTGAGTGTTTTCCAATGGCAATGAATCTCCTCTGCACCTGGCATATATCGAAGAATTTAACAACCCGTTTCAAAACACTTTTCAAAGAAGCGGATTGGGAGCGGTTTCTGAAGGGTTGGAGTAACGTCGTTTCTCAAAATACTGAAAACGGCTTTATAACAGCCTGGGAGAGATTAAGGGAAGGGGAAAAGCTTCCAAATCGAGTTGTGACGTATCTTGAAAACAATTGGATAAGTCCACATAAAAATCGGTTTGTGACCGCTTGGACGAATTCATACCGACATTTCAATCATATCGTCTCTTCGAGAGCTGAAGGAGCACACCATCGTCTTAAGAGCTACATCGAAACATCGACGGGAGATTTGCTGACAGTGTATACGCGCATCGCCGATGCACATAAGAATGAACTCAAAGAAATTAAAACCAAAATAGCTCGTGAGCGTATGAAGGCTAGCGGTAGACACTCCGGACTGTTATTCCAAAAAGTCCAGAAGAGAATATCCTACTATGCACTCAACCATGTGGCCTCCCTCATCCAGGAGCTCTCGATATCACAGCCACTTCCAGTATGTACTGGTACCTTTACAAGGGTCATGGGGATACCTTGTCGTCATGTAATAGCCTTCAAAAGACGCGCCTCCTTGTCTTTGGAGGTCGAAGACTTCGACCAACAATGGTGGCTCCGGAATGTAAGGGATATACAGCACGTTTTACCTCCAGTGGAAACGCCCCTAACCATTCTCGAGCGTCTTTCAACGGCCATTCCGACGTTACCGGCACATCAGCAAGAAACGGTCAAAATCCAGCTGGAAGCACTAAACACCGCTGAAACGACCATAAATCCAGCGTTTTATTCAAATCTGGGCCCTCAGGAGCCTCTGCCCGGAAAGCCAAAAGGAAGACAGAGAGGTGCTGGTAATAAGCGTCTTCGTAGCGATACAGACACGCGCCGTGAACCTTCAGCTTGGGAGACAGCTGAATCACGACAGGCCATAGCAGAGAGAGACGGCAAGAGACCGTTTCGATGCGGAAATTGTAGAAAAATTGGGTATCATCGAGCGTCTCAATGCCCGGAGAGATGGGATTACAACGAACCGCCATCGACGGCACCATTATAATGTACAATAGTAATAATAATAATAATTTATTTTTTCAATTTAAAAAAAAATGTGTTGTTTGGGGTGCGGATTTAGCAAAAGGGGTGTGAATTTAGCGATTTCCTTGATTTAATCTTGTAATCAAACTTATACAAGTAGCAACACTATGCCTGGAATTTTCTCTTGTTAAAAACCATGGCCATGGCAGGTTACACAACATTGGTATCAATTGAATAATTATATACATCTGCACAGCAGGATAGGCTCCATTAATACATAAGATGTTGGACTTTGCAACCCAACCCTTCTCCTGTAGAACCTGGTCTGTGAGAGAAAAAAATAAATAAATAAATAAAACAGCGACAGACATGTTAAAAGCTAAACTAAAAAAAAGAAAACCACAACCCTTGAACGCCAGTCTAAAAAAACACGCACGCTCCCATAAACATAAACGCGAGAATCGACATATACCCAAAGGAGGGGAAAAGAAATGGAGTATACAAAAAGATGATGGGTATTCGGTACGATGAAAAACCTCAAAGAGCTTCTAAAAAAGTTGTAAGGCTAATTTTGAAGATGGGGGATTTTATGATTGAGCAGAAAGTTCCATGTTGCACAGAGCTTCGTCGATCGCTTGCTCTTGTTTCTTACTCTCTTGTTCAGCCAAGAATTGGGCGTATTTTGACCTGGGGTTGTGAATACCGCATTCCGTCTTGTGGGTCCCCTTCCATCGTCCCGCTCGCTCATCTTCGCCTTCCTTGACCGGGCTATCGTTTTTCAAGTTAGTGATGAAGATTTGAAAGGACTTGTTGAAGATGGCATACTTAGTAGAGTGCCAGTCGCCGACACTCTTGTATCCCTTGTCCAACAAAGGGTTGTAAGGAACAAGCTTGTCATCGATGTACGCTTTGACTTGGGCGAAGGACCAGTTGGCCATGGGGTTGATCTTGATCAAGCTAGCCTCGTCAACTTCAACAACGTCCAACGATCCTCTCTTTCCACTTTGGCTCTTTCTCCTTCCCGTAAAGACAGCCCTAACCTTCAACTCAGTGTACGCCCGCTGAGCAGGTTCAACTTTTGCGACATAATCGTAGAGGTGGTCGTTGGTTTCCCATAGTTTGTCACCGTGGATCTTGTTGAATTCTTCGGGTGTGTCGATACCGTCAGGTCTGTAGATGCGGAACTTTGCGGTGGGATAGATAATCTTGCAAGTTTCCACGAGGCAGAGAGTCTCTTTGAAGTGGAAAAGGGTGTCAAAGAAGATAATGTCGACTGGATGATCGATTTTTTGTTCACTAGCGATCTTTGAGATCATATCGAGGGTGACAAGTCCTGTGAGACCGAAGGCCGTGGTCTGGTAGAGACCAGGGAAAGTGATCATACTCCATTTGATGATGTCTAGCAATATTTAAAACCAATATTGAAAACGATAGGTGTAGAATACATCAAAGGAGGCTTTGAACATACCGATAGGCTCAAGCTTTGCCAGCATGGTATTAATATGCTTGAGATGTAGAGCCGTGAAGAGAACTTCGGGCAGCTCCTCAGGCTCGCATCCACTCGAGTATCCGAGATCATTATTTGCAAATTCAGACTTTGGGGTGATGGGAGTGGCTGCAGATGACATGATTGATACGTGCGTATGCGATGAATGGATTAAAAAAACTAGGGGGAAAGATTGGATAAGAGACGGCGAGAGATGAAATGGGGGATTGATGCATGTCGTAATCTCTGGCCAGCGGAATTCTGAAGGGGAAACAGATGCCACCAAATACAACCGGTTCCAAAAAAGGGGCACAGTGTTATAAGGAGGAGATAAAAGAGGGACAAAGGGAAGATTAGAAATTTGTAGAGAAACGGATGAGGAGTATCAGCCATTGGCCCTGGGCTCACCATACAGTCCGTGTTGTTGGAAAAGTGTTACAATTTGCCAAGGCTTCCATCCGATGGCGTCTTTCGAAAGAGCCATCACGCAATATTCAACCAATCAGATGGCTTCAGTTCGTTCCACACTTTGTATGAAGAATGATGCTTCAAGTTATTTGCCTTTTCCGAAGTACCATATTTATCAGATTCAAGGCCTTTAAGCAATTAACTAATAATATATATAGATTTGATGGTAATCACACCAAACTCAGCTGTATCTTCTGTTACACTTCTTCCCAAGCACGAGATACTCAAGGTGAACAAGCTTCACTCTGCTGACTCTCAACTCTAATTATCTGGGTGTAAGGATTGTATACAATAGGCACAAGGTATCAAGGTAACACGCAAGATGTCACAAGATGTCACAAGATGCAATCGAGAACTGCGTATGTGTATATTCAAATTGTTACTTAAGTTGTTGCTTGATTTTCTAAATACATGATGGCAAAGGTGCAGGTATAAATAGACAATTTGCGGTACATAAAGTGATATGGAAATAGCTTGTGAAATGACATGGAGATATTTCTGTGACATGACATGCTCTTCATTTGTCTTTGTGTTGACTTTGAGGTTTTTCTTCTAACCAGAGAATAGCTTGGATTTTGCCCACGGTGATCCGCATGGCCCCACCAGCCGTTTCTATTTCTTGTTTGAGTTTATTGTGCTCTTGCAACTTTGTTACACTGGGCCTCAACTGAGGGAAGTATGTAAGTGCAAGGATAACTAAAGTTATATATAGAGTGTGTAACAAGAATGGAGCAAATAGCTAACTATATAGCTAGATTGTATTGGTAAGTTAACCGATGAAGATAGAATAACCTCATCAGTCCCAAAGATAGTTTAATATATATGTTGTATATGAAAGCGCAAAATGCGGTGTCGCAGAACTGAGAACAATGTGGCGTAAAACAAGGGACAAGTATTGTACTGTCAAAACCCTAGGTCTGTGACAATTCTACTATAGCACCGGTTCATTTCATCGATACTAATTATTCTGCGGTGATTACTCAAGATGGCGCTAAAAGATTTAACAAGGGTAAAATAGTAGTAAATCTCAAATTAGAAATTAGAAGGTGGACAGTTCCAGACCTTTGTAGGGGATAAAGGAAGAACAAGAAAGCCTCTATAAAGAGTTCCTAAAAAACCAAATAAACCCTAACCGGTAGGTTTAATCAGAATTAGGCCTACTGGATCTGAATTGTGGAAAACGGGCGCTCATTTCAACTAAATATTATATAAACATAATATTAAAATTTATTAAGGTAGGTATTTGTTCTAAGTATTTGTATTAATTATATGAAATTAATAATTTTAAATCAATTTTAAGTTAAAATGAGGGTGGGTTAAAAATTTAAAAAAAAGTAATAAATTTAGGATGGGTGTAAGAGTCGGTACAATAGGCACAAGGTATCAAGGTTAACACACAAGATGTCATAAGGTATGATGCGCGGCTAATGAACGAAAATACCATATTACAGGCGACTACTGACAAACTAATAGTCTCAGCGAGGTATCGCAAAATGGAACAGGTAAACCACGCTTCTCGCACGCCAGAGTGCTGAATGGCCATAATATGACTACCTGTGAGCTGGGAAAGCAATCGAATGAGACACCAAGACAGCTGCACAGCGCTGTAAGACCGATCAAACCAAATGCACCATTGTAATAGATACCGATCCTAGCAGCGACCACTGGTATGACACCGCTGAAGAGCATTAGCCTTGCGATTATTTATTAAGTTTGTCATGTTGGCGGTTCGCTCTTTCTGATGTCCCACTTCCCGTCGCGCTGGCACGCCGTAGTTCTGTTGGCAATCTGACCATCAATCCTGCCAATGCTGGCTTTGGGACATCGCGTGCCATCGCAGTAACTTGTCTCCTTGATCCGTTCGAAACCCCTCATATTCTCCAACCTTTCAAAAATTAATAATGGCGGTAAAGCCGCTGTAAATCTCGAACCTGACAATGCAAACCCGTATCCAATCCTCTCTTCGTAAGGACTTAGACCTTCGAAGGATCGCACTTGCGGGGACCCTTGTTCAGACGCTGGATGGTTGCGCTCTTTTCGCCCAACAGTCTTCCTAACCTTTTCTTTCTTCCAATCCCATCGGTTTGAAACGTGATCCTTTAGAAGTCTCTCTACCACATCTAGTCGGACCTCCAGAACCTGTCGGTCAGCCTCGGCTAGTCGCGATAGAACCCCATCTCTCAAGTACAATTTGCACCTTGGCGTAATTTCAGTCCAACGTTTATCAATAAACCCATGCTCGTTACCAAGTTCTTTATAGACTTCTCTAACAATAGCCTAGGGGGAATAGTATCATAATATGTTAAAAAATGTAGGTAGTTGGGGATAATTCAAGATATTATCGCGGTCTTAATATCAACCGACGACCTGGGTCGGGAAATGTGCTAGGCATACCTGAATATTAGCCCATCTATCGTGGGGGCTTGGCAGATCTGGGTCCTCCTCTTCGAAGAGGTCCCTTAGAAGGTCGTCCCTACGCTCCTTCGCTGGTGCTCTTCGCCGGTCTTGTGGTTTCAATGCACACATATTACTCTATCGTAAAGATGTCATAAGACGCGGACGGCTTTAAAGCCAAACAATCCAGTATAGATAGCAGCCTTGTGGCTGGACCTGGGAGAGAACGAAGGGGTTTCAGAAGGCCTGCGTAGCAAAATTATCATATAGCGCGAGTTAAGAGAAAAAAGGGACCAAGGAGAACTTATTGTCGATAAAGACCTTTAAGCTTGCCTTGAGGAATGCCTATACATCCATCAGTTTACGTATATCAGTATCGAATATTGCAACCTCCGCAGTTATAAATTAATTTCGGCTCAGGGTGCAGAATCAGCGATTAAAAGCAAAATCCCAGCTGATTCTGAAAGGCTCAAAGACTGTTAGAGTTGATTGGGTAGTTTCGTGGGAATTTCGGAAGGCGCAATCTGTAAGCATTGACCAATCAGGCGTGAGGCCCAACATCGGTTTGAGGATGCTCGGAAGTCTCATATTTAAAGCAACTTTCCCAACGTTGTACATCGCAGAAAATTCTGCCAACCTGCAGTACTTCCGTTAGTTAGGTCTAAAATGCCGCCCAAATTAAAATTAAATGACACGATAACGGTGCTATCAGAAATTATATTAAGTGGGATCAACGGCATTTTGACAAACAAGGAATAAATTGTTTCTCATTTGGAACATATGTACATATGTACAGTCGGTGCACAGACGGCACATAAACCTTAGACAAGAACCGAATTTCAGGACTGTGATTGCTTCAACCACCGGCGGCGAGTTCCATCAATCCTACATTTGGACCATTTGAGAGGTCCAATTTGCAGACGGAGAATCCAGCTCTGAGCATCCAGGTTCTCGCAAAGCTTTACTAAGAAAAGTTCAAAACATCGTCCAGCTGAACCCCGGAAAGTTCCGGCTAACTCCTCCCAGGTTTTGTTTTCCGAAATAAACTCCGATCGCTCGTGAACCGTCGTCAGTTCCGTGTTTCCCGAAGCCTAAATCTCCCAGAATTTGTGACGCTTGATACACATTGGTACACCTCACAAAGATTGCAATAATCAAATTTGTCTAATGCATCTAGAGCCCGTGCTAAAATGGAAGGTTTCATTACTTGGCAATTGTTAACCTTGCAAGCTTGTCTTGGATTTCATTGCCTCACAGCATCCAGAAACGATAGATCTCACAGTATTCAGCCCCAGATGCCGCTAAAACCCGAAGTTTTCTAATGGACCGCGCGGACGCCGCCCGTCGGAACCAATGCATAATCTACTTCTTAAGAAACTAACCTGATTTAGAGCATGTTATAATATCATCCTCAGAAAAGCGGCTGGTGGGAGTACAATTAGAATTGATGGTCCGCTGGAGTTGTTAGCTCGGTTTGGAAGCTTATTGAAACTGGGCGACCAGCATTAGCATTAATAAACAAAAGTTCCAATCTACTTTGTAGTTACTTCCTAGTACAGGCTAGTGTTTGAAAAAATAAGCAATATGCACCGCCAAGAAGTACCTCCCACACAAATTTTAGTGAGAGATACTTCTCGGCGGTGCATATTGCTTATTTTTTCAAACACTAGTACAGGCACACTCGGGTTATCTTTTATAGGTACCTTTGCGTACATAGACCTTGTGTTGGAACTTTTATTTTGTTACTCGTGGTGAGTGAGATAACCCGAAGAAGGAAGACGCGATTATTTGAGTGTGAATCTGGAAATAATAGCCTATATTATATATATTTATATGAAAATTTTTATATAAAACAATTGTATATCAATCCATTGTTTCATAGAATTTGCTATGCTATTGTTTATTAGATGCTGTCTATACTACAATATTAACCTAATTGACGTCTCTGAGGAATAGGCTCGGAGGTTGCAGCTTCGTAACGCCGTTGAATGTTGAGAGTTGAGGGTCGGCATCTCCCGTCATCAATTGATGGATCAAGGCTTTGGTTGTCGTTACCTGTAGTTAAAGGAAAGGTGTTGAATTAGCGTTTCTACGCTCCACAAAGTGGACAGTGATTTAACAACACAACGGTTAATTCCGAGTTGGGTCAAATTTATTGGAAGGTAAGAGCCGTGATTTGAACGAAATTCCCCACCTTGTTTTGCTAGAGCCACAAAAAGGATATAGCGTGTTGTATTTTTCTTATATTAATATAGGTATGTGATAAGTTGAATTAGGTAGAGTTGTTTGTGTTATATATTATAATTTTATACTTCATAAGTAATAATAATATTTTTATAATTTAATTACAGTAATTGTTTTTATATAAATTTTACTAATTTAGATTAAGATAATAATTTATTTAATTTTAAATATTTATTAAGTAAATAAATTTATTTTACTAATTATACTTTCTTGAACTATTTAAACTACCTATTTTTTTTGAGTATTATAATATTGAAAAACCAGAAGTTAAGCTTGATTAATAATAAAAATATTAAAATTATTAAGACTTTGTTCAAGATATTAAGAAAGATAATTAAAATGGTTGGTGGTAAATCTTTTATAACGTACCTCACCGGGAAGCGGGACACACCTAGAAGTGGGACACTTTTTAGTGAGAACCGCACCATACCAAAAAACCCAGTACCAAACTACCAAACTACTAACCACCAAATTATTAAATTATTAATTACTGACTTGTTATTAATAGTCAATTTATTAGTACCATACTAATATATATATACTACTTATTATTTACCATACTAATTATTGTATTAGTCATAAAACTAATTATACAACTTCCTAATTTATAAATTAAAAACTTTTGTTAGCTTATTTTTCCAGTAGAAATTATTAATTATAACTACCCCTATTTTAATATTATATTATTATAAATAAATACTATTAATTACTAAACTTATAAGTATTATAATAGTATTAACAGTTTTTTTAAAGTAACTATACATACTATTAAAAAGAATAAATTATTAATTTATAAAATTATAAAAATGTTAAATATTTTAAAGTCAACTTTATAATATTAGTTAATTAATATAATAAATAACTAATTTATTATATATCAAAAATAAATAGCAATAATAGTAGCAGCTGAAGAGATACTTATTTAATAAATAATATAATTATATTAATAAAGGTTTTCCCCAAGAGTAAATATGTTTTACCATATAATAAATTAGCTAGCTAATAAAACACTAAATATTAACTAAATGAATAAATTTTTTAAAAAATATAAGAAATTATATATTATATATACCTATATTTATAATAATAAATATACTAAAGCTGATAATCTTGAGTTTATTAAATAATTTTTTTAATTATTTTTAAACCTTAAAATTTAGTACTAGATTAATAAAATTAAACTATATAATATAAATAAAAAAAATTTTATTATAAAACTAATATAATGCTCACAAATAATAACACTACAAAATATAAAATCTTAATTTAACAAATAATCTAATAATTATAAGAATATAACAATAATTAAATATATTAATACCTACAGTATTATACTTCTTTTATTTATTATTTTTAAAAGCAATAATTATCAATTTAACTAGTATATAAGCATAAATAATATAATAGATAACTAAAAATTTATAATTTTATTATTAAAATAAACTAATAGTATATTAATATTTTAATAACTAAAAAAAATATTCAAACTATAAATTAATAAAAATATAAGATTAAAAAATTAGAAAATACTATTACTAGATAAACATAAAATTTATATATTTATTAATTTTATTAATTTTTATATATATTATAATATTATTATTTTTTATTTACTACTATACAGTACTTATTATTTATAACTATTAAATATTAGATTTAATTTAGTATATATTACCTAATATCAGAATATATTAGATAACATCTTTTATAGTAATATTACTAATATTAATAAATAACTATTTATCAAATTATTAATAAAAATATAAATAAATATTATTAATTTTAATTTTATTAAATCTATTTAACAAAAAACTAGATTAATACTATATAATTTAGAAAAAATATTATTATAATTATAATATCAACTAGAACTAAGTATAGCCCTAATTATTTAAATAAAATTTAATATTTTATTATTATTACTATCAACTATATTTATATTTCAAAAACTATATTTAGTATATTAATTTATTAATAATATTTTTATTAATATAAGTTATAATCTTAGCTTATTAATTAAAATATATATTAAAAAAATTAAGTAGTTTATTAAAAAATATATAATAAAAATTTTTATATTATAAAAAATAGAATTATAATTATGCACTATAAATAAAAAAATATTTTAAAATTATACTAACAAACTTTAAATAACTAGCGTTTAAAATCGGGGCGGGAAAAATCGAGTCGGGACGGGGAATTCCCCGGCTTTAGCCGGGGAAAAAAAATTGAAAATGACTTTCCCCGAGTCGGAATATTTCTCGGGTCGGGGTAAAATTTTTTGGATATTTCTCGAGTCGGGGTAAAATTTTTTGAATTTTTTTCGGTGGGTAAAAAGTTTTTTCGGGGAAATTTTCGAGTTTTTTAACCCCGAAACGGTACTGAAACTTGTGCCTCAGGATATTTTGAGTCGAGGTGAGAGCTAAGAACTTATCAGATTACGTAATCAAATCACGTGATCACCAAAATTTTTATTATATAATTAAAATTAAAATTTAATAAAAAAATTTAAAAAAATTAAATTGCATTTTTTTTTAATTTAATTTTAATTTTTTTAATTTAATTTTTTCGATTTTTTTATGAAAATAATTTAAAATTAGGTGTGGGAGATCTTGAAACACGCTAAAATGACTAGTGGTTTTTTAGCGAGTTTTTAAATTAAATTTAATTAAATAAAATATTTAAAAAAATTAAATTGCATTTTTACATCAGCAAAAAAATGTGTTGCTGTCCTGGTCGTCCGACGACGGGATTTCTGGGACGGCAACTTTACGTCCGCCAGCATCCGGACAACACCAGACTCTGCACGTCTAAAACAAAATAGCAAGAAAATAATCTGAGAGGATAACATTATTAATCCTGTCTTAGATGTTAAAAGGCTGATATTATCTCTGATAATAGAAATAATAATCATTTTAGATATTAGAATATATATCTTATCTATAATAATTCAAAAATTAAAATGTTAGAGATGATAAAAAAATTTGAAAATCTAGGATGATTTAAAACTCTAAGAATCTGGTACCAGTTGTGATGTGTTTACTGAAAATTTTACAAAAAATGTATCAATAGAAAAATTTATATATATATTTATTAATTTAACTACCTAGCTATAATAAAATAAAAAAATATAAAAACTAAAAACCAAATATATAATGGTATTACAACTTATATTAAATATAATATATTTTATAAAAAATTAAAAAGATTTTTTAGATCTTTTTCCTAGCTTATAATATTTATATTAGTATTTGTAAAAAAAAAAACTAGTATATTTAAAAACAAAAATCTCAAATTATTAAGGGCCTTTTATATCAAATATTAGAAAATTATAAAAATTTCTTATTAAATACTAGAAGATTGTTTGGTATTACTAAAAAATTTATTAGTTATACATTAATATACTTCTATTATAATATATTAGTAAAATACTTTTTTATAATATTATTAAAGATGTATAAGAGTTTATTATAAATTTTATTTATCTAACTACTAACTTTATAATTATAAATATTAAATTTTTATTATTTTAAAGTGATAAAAATATGAATATTAATAAATATAAACATATAATTATTTAAACTATAAATTAACTCTCTAGTTTGATACTCCTAATTAATAATAGAATTATAATATTATTTAATTAGTGTATTAGGAAATATAAAAACAATAAAAATAATATTATTGGTTTATAAAATTTTATATTAGCTTTGGGAAATTTGAAAGTAGATATTTAAAAACTTATATTATTATGATGAAATTGATTATAATAAAGAAATTAGTTATTTTTAAGGAGAAAAGCTATATATTGTTATATTGCTTTGGTATTTTCTACTAGTTTATAGATATTTGGTATTAGTTCTCTAATCATAACTGAAAGATAGGACTGATTATCTTATAATTTACTATTTAACTAGGAAAAAATGAATATATATATTATTAAAAGGTTTAAACTTAATATACTATAATATAAAAATAAAACTCAAGGAATTGATATTCTAAATTTGTTACTAAATTTTTCATATATTTTTAAATTTTTATAATATTAGTAAATGGTTTTTTATTAATTTATTATAAATTAACTTTATTTATTATTTTATTATATATTAACTATTTGATATTAGGAAGATTAATTATTTTTAATTTATATTTTTTAATAAATTTGTTTTTAAATATATTAAGTTTATTAGAAAATGGGCAAAAATTACTTCTATTATCTTGGAAATTAAAAATAGTTGATATTATACAAAATAATCTTAGTAGGGATAATAATATTAAATTTAGAGATTATTTTTTAGAAGATTTTCTATATTTAATAGAAGGTAAAGAAAATATATTACTTTAATTAAATATTAATAGTTAAGGTATTAGCTAATTATGTGATTTAGTTTTTAGATTTATTTGTAATGACAAACTATATGCATGCTTTTAAAATCTAATAATAAATTTCTGAAATCCAATAAATAATAATATTAAAATATTATTAGCTAATAATTAATTAAAAGTAGGATTGCTGATGAAGGGATTAATAAATTTTTTAGATTTGTTAAATAATGGAGTTGGTACTAATAATATAAATTAGTTAACTAAGTTAGGATTAATATTTTTATTTAAGTTATTATTAATATTTTTAAAGTTTTTATTGTTTTTTAAGTTTTTTATGGGATTTTTAAAAGGCTTTAAAAAAATTATAATCTGTTGTTTTATATCTGATATAGGATTTTCTTAAGTAAGAGGTTTAATAATTTTTTTTTTAATTAGTATTGTAATATTTATTATATTAATTGTTTTAACTTATAATTGGTTAGTAATAAAAATATAAATTTATTTAGGTTTTAAAATTATTTATTTTTTTAGATGTAATGAGGTTAATTTTAGATTTTATATACTTTGATGAAATTAGAGTTTTTAATTATTTCTTTTATATCTTTTTTTTAGTAAATATCAAATTTTCTATTTATTTTACTTATATTTACACTAATAAAAGTGTATCAAAAAATTTTTAGGGGGGTATGTTTGAGCAGACGCAAAAAAATTATTTATAAATATATGGAAACAAAGAAGAAATATCTTATTAATTAAAGAAGTCTGGAAAAGAAAATTACTTTAAAGATATAAATATATAATTTTAAAAAAAAATAATTAAAAAACAAAATAAAAAAAGTCTTAAGAAAAATATATTAAATTTAATTATTAACTAAATTTAGATAAAAATAAAAAATTTATTTACAAAAATAGCTTAGTTATATACTTTGACCTATTTTTATATATTTGTAAACAGCTTTATGATATTTAGTAGAAAATATTATATTGTTTTAGATTGATATGATTGTTGATAAATTAGTATTGTTTATTAATTTATATTAGTTGAACAAGAAATAAAATTTTGTTTTTATGAATAATAATATGATTTGGCTAGATTTTAGATAGTGGGTAAGAATTGTTGAATAATAGGTTGCTGAAAATTTGAATTAAGCTTTATAGTTTCTAAATTTGGTTATTTTTAAATAATCAAAATTTAGTAACTAAAAGCAATTCATAATTTTTTTGAAGATATAGATTGAAGATAGTGAAAATATATTTAACATAAAATAATAAATATTTGAAAAAAAACTTATACTGGTTTTTATAGTTTTAATCTATAAAAACGAAATTGTGCTAAAATTAGTTCTTATATTATTGGAATAATTTAATATAATATATCAGGTATATGACATTTTCTAAAAAATCTATAAAATCTAGAACTAGTATACATAATTAATTATATAGCTAACAATTGAATTTAGATAAAAAAAATTTTGACTCATCTACTACCAAACTTAAAACATTAGTTAAGTAACCTCTACAAATTACTTATAGCCAGTTTTTTTTGATATAAGAAAATAAATAATATTGTAAATTTGGTAATTTAAATTCTTGAACAAGATAATCAATAATCTATTAACCAAAGCTTAATAATAATTATAATTTTTTAAAATTGTGAATTTTTTTTTGAGGCTTTAGAACGTTTATTGAAAAAAATAAATGAGAGGATAAATTAATAGATTGAAAAAATAGTAATTTATTAATAAAATTTTTAAACAAATATTTTAAAATTAATAATAAGTTTAATAAATTTGATTATTAAAAAGAAAAAAGATTTTTAGAATTCAAATATTGTAATTTAAAAACATAATAACATATTTAATACCAAAAAATCTAAATTAAGAAATTAATACAGTTCAAAAATCAATATTTATTTTTAAAAAATTTATAAAATAATTTTAATATGTCTATCAACCAGCTTTATAAATACCCGAACAGTTATATAAAATCTATAAAATAAGTTAATTAATAAAATTTAACAATATTAAAAGTTTCTAATTGCTGAAGATTAGAAATATATTCAGAATTAATTTATTATAATTCATTTATTAAATCTTTTTTATATTAATTTTCTGAGTTTGCAAACTGTTTTCTAGTGTTTGACTTATATTATAAATATATTAATTTAAGTTTTTATTTTTATCCAATATTTTAATATTTTAAAAAGATATTTTTTGTAGCATAAAATTGTTATTAATAATTTTCTAAATATTTTAAAATTATTACTATATGACTTTTATATTATACAAATAAATAAAATTCTAAAAATATTCAAATATATATAAAAACTTTATCAAAAATCAATTACTAAAAAACTAATAACATATTTAAAACAACTACTAATATAAAAAAAAAAATTTAATTAACAAATTTTAACTTTTTACCTTACTACTAAATAATTTATAAAAAGACAAGCTTAAATCTGTAAAACCTAAAGAATATCTAAAATCCAATCCAAGCTATATCAAATATATCTAATCTTTTATACTTTTTAATAAATAACAATATCCATTTAATAATATATTTGAGTGTACTAAGATAAAGATTATAAAAAAGATTTAATTTTAAAAAAATATTAGAACAGATGTTAGGAAACTAGTAAAAGGTTATTAAAATTTTATTAAATTTTTTTTATTTTAGATAATATTTTAATTTTTGATGTTTATAATAGGTTATATTATTTTATTGTAGTTCAGCTTTTACCTTTTTATAATTATAATAATCTTAAAGTAAATTTATTAGAATATATGTTTTTAAATTCCAAAAATCAACTTTATATACTGTATATGATTGATTGTTAATATTTAGAAGTTTATAATATTTAATATAATCTGCAATTTAACTAACTAATTATAAATAATATTTTTAAATTAAATTATTAGTATAAGTTATATTAATTTTAAGTTTTATTATATTCTTTATAGGATTTATAGTAATTACTAAAGGAGAAAGAATTTTTTAAATAATTTCTTAAATATTACTAGTAATTTAATTTTTTTGCTATAAATTTAAATATATTTTTTTTGGTAAAGTTAGAAGCAAAGTAAATAGTATATAAATATGGTTTGATAATTTATTATGGATATAAAAAAACAAATTACTGACTGTAATATATATTAACTAGATTTTTTTATTATTAGAAAAATTAGTTAAATATAAATTATCCAATGTATAAATTATAGAAATTATTATTCTGTTTTATAGCATCTATTTTTAGATAAAGTTATTATTAGTTAAATTTTTTATATAATATACTGAGTTTATACTACTTATTCTTCTTATTATTAGTTAATAGTATGTATTTTAGAATAAAAATATTCTTTATGTAAATTATATTTTTTATAAGGAGTATATATTAGACTTGATGTGTACACTGATTACTATAATAAATATATAATATAACTAATAATATTACAATATAAATATTCGATAAATAGGTGACTTAAAATATTAAAATTATGAATAGCTTTCTTAAAATCAAAACCAAATTCTTCTTTTATAATATTAATTTGATTCTAAAGTATATGTATAAATATATAAGAGCTAACAAAAGCTTTTATAAATTTTTTTAATTTAAAATATTTATCTATTAATGTTTTGGAAATTTTTGTTTTAATAAACTATTTAGTAAGTTTATATTTATAATTACTATTAAATAATAATAATTGATTTTTTAATATAAATACATGTTTAAATAAACTTGTTATTGGATTTCTTATATTTAGAAATATTTTTATATGAGTTTTATTTATATTAAAATTATTTGATATTTTTATATTATTATTATTAAAATTAGTAAGTTGTTTAGAGTTATTTATAAAATTTATAATATCTATTACCTTTTTAATTATATTATAAAATAATTATAAGTAATATGTTTGTTTATAAATTATTTATTATCCATTTTGCTTATATTTTTTTTTATAAAATTAATATTTGAAAATTATAATTTGATTTTTTATATTAGAATAGATACTAGAAAGTTTCAATGCATTTATAAGCAGACTCTAGAAAACATAAATAATAAGTTAATAAATTACCTAAATTTGAAACAATTTTTTTTTTTTTTTTCAAAGTTAGACTAATTTCATACTAGTAGGGGTATTTTAATTATACTTTATAAATCTAACATTTAACATAAAAAAACTAACTAAATTCCTAAAATATAAACTGACATTATATAATTTTTTTGATAAAAATTTATAATAATAAAATATTTATTAATATATTACAAAAATATTCTTATTTAAAAAAATTTTTGGAAAGTTTTATAAGGTTTGTAAGTAGCCATTATAGAGCAAACTATAGATTTTTATATAATATATTTAAGTTTTTAAATTTAAAATAATTTAATTTAATTTGTTAATTATTATTATAATTGTATTAAATTTATTATAATGTTAATAATTTGTATTTATATTAATTAAATTTTCTAATTATTATTATAAATTTTCTTTTTAACTTTTTCTTTTTATAAGAATAGTATGTTTTTATTAAAAAACTACATTTTATTTTTAAAAATAAAGAATTGATTGTTGAACCTTAGATATCTGGTTTTGAAAAATCTTTAACAATTTTGCAAAATTTGTTACAAAATCCTTTTCAAATACCTCAAATAAGTTCTTGTATATTATCTTAATAACCTCAAAAATTAGTTATATTATTACTAAGTTCTAAATGTATCCTCTAATTAAATGAAACTCTAGGAAATTTGTTTATAGATAATCTAAAAAATTTCAAAAATTTAATAAATTTTAATAAAAAGCCTAGTTATCTTATTATTAAATAAAATAATCTAAACTCAAGAAATAAATATTTTGCAGGTGTTTTAAGTAAGTACTGTATTTTTTATAAACTGAAGAAGATATAGAAAAGCTGTTATCAGATTTGAAAGCTGATATATATAGGTTTATTAGATGAATTTAGTTCTAAAAGTAATTTTTAATTAATAAGTAAGTTAAGTTTTTATTAAATTTTTCTTTAGATGTGGAGAGGTTACTAATTATTTGGTATTAGATTAATTAATATTATTATTATTATTACCAATACTAGTTTGATTAATAATTTTATAATATAATAAAGATAATAATTATAATAAATGGTTAAATTTTATTAATAAATATTATTAGAATTAGCATTTTTTTTAATATTTTTTTTAATAAGTTCAGTAGTAAGTCTTTATATATTATATTTAAATTTAACCTAATATTAGTAATTCTCCTATAAATATTATGAAGTTGTTTTTAAATAATTATTTTATAAAATAATATTAGTAATTTACGTCTAGGAGTTTGGGAGTGCGAATTCGGCCCTTACCTGCCCAATCTGGCCACCTTCCTCTAAAGGCCGTTGTTTCCTTTTTGACGGTGGCCTAATATTTGGACCTTCTGAACCCGTTGTCTGCTGACAGCTTTGGCAAGTTGTTTGTTTCTTGGCATACAACTTGTGACGGGCAACCTTATAATTTACCAGAACACCCAAAACAAGATTGTTGACGCCGTTTGACAAGCCAAATTTGATCGCTGGCTTTAAACGGCAGTTTAGATCACACACCTGCTTTGTAAATTTGTCAAACTGATTAACAAGTTTGGCAATGCCACAGATGCTTGAATAACTAGTCATCCTTAGAACAAATCTCTCTTCCATGTTTTGTCAAGAATTTGTCATAAGTTTTTGCGTTCTTCAAGGCTTCCTGTTTTGTTCGTGTTCATGTTGCGTCGAGTCGGAGGAACTTTTGTTAACTCGCTTGTTTTTGACTAAATTGTCATTTGCTTGCCTCTTGCATACCCATCATTCCCTCATACCAATCTCCCCAATTCATTAGCACAAGTCGTGTGTCATCGCCAAGCTCCAGCAGCAGTTCAAAATTTATCTCTTTATCAGAATCCTTTATTCACGTGCCCTTGACAATCGCCATAACAAGATTTGACCTTTACCAAGCTTTCCGAAAATCACTAGCCCCTTTAAACTGCCGGCCAAAATAGCTCTTCAACATCGAACCCTTAACAGCAATAGTTTCTTATATGTGGGATTAATATACACAAGCCCAATTATCAATTGTTATTTTGTAAAATATCAACAATAACTACTGCGAACTCATCAGCACAATGGTTTTTGTTAATATTGACGATGAGTATTCTGATTGTTCCGATTTAGATTTTGAGTTTTCGGATGATGACTTGACCTAGCTGGGTAATGATCTTAAAATATAGAAGAAAATATACGAAATAGAAAATGGCCTGCTGGTTGGACAGGTTCTTGAGAAAAGCTCTAAAAAACAGTAGACTATCTCTGGAATCATTGGCTCAGTAAAAACTCCAAAAAAACGATAATTGATGTTAATTTTGAACAATAATTTTGATAAAGGGAGATGAATAAGATTGAATTATAAGTTCGCTTTATTATTTATCACTGGAGCTTCACTAAAAGCATATTTAGAAAGGGCTCTGAGACCTTCCGAGGCTCAATTGGCTTCACTATTTACAGATCCATCATCGTCCGACTCTTCGCCACTCATTACCAAAAAAACTTGTTCTAAATTAGTATTTTTATTAGAACTGAGTTAGTATTCTTTTTTTTATTAATTAGAGGAAAACCCCGACTTGGTAATATATTTTTTAATTTTTTCCCCAATATTTTTACTGTACTAGGGCCAAATTTTGCCCCAATTCAATAAAAAATTTCCTACTCGTTCCTCGCACTCCCCGCATTATTTTAAACACTAGGTTTTCTATAGTTAAAGGCTTATGTTAAAATGACGCAAAAGGATTAGGACAGCCGAAAATGACAAGATATTCACCCCGGAAATGGCATATGACGCTGTGTTATTATACTAGTATGTTGCTTTAGGATGAATCTGGCCCATTTCCATAAGCGGGATTTTTATCTCTCTTTTCGGAAGCCTCACATCTGCTCGCTGAATGCAGCACCGCTGCACCTGGTCATAACAAGGTATTACCAATATAAAGGCCTACATTCATTCCGGTTAGTAATGTACAGTATCGAATAACCGATGGGAACTTACGTCGTAAAATTCATTTTGGCTAATAGCTTGTCCAATGCTAGATAAAAGGATATATTATTGGAAAAACTTGGGACTTACGCAGTCTTGCACATTGTCGTCACAATCCATATCGCCTTTTTATGTATTTTCCCCTTCCAATAAAGTTTAAGATATTAAAGAAAAACGCTCTTTGATGCTTGCAGACGCTAGTAGTGAAACGGCTTAATGAGGTTAGATGTTTGGGTAGATTTCAAATGTGCTCTTTGGTTTTCGTTTCGCAAGCTTATAATGTCTGACTACTCACCCGGCGCAAACGGTCGTTACACAACCAATTTATTGCTCTTCCATTTCTATTAATTGATAATGGCTTAGCCTAGTGGTTGATGCTAGAGTCATGAACGCTGTTTTCGTATTAGATAATAAAATCGAAACCATCAGAGTCTCAGATTGCCGAAGCCGGACAATCATTGGGCACTAATTCACTCTCATAACGGCAAACAGCTTCTCAAATATATCTCGCAGATATCATTAATATGCTAGTATAAAAGCTTCTTTACGTACAATTCAGAACCATTTAATATATAATTTTCTGCTTGTTAATTTAATCACTATATGTTCGAATATGTTAATTCTCCTTCTTAAAGCAAGAAGTCCTGGTAATTACCAATATTCCGTATCGAATTAAACGATTTTTCCAAATGGAAGACTGGGTGTGTATTGGCCGAGCCCTACTTCAAAGCTATCGCTAAGAAAATAATAATCTAAATTTCTAGCCCAATATACTCTCTCCATTTTTCTCTCCAGTACAGATGATCATATTTACGGAGAAATTACACACGAGTTATAACTGGACACCACCAAATATTAATGTCGTTCCTGTGGACAAGGAAGTTCTATCTAAGTCATCATTTGACATAAAGGACTTGGCGAGAATACCAGACTTCAAAAGGAGAGCAGTGGTTTGCGCAATAAATGAACTCAACGAGAAGGAAGTACGGGGCGGCTATCAATGGGTCATGGCAGGGTTAGAATGCGCTGATGGTGGAGTGTTGCTAATCGCAAAACTTATTATACAAAGTTAGCTTCAAAGGGATATATTGCTAGCTGAGTGCGCAAGCGTTGTTCGGCCTATTTTTCTATGAAAAGACTATGAAAAGATCATCAACTCCCATATTGTGAAACGAGACTCAATAAAAGCTAATAAAATGACGCACCGTGTAGCCACACAAAGCTTATTTTGTGATCATATCGCAGTTGTTTCGTGAGCTAGCCAAGGTGTTCATTTGGCATCTTTTCATATCCTTGTTTAGCCAAATCACGAGCGCTCAAGAAACTTGACTTGCCAGAGTTGTCGACAGGTAACAAGTTTAGATGGTCTAAAGTTAGGTGGCCATTTAATAAAGGTAGGTACCCAAAAATGGCAGGTGGCTCAAAAGATGCCGTGGGCGCCCAAAAGTTTTTTATTTTTGCTTCAAATTATTCCTTAGAAGGAGTACCCATAAAGTTTGCTACTCACCAAAACAAGTAACAAAGGCAAGAACAAGGCTTGTTTAAGGAATGTGGAAAGCTATTACAAGGCTTGAAGCTATCCAGGCAGAAATGCCTTAGAAGGTAGCGAATAGGCCAACAAGGTTTCCCAATCCCTCGCCTGCCAAAACAAGGAAAAAAGGCTAAGTATAAGCTTGTTTAAAGAAAGTACAAGACTATGACAAGGTTTGTAAAGTAAGAAGTACCACAATAGAGAACAACTTTTGAACCCCGCCTTAATATTTGCAGTGGTTTGAAATTAACCGCACCCAAAAAACTCTTTCGCGCTCTCAAACTCCTGGATAAATGGCACGTGCCCCCGCTACCCCTATACCTCTTCCTCAGAGGGGCCTCTAGAGAGGCCATGTTCAATACATTATACAATTGAGTCCATAGAAGACCTACATACCTTCGTGGTAGAAGTACTAATATAATAGAGCCGTCGCTATACAAGTTCCAGCAATAACAAATACCAAACTTAATTTCCTTCTGAATCTTATTACGCGAGACATACCCAGGAAGTTTAATTATATGCCTATTAAGATATTTTTGTAAGTCTTCTACATTTACACGGATTTCTAGCGATAGGTTTTTTTTAATTATTTTCTAGATCTGAAGGATAAACTTTAATATTAAATTTAAACTTATATTATATTTCTTTTAAAGATTTAAATTTTTAATATCATTTCATATCTCTTTTTTGTATTTATTAAAGGCATTTAATGCCATCTAGGAGATAAGCTTTACATTATTTAAGTGAATACGTGATAGGCGTACAGCCGGGTCCCGACGTACCGCTCAATATATAGAGAATAGTACGATGTGTTGGGATCTCGGTTAATCGATCATCAACCATACAGCTAGAGGCCTACATACAAACCGGTGATATTCTCTGAGCAGTAGAGCCTTGACAAAAACGAAAAGATATTTAGGCGCAAAAAAACGAATATGATTATAACATTCTGTAAGAAGCTAGTAGAATAACATGCATAGATAATCAAGAGGTATTAAAAGCTTCAATTAAAGTTTGGAAGCGATAACTCAATAGGATAATTTCAAATCTAGTATTTCAACCTTAAATGTATTACCCAAAATATTATTACCTGATAGTTATATTACTATCACATACTTCTTCCAATACGAGCTGAATCTCCAGAATATCTTTTTCCTCCAGTTTTCGCGTATTTTAGATATTTTAATAGGTTTTCTATTGGTTTTTTAAAATGTTGTTTTATTAATATTTTTACTCGAGAATTAAGCAAATTCTAACTTCCAATACTGTATAACATATATCATTTCTCTAGGTGCAGAAAACATTATCCCAATCTTATATCCTTCCATTTTGCTTTGTCTATAATCGAGTCCAGGATTTTGCTAATTAGAATAGGTATTTTTTATTTACATTACAACAACAGCTACTGATGGTACCACAGCCCCAAGGGGAACTAGTGATAACACATTGTGCTTCCCAATACTACCTAGCTGGTAAGTGTTATGATCATCTGGATGAACTTCTAGCATCCCCCATGCGGGATATCCAACATCACATTACCGGCGATTCTTTCTATTGGAAGAGCAGATATCCATACAATAATATAATCTTGATTGGGAGCCCAATTAGGACCCCATTACACCATTTCAGTAGTGGTTAATCACTATAAGTGTAGGTTACTCACTATTGTTAGATAGAATCATTAGGTGGAAGGATGTAAAAAAGGGACAAAATACTTGGAACACAAGAACAGGTCTATTGTCAACTCTCAGGTTACATTCATTCTAAGGACCTATCCCCAATAGATCTTGTCAGAACCTTAATTTCCTTAACCTTATAATACACAACTAAATACACAGTATTCAAACCTCGCAATTAAATTGCCGGAATAAAGGGAGGATCTTGGAAGATCAACCTCAGCCCTTGCTTCTATCACATACTCTACCTTGCTGCGCGGCCAATTATGTATTTGAGCATCTTTCGGGGGCAGTTGAAATATTCTAGCCTTGTAAGGATCTTAAAGTTGCAGAGTTGATTAGTATTTCTATTTAACAGGACAGAACCCCGCTTCAGCTTGAAAATAGACAAGTAACACTTACCATACACAGGTATACCCTTCGAAAATTCAGCACACTTGGTTATAGCAAACAAACTTAAAAAAACCGACTACTTTGTTGATTAAATATACACTATCTCAATAGAATTGGCCACTGTACTCACAATTCTCGATAAAACCCATCCGCAGCTCAACATTGTCTTTGATAATACCAACCTCTACAAGTTTAACAGGATAGACAGGCATAATATCATGATTTCATAGCTTCCGGAAGGATAATACGGGATAACCCGAGCTGGTATTGTCGCCGCTTACATACTCTCAACCTTTATAAGATTAAGATTCGGCTTAATGGTCAGGGTCAGAGGCAGTGCACCTAACGAGAATAACAATATTCGCCTCGGTAATCTAGTTATTAGCCAACCAACCAGTGTCTCCGAAGATATTGTTTAGTACAATTTCGGAAAAGCAATAGAAAATGGGGAGTTTATACGGACCAGTTCACTAAACACACCTCCATCTATCCTATTAAACACAGTAGCATTTGTTAAAACCATAAATCAGGCAAAACTGGACAAGAAAATATCCAATACAACTAAAAAAATTGAAGAAAAAGAAATAAAATTCTTCTTTCCTAGTCAAAACGTTGATAGACTATTCCGCACTAATTATAATCATATCACCAATAAGAGGTGTCAAAGCAAGACCTGTAAATTATACAATCCTTCCAAAATGGTTCCTTGTCCGGAGTGGTAATATAATCACCCATACATCCATTATGGAATTATAGCATCGGGAAACCAAGTGATGAAAGATAGGATGAAAAGAGAGAGAATCAGCAGGTAAACAGGAGCTCTCTGCTTCGAAATGGAGGCAGCGGGCTTGATGGATGATTTTCCTTGCCTTGTAATCCGAGGGGTATGCGACTACTTTGACAGCCATAAAAACAAATACTAGCAACGTATTCTACACTAGTTACTGTTATCTACGCGAGAAAATTACTCCTCCAGATACCCAGATACCAGCAGATAGATCACTATGTAATGATCAACAGTAAAATAGTGTACTAAGCAAAACTGCAATTTATAGCTAGCAAGGACGATACTGAAGATGATGGTACATGTACGGACTTTTTTGAATCTTCCTATTCATTGTTGTTATACCTCTATCAGACGGTAGCTTTTAGACACTCGAACTAATGCCACCTTTTGTAAAGTAAGAGAAGCTTAAAGAAATCAACTTTGCCATTCTGTTTAACATACCATTCCCTCAGAACCATACTTTCATTAGTAAGGCGGAAGAACTTGGACAAGTCCACAAATATTTTTCAGAACTAGATTCAACTAATATTCCTTGTATTTTTGTACTTACCAGTACTGGTGGAATGGGTAAAACGCAAATCGCCATCGAGTATACCTATCATCACCATCGCGACTACACAGCTGTTTTCTGGGTGTCTGCAGCAAGCGAAGACACTATCCGCACATCTTTTATCGATATCATGCAGTGCATCGTGACGGAGCAGGCGAGAATAACGTGGCCTGAGTCCGCTCCCGACTACGAAGCTATAGGCTCGAAACTCGGCATACCAGGGTTAATTGATGGGAAAGGTAAAGTTAGTGCTGATCTAGAAACGGTCGGCAACATACAATCTGCTCTGCTCCGCTGGTTGCAGCTGCCGGGTAACAGCACATGGTTGTTGATTTTCGACAACGCAGACGATCTGGAGACCTTTGAAATGCAAAAATACTTTCTGAATCAAGGTTGCGGGGCCATCTTCATCACGAGTCGTAGACCGGAGTTTTCACATAGCGCAGAACAAGCACATTTAGACGGATTAGATGGTGAGAGTGCGATTACGCTTTTATTAAATTTGGCCCACTTACCAGACACTCCAGGAGGTATGGTAGAAACCTACTACATACCCCAACAACTCGCTAATTTTATGATCATGCAGTCCCTAAAATCGAGGCAATCACGCTCGTCGAAAAGTTGGGTTTCATGCCTCTCGCTATCAGTCATGCGGGCTGTTATATACATGAGGCGAAAGTCCCGCTGGGGGAGTACCTGTCGTATTACGAAAAAGCCTTCATGGCCGTTCAATCAAGAAAACCAAAATTCGGATGGAATTACCGGAACGACACAGCTGCGACAACATGGGAGATATCGTCCTTGAGGGTCGAGAAGCAAGATAAAGAAGCAGCGCTATTATTACTTGTATGCTCATATCTCAACCCTGAGGAAATTTTCGAGAATCTGTGGGAGGATGAGCTGTTGGAAAAAGTAGAAAGTAGGTAGTTCCGCTTCGACTTATATCGGTCTATATACTAATAATAAATCAAGTCAAGAATAAGGTTCTGCTTCTTGCATCATATTCGCTAGTCAGGATAACACATTTCGGGGTCTTCTCTGTCCATCCCGTTGTCCATTCGTGGGCGCGGGAACGTCTAGGCCAAACGGAACGTTTCCGAGCTATAAGACATGCCGTAATGATTCTTGGAAAAGCCAGCCAACAGGAAAAGGTGTCGCGAGAGAGTAACGATTGGGAAGCGCGGGAGGAGAGGAGAGTTGCGTCCCACCTAGAATATTTCCATCAATATTCGAAGCCTCTATTCTCTAGATTCCTTCTGCAAGAAGAGCAGAGATCCCAACATCAAAAATTACTTGATCATATGCACAACATCGCATCAGTCTTCTCCAAGCAAGGCAAATACGACGAGGCCATGCAGTGGTACCAGCGAGCGCTTGCTGAGTATGAGAAGGCCTTGGGCGCAGACCACCCGTCGACACTCTCGACAGTCAACAACATCGCATCAGTCTTCGACAACCAAGGCAAATACGATGATGCCATGCAATTGTGCGAACAAGCGCTTGTCGGCTTGGAGAAATTTCTGGGCATAGGCCATCCGTCCACACTTGCCACAATGGACACCATGGCTAAAATCTTTAATAACCAAGGCAAATATTACGAGTCCATGCAATGGTTTCAACGAGCGCTTGCTGGCTTTGAAAGTGCTTTGGGCGAATACCATCCGTTGACACTTGAGATAGTTAACAACATCGCTGATGCCCTCATGAATCAAGGCAAACACGGAGATGCCATACAGCGGTATGAGCGAGCGCTTGCTGGGTATGAGAAGGCCTTGGGTAAGGACCACCCGTCAACACTCGCCACAGTTGAAAGCCTTCGTATTATTACAAAGGAGACAGTCCTATCAAAATAATTGCGAGCAGACAAGTTGGTGCTGCTGTTTACATAATTGTATCAATGGGGGACTGGGTTATCAATTGGGGAGTGGGAGGATATTTCCGATATTCATAAACTAATATTATATCCATCTTCTTTATGTTCTCTTGTATGCTCCTTGTAAAATTAAATCCCAAACTGATAATGTTTAATTCAACAGTTCACGTATCATGCGGTCAAGTAACATGTGTAAGGATCACTAACACTTTTGTCTTTGTGCAATTTCAGCAAACCTTTCCCCTAACCATCCGACTGGTATAAACTTATTATTTAAATTATGTTATTCATGCTTCCTTGTCCTGCAGGCAATGTTCAGCCATCCGCGCTCATGAGCCTATTTAGTTCTGCCTTTTAGAAAATTCAGGTGTTAGTAGATGGATACAGAAAGCTTATGCTGTGGAATTTATATACTGGCAAAACTCAGCAGACCAACAAATATTACTATAATATAATTTATCATTCTCAAAATAATAGTAAATATATCTATAATAAAAATTTTGCGTACCAATATAACATACATTTCCCAGTTTCTTTCCAGGATAAACCTCAAATTGATATAAAATTACAAGATGGATGTTTAACTCTAAGTTAGGATCTGAGATAGGTACGCTCAGATAGAAGCATCTGGTTAGATTCTGTTGTCTACATGTCCGTCAAAGCGATGTGCTTGTCAAGCTTAATCACAATGTCGCTGCTCTCAGCCCAAAAGATTAATCACAGCACATTGCCAAATAGGGTGGCTCAGCGCTTGCCGGATGCCGTACAATGTCGTGCAGCGGGATGGAAGAAAGTTCTCAGCATACTGTTACCCAGACTGAGGTGTAACTTTGCACAAAAACAAACTAAATTTACACAACACTGCAGTCTGCCCCAATTGTGCCGTAACTACCGTGCAACAGATCTGTGGAAGAACAATGCTGAATTGCACTGCTGCCGTCCACCAGCACAAAGCAAGATGATAACACCATTGTGCCGTGAAGGATTCACGAAAAGGGGGGGCGCATTGCAACAAGGTGCACGAGAACAATACCTGATTTCGTGGAAAGTTCACGAAAAGGGGCAGTGCAGTTCAAAAGAGATTATAAACTTCGATGCTGCCGGAAAGACAGGCAGTTTCTGACAATGGTGGAGTGTGTGAATTACGTCGGGCGAGTTTTACCGCCGATGCCTATATTCCCCGGGAAATACCACCAATTAGGCTGGCACGCTGAACGGGATATGTCATTGACGCCGAATTGGAATTGGTGCGTCAGCGACAAGGGCATGACTAATACAGAGCTCGCGCTCAAGTGGCTTTCTGAGTGCTTCGAACCTTTCAGTCGCCCGAAGCACCCTCACCAATATCGCATGCTGCTTCTTGATGGCCATGGCAGCCACATGTCATACGACTTCATCGATTACTGCATCAAATTTAATATAATCCCGCTCTGCTTACCACCTCATAGCACACACCTGCTTCAGCCACTTGACGTGGGCGTCTTCAGCCATTATGGTCGAGCATACGGCGACGAGGTGGATAAGCTCAATCGCCTTAGTATTTTTGGCGTCGACAAGAAAACCTTCGTCCAGCTGATAACCAGAGCGAGAGAACTTGCGCTCACACCTCGCAATTGCAGAGGTGGCTTTACAGGCACCGGCCTCATACCTTTTGATCCTAAGAAGGTACTCACTACCCGGCTACGAAGAGTCCCCTATCTACAAACCCACTAAAATTATGAAAACCACGAAAACACCTCGCAAGTATGGCACCCGAGGCGCAATTATACCAAAACACCTCGCTGCGAGAATGAATTGAGCCAAATTCTCGTGCAGATGCAGGAAGGCCTCTCAACACAAAATAATATACGATTAGAGAAGGTGGCTTCATTTGGGAAGAAGCTTATGGCCGAATTAATTATTATAACAGACCAAGCGCACGCATTCAAGGAAGCCAATACCTATAAAAGAAAAACCAAGAAGGGCGATAGATCGGTACTCTCGAAATCGAAGTGTGTGTCGAACGAGGAACTCAATGAGTTGGTGCGGGCCAAGATGGAGGATATTCGCAAACAACAGGCCAAAGACCAGCTTCATGCCGAAAATAATGCTGTATAATAATTTTTTTCTTATAGTCTTTTTCTTTACAAATCATTTCGTATAGCTTTTGTTATATAATATTCAATATTGAATAAGATATTAATTTTTTTCTTCCTTACCGTCGAGGTTGGGTGTTGTGGCTCGCCAAGCCGGTCTGACTCGCAGGCCCGTCAATCACGTTAAACCCACCCAATCTGCACACAAAATGGAATTATGAAGCCTACTGGATCATTGTTGCGTCCGTTATTTACAGCCTCGACCAGTATACGCTATCTTAACTTACCTTCCGCATGAGTGGTATGCAGCTCGACGACGCTTTAGGCAAGATTTTTGATAAAAATTATATTTGGATTAAGAACGTCTGCGAACGGGATTTTAAACAGAAGAATCGAAGACATTTATATCGACTGAGCTTAGCGTAGTGACCCAGGTAGTGTAGGAACCACATGGGTGTTCCGAGTATGTGTTGCTCGCTTCCTACAAGAGCGATTAATCCGGTAACTATATTGCTAATTCAGTCAGGTGATGACTGAAGATACCCACAAGCAGCTTTGCCACTCGGGTTTAAAGCCTTGTTCTAAAACCTAAAGCAGAGAATTCCGGGCTATATGTGGGGCAAATCTCGAGTGGAGCCTGCCTGTTTTCGTCAGAAAATCCAGCTTTCCAATTACTTCATTCTAGCGTATCTTAAGTTCTTATTCTTTAAGCTTGTTCTTTGATCTGTTTTCTTGAGGTGTTGATGGTGCTATCTAATCTTGCAAATATAGCATCAGTTGTATTCTTATTGACCTGGGCGCTATACCAAGAGTTAGTTCAGGGTAGCAAGTATGGGATTGAAACCCATGCATCATAAAAAGAAAGTTCTGGCGGCAGAGGCCGTAGAAATAAACAACGGAGGGCCGAACAAATAGCTCGAGGTGTGGAAGATTTGGGTCGAAATATTGCAGAACTATTACCATCGGGCTCTAATTATTTTGAATAGTTACAATCTTGACCATTGTCGAAAGTTGTGGATGTTTGAAAAGCTTTCTTGGTGGTTCTAGATTTCGGTTGTATTTGTATATTAATCGTAATGGTCTTATCTTGATGTTGAGATCTTCAGATCTCTTCGTCATGGCTGGTTTTATTTCTTGTCGCGATCTTCAATTTGCTCTGTCTGTTGCCTTGACACCTGGCGAAACTAGTGTGGAGCGATATAGCTGTGCCAGTGAAATGGGGAGTGCAAAATCAGACTGGGGCGTAACTAAATGAAATACAGATTGGTAAAATATATGTGTAGCGATCCTTCATGCGAACTATCTTGATGCCTAACCGCTCCAGTGTGTGTCATGTCGCAGGTGTCGCTCATTCTTACTTCTCTATAATATTTCAACGTACAGCTTTAAGTTTCTAGCAACATTTAAACAGCTGTTGGCTTCTTCACTTTGTATTGTCCCATAACTTTCCGCTCTTTATTCAAGCGGACAATCTATTCAATCCTCTTATACCAATCTCATCAATTCTCTTTTCTTAACCACAATCCAAATATCCCAAGCAACCATGCCATGTATAGCACAGCCAACCAAAGAGGAAGACGGCTACCTAGAGAGAAGAATACTCTCAATTGGGCATAGTTAGAGGTATATTTTTTGGACATTTTGCCTATACTATCTTAACCCAAGCACTAATGGCAACACTGCCTCCGAGATCACCAATCCACCTAACACCACCAACCAAGGGGAAGACCACCGGAGGCCAGGATTCAACTTAGGCCTTGGCACGAGCTAGTTATCTGGTCTCGATCTTCGTCATTTTCAAAACACTTCATCTCAAGTTGTCAAGAAACACCATCTTGTTATCTTGGGCGCAAGATATAGACCCTTCCAGCTATTGTTATAGAACAGGTTCGAAAAACAATTTTTCACAACATTAAACATAACTTCGTTCTTCCCATCAACTACAACATGTGCCACATCTAATGACCTCGCTGGGGTCTGGTACATCTAGAAAACGTAATCGTAGTTTTTGTTAGCAGTATTTTTGGTGTGTTCTCCGAACCTGGGTTTTGAAGACCGACAGCTGAGGTTAGAATCCTAGCTAATGTTCTATCGAACACTCGCTCGCGGTCAGGTACTGCGGCTGGAAGTCCGGCTGGAAGATTTCGGCATATCCCTCACTGATGGCCTGCATCTTGCTTTCGGTGCGAGATCTCCTACACGGTGATAAACCTGGTGATTTCGCCGGAGGCCAGGCTCAAAGTCGATGGGTTGCACGGGATTACCCTCTATCTTAGGCTGATGGATCCTGATAGGGCGAGGCGTCGCCTCAGCATCGAATGTATTGGAGTCTATCACCAAACCTCGCCGACAAAAAAGGCTAAGGTAGGAGAAGGAGGGTAAAGATGATGGACGGACGAATGGTGTGGCTTGAGTTTGCACTGGGACACAAAAACTGGCGTGGTAGTTGGCGCCTATGGCATCAGGTCCGTGAGCGGTATCATCCTGATGTCATTGCGCCTCGATGGTCTTGCTTCTTGAGGGGATCAGCGATATTTTCACTATCTCAAGTGTCATCGAATGGTATTCGCCCAAAGCCCCCTCAGAGCCAGCAAGTGCTTGTTCAAACCATTGCATGGCCTCGTAATATTTGCCTTGATTGTTAAACGCAATCCGATGTAATCTCTCGCATCTCCTACATTAGTACATGAGCTTTTTGGGTAGTAGATTTGGCAAAGCTCCTTAACGAAAAACAGTAGGAAGTTACGAGATTTATATGACTGACAGCAGTATATCATACCCAGGGGATATGCAGAATTTATAAAATATGGATCAAATAATATCTCCAAGAACTATATTAATCGTGAACTAGGAAATATGAGGAGCTACTGCTATACCTAAACCTACCAGCCAGCCTTTCGAGAGAGGCACCTAACAGTTTCTCTGTCAAGTTAAAGGATATCTTCCGCTCCTCGATATAAATTATACCAATATATAGGCCGTTAATTAGTTAAATACGTTCAGTTCCTCCATAACAATACGTAAATTATTAGCTATGATGAATGTTGACGGGTGGTCTTTGCCCAAGGCCTTCTCACAGCCAGCAAGTGCTCGCTCGTACCGCTGCATGGCTTCGTCGTATTTGCCTTGGTTGTAGAAGACTGATGCGATGTTGTTGACTGTGTCGAGTGTCGACGGGTGGTCTTTGCCCAAGGCCTTCTCACGGCCAGCAAGTGCTCGCCCGTACCACTGCATGGCCTCGTCGTATTTGCCTTGGTTGTCGAAGACTAATGCGATGTTGTGGATATGAGCAAGTAAAGTTCGAATTTCGGACCCCTGCTCCTCCTGCAGAAGAAATCTGAAGAAGCTAGGCTTTGAATATCGATGAAGATAGCCCAGGTGGGACGCAATCCTCCTCTCTTCTCGAGCTTCCCACACCTTACTCTCTCGTGACATCTTTTCCTTTTGACTGGCTTTTCCGGTAATCATCACAGCATGCCTTATAGCTTGGAATCGTTCTGATTGGTCTCGACTTTCTCTCGCCCAAGATTGGACAACAGGATGAACAGAGAATACTCCGAAGTGTATTATCTTGATTAGTGAATATGATGCAAGGAGTAGAACCCTCTCCTTGACTTTATCGGTTGTCAGCATATATAGCTATAGAATTAACGGCGGAACCACTCACTTTCGAACTTGTCGAACTGTTCATTCTCCCACAGATTCTCGAAAATTTCTTCAGGGTTGAGATATGAGCATACGAGCAATAACAACACTGCTTCTCTGTCCTGTTTCTCGACACACGAGAACGATATCTCCCAAGTTGTGGCGACTGTATCGTTCCGGTAATCCCATCCGAATCTCGGTTTTCTTGATTGCACGGCCATGAAAGCTTTGTCGTAATACGACATGTACTCTCCTAGCGGGACTTTCGCCTCGCGTATATAACAACCCGCATGGCTGATTGCGAGAGGCATAAAACCCAGCTTTTCGACAACCGTAATTGCCTCGTTTTGAGGGACTGCGTGATCATCAATTAGCTACTTGTTTGTATGCAGTATCGGTTGCCGCCATACCTCCTGGAGTGTCTGGTAGGTGAGCCAAACTTAATAGGAGCGTGACTGCACTTCCCTTATCCAATCCTTCCAAGTCCTCTTCTTTTGCTCTATGTGAAAAATCCGGTCTACGGCTTGTAATGAAGATGGCGCCGCCACCTTGATTTGGAAAGTATTCTTGTAGATCAAAAGTCTCCAGGTCGTCCGCGTTGTCAAAAATTAACAGCCATTTACAATTGCTGGGCAGCTGCAGCCAGCGGAACAGGGCTGATTGGATATTATCCACCGTCTCGGAATCAGCGCTGACTCTACCTTTGGTATCGACCAAGCCTGGTATACCGAGTTTGGAGCCGATTGCTTCGTAATCTGGGGCAGACTCGGGCCACGTTATCTTTGCTTACTCTTTGACGATGCGTTGCATGATATCGATAAACGAGGTGCGGATGGTATCTTCGCTCGCTGCGGACACCCAGAAAACAGCCGTGTGGTCATTATGGTGTCGATAGGCGTACTCGAGGGCGATTTGCGTTTTACCCATCCCGCCGGTGCCTATGAGTGCGAATATACGCGGCACGTCCGCAGGTCCTAGTTCGGTGAAATATTTATAGATTTTTCTCAGTACTTCCGCCCTACCAACGAAAGTACGGTTCCGAGGAAAAGGCATGCGAAACGGAATGACAACGTTGATCTCTTTGATCCTCTCTCGCTCTACACAAGATGCATTAGCTCGAGCGTCCTCTGAAATTAATGGCATTGGGAGATACACTTACTGTGAGTTACCGAATTCTTTGCTAAACCTTCCTTCTCCACGTCGCTTGGTTGAACATATCCTATAAGCTCTTTCGCGAAAGCTGCAGCTGCAGCTGCAGCGTGCTCCTGCCAATCTTCATTTTTGTGCGAGTCTGCGTAATCGCAGATGCCTCGGATAACCATGCAAGGCAAACTCTGTAAAAGGCCAGCGGCTTCCATTTCTATACATAGGATATCACTAAAGCATTTCTTTAGCTTGTCTCTCAATGCCGCGTCTCTGACATCTTGGTTTCCGGATATGATTAATCCGGAATGTATTTCCATTTGTCTCGGTCTCCGTTTTACGATCATGGCTCTATCGCACCATCGGCAGCCATCGGCTACCTCATCTGCGCTATTCTCTTCCTCTTCCTCTTCGTATTCCTCATCTTTATCCTCTTCTGGCTTGTCGGCATCCTTCCTACTAACATGTTTGTAATGTGCTTTGAACAGGATGTCTTGGTGCGAGTCTGATTTGAAGTATTTGGCTGGCAATTCGGAATACTTGGTTTTCATTTCCTGTAGGTATTTGGGGATCTTGGAACCCGAGAGTTCGTTTTCACTCCTCAATTTTGATAACGCGGTCAGCAACAAATCTGGCGGGTTGTTCAGTGCCCCAGCTTGTTGGACTTCTTGTGTTGCCGCTTCAACATCCCACCGAACCACACCAGGAAATTTGGGCGTTGGAATGCCGACCACCACATCACCAAGCCTAACTTTTGACGGGATCCCGCTCCCAATCCCGACCATAAGAACGAATCTTACGGATGGAAATGTGTTCACCATCTGGATAGCAACAGCTGCCGCCGGAATGCTACCCGTTTTGCCCTTGGGCAGACACGCCACTATGATGTTATGGCCCTTGATGGAGCCCAAAGTGTAGACGTTGTTGTCTCTCGGCGGTTTGGGGAGATCCGGATGCCTTTGGTCCAACATTGCGGTTGCAGCGGTCTGTTCTTTCGAGAGTGCACAAACCCACCCGACGGTGTAGTCATTATGAGTTTTAGACTCAGCAGCCATGGTACCAGTGAAAAGAATAAGACGATAATTGATAGTCGGCGACTGATGAGCCCGTTCGAACAAAGCATCTCTTGAATTACTCAGTGATGCATGTATTGTTTGTGCACCAATCCTTAATTTGGCTCAGGCACAGCCATACCCAGTTCGCGTTCTAGCAAGCTGAACTTGGCAGGTTGTCGCACGCATAAAATTCTCGCTCGATTTCCTGGATATTTGGTAGGAGACCGCTTGGTTTTAGTGCTAATTTGATATTGAACCAACCACGAAATAAAAATGGGTCACTATTATTCTGTATTGCTACAACGCCAGACAAACTTGAAAAATGTTTTCCGTAGTTTAAAGCAACCCGTGGTAGAGGCTGGTGCGAACGAGCGCTCGTCGGCTTGGAGAAACTTCTAGGCACACACCATCTGTCTACACTTGCCACGATGCATACTAGGCTGATATCCTCAAGAGCCAGAAAAAATAGGAGGATTCCATGCAATGGTTTGAACGAGCACTTGCTGGCTTTGAGAAGGCTTTGGCAAAGACCATCCGTGGACAGTCGAGACAGCCAACGGCATCGCTGATCATCTTTGGGAACCCGGGTAAAAACGAATCGAGGTGAGGCACGCTAATTTAAGTGAACAAAATGATATCGGCCGTTCTGAGGGTTCAATTTGTCACAGACCCTTAGTCTGGAAAGAACAACTCTCGACCAAGAACTCCTAGTTCTGCCGCATCTTGCCGCACTTGCTTCCATCTTCCAATGTTTTCGACAAGCCTGAGGACTTCAGGACCTGTAAAAGGCCATTTGGTGTGCATTTTAGCGACTCCGAGAAACTTGCGTTCTTTTCCCGAACCCAGCTTGCCATTGAGACTTTGCAGTTCTGAACAGCAGCCCTTGAGCGCATTCTCCAACTCCCTAGATTCGGAGAGCTTTGGGCCATTTGGGCAGCGAACGAGCTCTTCTACGCGCTTGACCAGTTCCTCGACACTAATAATCTCAGTTCGAAGCTCTTCGATATCCTGTTTGGCGTCGTTGACGTCCAAGTAGATTTTCCAGTAACCGCTGATCTCGAATCACCACGATAACACGTGCCATCGCTAATAGTGGGTCCATGTCGTGTAGAGTTTAATTTCGATGCTCTTTGCGAATCTTAACTCTAAGTGGTTTTTATGAAATGCGGAAATATCGCGCCCTCCCCGCCTTTGAATGCTCGATGCTGGTTGTTCCGATCCGAAAGGCGGCGTTGCAAGCCCTATAAACGCTGGTGTTTCCGAGCAACTCGACCGCACGAGGCTGCACGAATCGAACAGACCGTGCGAGGCTGTGTTGTAATACCACATTATCAATAAGATGTAGGATCCGGGAATTCTGCCTTACTCACAAGAGCACGAGGCTGGAAGTTTTGTGGCACTTTCAGATCGTCCCTAGCTTTCTTTATCTGCTCGATGGTTTTCTCTCATCCTCCGCCCCGGTTTCACGTCGCAACATCGTCGGACCGTATTTACCGTTGAAATTTTGCGGTCGCACCCAGAATCATCGGCTTGGTATATTACAACCCGACTTCATAACTCGAACGATAACTTCGAATGGATCGCCGATTCGAAAGCGAGGATTACACCGTAGGCTGGATATGCGCCTTGCCCGTGGAGCTTGCAGCAGCGATCGCTACCCTGGACGAACATCACCAGCCGCTACTACAAGGTGAACAGGACGACAACAGATACAAGTTCGGTAGGGTGGGCTCGTGCAATATCATCATCGCGTGTCTTCCGTCCGGGGCATACGGCGTAACATCTGCGGCAAATGTTGTTACTCGGATGCTCCAGAGCTTCCCATCTATAAAAGCCGGGTTGATGGTGGGCATTGCTGGTGGAGCGCCGGTACTGCCGGAACATGACATCAGGTTGGGTGATGTGGTTGTGAGCGTGCCGGTACCAGTGTTCGGAGGTGTTCTGCAGTACGACTTTGGGAAAACAGTGCAAGAAGGCCGGCTAGTCTCGACCGGAGTCCTCAACAAGCCGCCAAAACAATTTCTAACGATAGTGGCCGAGCTTAGGGCAGAATCTCTGCTGCTACAACAAAATCACGAAGTTATTGACATTATCACCGAGACCCTGGAACATGGGGCCGCTCCTCAAAATTTCGCCCGCCCACCAAACGATAGCGATCACCTCTTCCGAGCGGATTACGAACACGCTTCCGAAAACGCGTCTTGCGATGGATGCGAGGTCGGCAAGGTGGTGGAAAGGGCCCCTCGCCCGCACGACCAACCGCATATCCACTATGGACTGATCGCGTCCGGCAACCAGGTTATGAAGCATGGCATGACCAGAGACGGTTTGGTGCGGAAGTACGGGATGCTGTGCTTCGAAATGGAGGCGGCGGGACTGATGGATGAGTTGCCCTCGCTGGTCATTCGAGGCATCTGCGATTACTCTGATAGCCACAAAAGCAAGGAGTGGCAGCCCTACGCGGCATTGTCCGCTGCCGCTTTTGCGAAGGCGCTCTTACTTCGGTTACCACCCAAAGGTTAGAAAGGCCCCATCCAGACGACTGGTTGTTTCGTTGACTTTGGATCCGTAACAGTCGCTAAAATGACTCTGGCAAACGGCAGCAAACAGGGAGAGTAATCGAGCCGAAAATATCATTCTTAACCTGCCTATCGCCGAAGGGGCAGCCTTCAGGAGCTACGCGGATCAGCACGAGCCGGAGTGCCTGGATGGGACTCGGGTAGACCTCCTGGACGAGATTATAAAGTGGGCGGACGATCCCCAGGGGAAAAGCATATTCTGGCTGGTTGGCAGGGCGGGGACTGGAAAGTCCACCATCTCTCGAACAATAGCCAGGATATTACGGACAAACGAGCAGCTCGCGGCCAGCTTCTTCTTCAAGAGAGGCGAAGCCGATCGCAGCAATAGCAAAAGATTCTTCGGCACAATTGCGAGTCAGCTAGCGAGCAGTTACCGCTGCACAATGTCGAGCGTCCAAAAAGCGATCCAAGCCCACCCGGACATCTTCACAAAGGCGTTGAAAGAGCAGTTCGATAAGCTAATCTTGCAGCCTCTTTCCGAAATCAAGCCCGCATCTCATAGGGTAAGATTGGTTTTGCTGATCGACGCGCTGGACGAGTGCGACGGAAAAGAAGACATAAAAGTCATCATATATCTGCTCGCTCAGCTAAAAGATATACAGCCCGTGGACGTGCGAGTGTTCTTGACTAGCAGGCCCGACCTGCCGATTCGTCCCACGTTCAAGAGATTACCAGAAGGCACATATAAAGATATTATATTGCACGAAGTCCCGAAGATCGAGCACGATATATCGCTATTTCTGCAGCACGAGCTCTCCAAGATACGAGAGGAACACGAGCTGCCCGATATACAGGAGGAGCATTCCCCTCCACAAAAATAGCCCGGTGAAGACAGGATTCGGACACTGGTTGGAATGGCAGTACCTCTGTTCATCTACGCGGCAACGCTGTGTCGGTTTATCGGAGACGAAAACTGGGATCCCGAAGAGCGAATCAAAGGGATTCTCAAGTATCAAAGCGATTGTCGGTTATCACAGCTACAAAAAACGTATCTTCCAATTCTAGACAAGCTAACGGCTGGCCAAAACGAGGCCGAAAAGGAACGACTAACTGACGAGCTTCGACGAATAGTTGGCACTATTGTCAATCTTGCTAGCCCGCTGTCTACTTCATCCCTAGCGCGTCTGTTATCCATTCCGAAACCCATCGTTAAGTGCAGGCTGAAGCCGCTGCATTCCGTCCTCGACGTACCCGAAGACATTCACGCCCCGGTTAGAACATTTCATCTATCCTTCCGTGATTTTCTTCTTGATCGCTCCCTTCAAAATAAGAGCCCCTTTTGGGTGGATGAAAAGGAATCGCACAGAATGATCGCCGACAAGTGCATTGAGCTAATGTCCGGCTCCGCCGGGTTAAGAATGGATATCTGCAATCTAGGGTCTCCTGGGAAAATGCGATCGGAGATTGACGGAAGGGTGACGGAAGAGCATCTACCACCGGAGCTTCGATACGCTTGTCGCTACTGGGTATATCACTTGAAACGAGGCCGGCAGTGTCTGGTTGACAACAGCCAAACGCATAATTTCCTGCAAAAGCATCTGCTGCACTGGCTTGAGGCGACTAGCCTTTTGAACATAACATCGGAAATATTCACGGCAATCAATAGTTTAATATCGATGATAGATGTAAGTTTGTCTATGTTTTGTGACTGAAGAAAGAGACTTATGGGAGTTTTTAGACAGACAAAGGCAAGAGAATATCAGCTTTAGTTCACGATATAAAACGGTTTATGCTTCAGAACCAGTATATCATCGGCAAGGCGCCGTTGCAAACATACTGCTCGGCACTCGTGTTCGCTCCGAAGAGAAGCATGGTTAGGTGCATGTTTAAGCCAGAAGAGAGGGTCGGGTGGGCTCGCCAATTGCCTCGAGTTCAAGATGAGTGGGATGGCCTACTGCAGACGCTGCAAGGGCACACTGAGTCGGTCAACAGCGTGGCATTCTCGCCTGACGGCAAGACGCTCGCGTCGGCATCGCGGGACAAAACGGTCAGGCTCTGGGACGCGGCCACAGGAGCGGCGCTGAACACTCTGAGAGGGCACACTGAGTCGGTCAACAGCGTGGCATTCTCGCCTGACGGCAAGACGCTCGCGTCGGCATCGTGGGACGGAACGGTCAGGCTCTGGGACGCGGACACAGGAGCGGCGCTGAACACTCTGAGAGGGCACACGAAGCCGGTCCGCAGCGTGGCATTCTCGCCTGACGGCAAGACGCTCGCGTCGGCATCGGATGGCAAAACGGTCAGGCTCTGGGACGCGGCCACAGGAGCGGCGCTGCAGATATTTGCCACCAACAGTCATACTACCGCGTTACGTTTCTCCGAGGATGGCCGATATATCAACACTGATGGCCAATCCTTTTTGATCGAGGTGGCTGGACCTCTCCCGACTTTTGACGATTCACACCAGAACGAAGAGCGGCACGAACTCATTCTTACCGATCGTGAATGGCTGATCCGAGGCGGAGAAAGGCTCATCTGGCTTCCGCCTGATTACAGACCAAGCTGCTCAGCTATATATAAAAATACGATCGGTCTAGGCCACGCTTCCGGCGGCGTCTCGTTTTTTACGTTTAAAAATTCGAGTTCTCATTCTTTGCCTTAATCATTCTTATTATTTTTCTTTTAACTCTTGCAACCTTAGTAGGTTCCGGAAAAGAGTTCAATTTATAGTTTTTCAGGTGCACCGGGAATTTCGATTCATCTATTTCTGCGTATGTCGATATGAATTATGTGATTATTAAGCTGTTCCAGAAGCTTCGAGAAAAATGATTATATGTTATAGATACAAATATCAAAGGTTTGTTTGGGAAAGCGGCCTACTACACCTCAGAACAGAAAAGTTAGTTATATTTACCAATTATAATACAAGTTTATAACGCAGGTTTTGGTCCTCCTCTCTGCAACGTCTTACTTAATCTATTGATGAGTAATAAGAAACACAATGTTAGGAAAAACGTTACACCTGCTGATACCCAAAAAATGGCCTAAATTATAAACTTTTTATAAACTTTTGGGCTTAAAATCAATGATTTTTATAATAAACTGAAGGGCTAGAGAGCCCAACTTAAATATAAAAAATTAAATTAAAATATTAATTAGTATCTCTACTTATAGCCCATATCATTCTGGGGAGCAGGTATTCTTCCTATTTTTCGTACGTGGGTAGTCAGCTAATATCTGAATTGATTGACTTTTCACTTTTCAAAAAACACACCAAAAAAGTGCCAAGCCCCATACAAATTGTCGATTTTCGATTTTCTTGTCCGGAGTACTTGTGTGTCCCGACTACTTGTGTTGTACGTTATGCAGAAGCCTTGATGACCAAGGACGCAATCGTCACAGCCTCAATTGCCCATTCCTTTATCTGCAGCGTGATAATGCATGGGCACTGCACAGCCACCAAACATACATACACCCCTCCAATACTAGCCTCACTTGTGCGATCAGCGCGCATATCTGTGGCTTGCATTCCGTGTCAAACTAAAATTCCACAGAAGAAACGTTTCCGCGGCAGAAAAATGAGTCAGACTGCTCCCTTTGGAAGGACCCATGGCTCTCTCGAAAGTTGCTCCGAATTACGTCTCAGCAATCCCATAGGCTCGGAGAATTTTGGTTTCTGAAGCCCGTGCCAGCGAGTTAGCCTGGCGATAGTTCGGAAGTTAACATGGAGCTTGTTTTTTACGATGAAGGGCGGCGATGCTCCCGTCGAACATAAATTCCCCAGAAATGAGACATCCCGCCCATGCCAAGCGCTTTTGCGCATGTTCTGGTTTCAGCTTTGGGCGTTTGGCTCTCCACTTCCGAATATTTGCTTAGGATAGTTGACTTGAACAGTACGCTTGTGGACAGCGTTGTTGGTGACATTGGCAGTTAGATCAGCAAGCGGTTAGCGGATGTCTAGCAACTTTGTAGCTGCCATTATCAATAGAAAATACATTATTTTTATCGCAGTCGTGGTGATGGTGGTGGTGGTAGTGATGGTGAACGCGTAAATTAATTTTTTAGTGTTGGGCGAAGACTTTTGTCTAAGCAGTACAGTGGGTCCAGTCTCGTAACGTAAACCACCAGCTTGCGAGCCCACCACCAACGCGAGCCACTAATCCAAATTTAGCGATTGAGACGTTGATGATCTTTGTTTTCTTTCCTTCATTCCTGTGGACGACGAAAGCTTGCCCAAATATAAGTTCATATCTTGGTAGTCACGTGATTTCCAATTTTGGTTTGAGTTTATACTTTGCTTTTCCCTTTGCCAAGATTGTGAGTCTTCGTGCTTTCACCATAAATATTCTGCTGCGCCACCCTGTTTGTAAAGTTACCGAGTATTCAGCCAACCAATTGGAAAAAGCCACTGGTAAGCAAGAGGCAGGAGGCGCTGGTTTCCCTGTGAAAGTTGTCGCATGGACGTGCAGGATGAAGCAACGGAAATAACAACTGAAGAATGCAGCAACGGTATAAAGGCCGACGAATGAAGGTATATCATTTTATTTCTCATTTCACAAAATATCAATAATTTGGATTGTACTGCACGGACTTAGCTTAAAATTTTTTGGAAAGAAAAGATCGACGAGACACCCAAGTTGCTGTCCTAGTGGAGGCAACAATACCTAAGGAAGGTGTACGTACATCACGAGAGATGTGAGAAGCATGACCTTACTTACTTTGGCCCATAGATATCTGCAAGACCGATCTACGCCGATCTAGCATGCGAATGGCCAGGGTAGTGCGTAGCCTTGTGGACACTAATCCTCCCAGAACGAGCGGAGCTCAAGCAGTATATCTTATAATGCGCTGCTCGGCGTGGCGGTGGTCACGGACAACCTTCTCTTGAAAAGCAAGATTTCTGTTATATAAACTACGACTTCTAGTTAACTCAAATGGTAAAGCGCATATATCCGCCTTCACTCTTAAAAATCCTAGCTGATTTTCCTAGGATCAAACGCGTGATGCAACGACAGAAGCGTTGCAGACGAAACTTTCAATGTATAGCAAGGTTACAGAAACCGAGAAGGTAAGAAGCCAATAATTAAAGTTTGCTAAGTTATGGTTGAAGTAATATTTCATAACCTAGAGTCATATTAAAAACCTAGCTACTATCTACCGAGCATGGGGCGCTGAGGTATGGGAGGATGCTCTTGTAAAGGCGACTGTGGGAGGCTTCCAACATAAACTTGGTAAGATCGTTGGAGGCAAGGCTGCCAATATCTTCACCATTTTTGTAACAGAGGAGGTGATTGCACGCATGGGACAAGAGGCGCTTCTGTCGAACGAGCTTAGTCGGCTAGAAGAAAGGGGTGGGAGGAAAGGGAAAGTTGAAACAGAAGCTTTTTTCGCCAATCTTTGGTGCAGTTGTACGATGTTGGCTTTTGACGATGAGTTACAGGCTGCCGTTGATGCGCTACGCCGGCTGGGGAGTTGAGCTTCATATCAGAAGGGACTCAGGGCTGGCTTCATGTCGTCACTTAACCAAACTGTATGCCTCCAAAAGAGAAAGGCATTGTCAGAACTCTTGATTCAACGTTAGCAAAAATGTCTCGTAAACTCCCAAGCCGGCAATAGAGCTACACATGTAGTTAAATTCCCATATACGAGTAACAGGCAATGAGTGGTAGCCGATTATTTTTGTCTTAGTGTTGTAGTATAAGTATAACTGCCTTACGTAAATAAATATTATGGGAATATTTATTTTGAGAGGGTAGCTCTCTTAGAGTTATATTCCAAGGTTCAAAGCATGCCACCAAGCGGCTAAGCCACGACACAGGATTTGCCACCAAAGTGAGGGTGCCACATGATGGGCTTTGAATTGAATTTTTAGAGGATTAAAAATATCGGTTGCTGTTATCTAAGATCATTTTAGTGATATTATTAGACTTTTGACCCTCAAATTTGTCTAATTAGCGAAACTAAGCGTTACCAAGATTACTTACAGTTCTATAGAACTGTAGATCGTTTAGATGTTCATTATAATTGTCATTCGTTAGCCTGCAGACATGCGACGGTGCGCCGCCTGCAGTATCAGGCTTGATGACGACACGGCTGCTCCCTGGTTGAGTATAACCGTTGGTAGAAATAGCATTGCTACCAGCTCCTGTCTGCGGATGAGGACGGACCTGACGGCCTCCACCTTCAAAATAATCAGACTGGGAGATAGGCTGGTCACCTTGCGCCTCCACGGCCCCCAATTGATTGGGCGCTGCTGAAGTCCCGGACGGGCCGTGGGTGCCTTGCACCAAGGTATGAGGGTTTTGTTGTCGGCGTTCTTCAAGATATCGGCCAAACGGCCGACGAGGATCCGGGAAGGGGTTAGAATAGTTTAAAGGCTTGACCCCGAGGGCAGAAAGGGCCTTTGAGGCGAGTTTGCTCATCACGGCCATAGCTCGGGGTAGATATCGGAGAACTCTTATTGATCGACCTTTTGGATGCAGAGCGGTGCGGTAAAGGAGAGAATTGAAAAGAGTGGAAGCCACGCAGATGGCTGCCTAACACGGCCGTACATTCGCAGGAATGCATACCCATTATTAGATGCCCAAACATCCGCGGCTCATAATTATGGAATACACAAAAAAAAGCTAGAAAGATGGTTTTGTCTTTGATGGCGCGCTGCTCGAAATATTCGAGCAGGGCGAGCGTCGAGCGCTCAACACCATTGTATGCTCCTACACTCTTGGCAGTCCTTGGTGACTACCAATATGAGTCACGGTTCTGTTACAGTACGGAACATACAGGAAACCACGACCACGTGATAACCTTGCAACACATGACAAATCGCCGATTATGGTACATTAGATGTTCATGCTTGATATATTTGACAATTTGACGAATGAAAGAGCAATAACGAATATGAATCGCTTCTGAATAATATTTATTTAACATCGAATGTTTTTGTATGATCTTAATAGAGTTTCATCACCCAATATGGGGTATCTTCTTCAATGGCCTGCCTCTGGATCGTAGACGACGAAGACGGTGTAGATTCATGAATAATATCTTCAGGCCAAACATTTTCTTTATCTGCGAGAGTCTTTGGGTTCTTAGCCTTCTTCAGTTCTTCTTTTAGTGCTTTTTCGCGCTTTAATCTGAAGTGTTTCGCAATGGCATCTCTGGTCCACAATCGAGATTTTCCCATCTCGCTATATGCTGGACCAATTCTCTTTAGATTCTGTCTTTTTTTCAATTTTTGCACACTGGCCTCGAGGTTCTTGTAATTTCTTTGAGCAATGAGTATTTAATCATAGATTTTTCTGCCCCGCGCTGCAGTTTCGCTAGTTTGAGCTGTGATCGAGGGGTTGTATGGATCGACGACGCCAAATTCACCACATCCTTCGTGCGCTTTGGTGTAAGCACTGCTGATGGGGTTTTCTCTTCACATGGAGGTGGTGTGGGATCTAGTTTGCGAAGAACTTGGTTAGGAGAATATGGAATAAGCCCGGAAACCCTTCATGCTGTTGCAATATTTTCTTATGTGAATGTTTCAACGTATACTTTCTGATAAATCTCCCAGAACTAAGTGCGTGATATAGGGATGGAGTGGTCTAAAGAAAAGGCGAGGTTATCGAGATATTTGCTATATTTTTGTTACAGGAACTTATATGATAAAACGTCTAATGGTTGCAAAAGGTGTGTGCAATGAGGTGGCATCTAAACTGGGATGATGGACCAGTTCATGCAATAAACGAAGAACTCAACGCTTATGTATGAATTATGACCATCGAAGGTTAATATTCGATTATAGTTTTGATTGTTATGGCCAGCTACTGAATAGGCGTTGAATTCAACCATCCAATTGGCGCTAATTGTATTATTCGTCCAGCCTTTTTTGGTGGCGTTAATGAAGAAGTCGTTGTTTTGTAATATAGCAATGTCATCAAACCAGTTTTCCATAATGTTTTCGCCCTTGTGAATGATGGTTGGTGGCATCGCTTTGTCAACTGCATTCACACAATTCATAATTGTGACATTTTGTCAATTACCATCATTACCACGCTTTTTGGAACACCCTCTTCGTAAATAAGCATAGAGCTTGTTGCCCTTGCTAATACAAATACCCTTTTCATCCATATTCCAGACGTTCTCATCTGCAACATTATATTCTGCCTTTGCCTTTTGGAATCATATGTATATATAAAAGTCAAAGAATGCCAGGGTGCCAGGGTGCCTAGGAGGTCTAACGGTTTGCAACCAATTATAAATATTTTCAGGGGTTGCCTTTTCAACCCTCCCAGATTCGATGCGGTTTACCCACCTACCTTCCAATTCGGCGTTGTGGCGCTTTGCAAATTGGTTTACCCAATTGCATCCCAAGAATTTTCCCAATCATGGTCCAGGTACTCAAAGGGTTTGTAGTTTAACAACGACGACAAGATATCGGACCAACAGTTGACGCAGTGGATGTGAGGCTCAGCTTCATCGTCGCCGCAGGTACATTGGTATGCACCATGGGCAATAGGCCCCCCCATCACAGCATTTTCCCAAAGACCTGTCTTTCTGAGCCCGTTTGGAGGTATACCAACGGGAAGGGTGTAGTCGAAAGAATTCCCTCGAATTGTATAAAGGGAAATTTTGCAGGAGTGGCATGGAAATTCGGATGGAAAACATGACTTTGAGGTGGTCATTTTTTCGTTAGAGAGGTGGAAAGGACCGATAGCTGTAGGTTTGAATCTGTTTTGTGCTTTTGATTCTATTTAGTACGTGCGACTGAGGGTCTGCGAAGGAGGCAAATTTTATTTGGTTTTAAATTGGGTTCAAGGATTGCCACATAAGTTTTTTGTCGAGGCAGAGTTACTGGACTATTAAAGACCTAAATGCAAAGAGAATTCCAAAATCCTTACTGCTACCTCGTCGTTGATAACTGAGATCTCGGCCAGCTACGGAAGGACAATTAAAACGCAAAAACAATTAACTATGAACGAGAAAGTAACAAACTATGAACGAGAAAGTAACAAACTATGAACGACAAAGTAACAAACTTTGAACGAGCAAATAACAACCTATAAACAAACAGCCTTCGAAAGATCTGTATGTGCAGTATGCGTATATAGACTATAAATCACCCCAAGATTTCTACGTTCATGAAATAATTAACAGGTATAGGTTTAGGAGAGTGATACGAGAACTAACTAAATGATGAATTGAATTGATAACCTAGAAGATGTACTCTCAAGCTTCTTCCCTTGCTCTCCACATATTACTCGGGTATGTCACCTTCATCATCTGTCGATGGATATATCGTCTATCTCCTCTTCACCCTCTTGCGAAATTCCCAGCTCCGAGCAAACTCGCATGTATCTCTCAATGGTACGAGTTCTACTGGAATGTGATTTACGATAGCCAGCTCCTTTTCGAAATCGAGAAGTGGCATAAACAATTAGGTAAGATAGAGGACAAGCTACAAAGTATCACAAATCCTTCTAACTCTCATCCATTAGGCCCTCTCGTCCGAATTGGCCCCAACGAACTACATATCAACGACCCAAGCTTCTACAGGACTTGTTACTCCGCCAAATATAATTTCTCTGTCAGCAAGGGCTTTTACAGCTGCATCGTGGGCCCCGTTGACTTAACCATTGGTTGTTCCAATGTCCCCGCTCACCGAGCCCGGAGAAAAGCAATGACACCCTTCTTTTCCAAGCGGAGTGTGCATAATCTCGATAAAAAAATCCAACATCATATCGCAAATATGATGCAAAGAATCACAAGCGGCACCGGATCTCGGAATGGCCAAGTAGAATTCTCAAAGTGGGTTGTTTGCCTTACTCTCGATATGATCTCTGATTACGCGTACGGTAAGAGCTTGGGCTCGTTAGAGGGTGCGAAACCTGAAACCCCTCTAGGTGCCGGGCTCAAGGGTCTCAAATGCTGGGTGTGGTACCAGTATTTCTTCTGGCCAGTCCTGTACTTGGCCAGGGCCACTCCCATATGCCTTATCAGGTTGATCGTCCCATCCGGATTCACTGGCTTGGTCGACTTTGAAGAGGTAGGCCCTATATCAGTCGTATTGCTAATAGAATTATACTAACAAGAAGGTGATACATAGGCCTGCGTAGAACAAGCCGAGTATTATCTTCGGAACCCCATAAAACCAGACGCAACAGGAAAACCGGTTACTGTTTTCGATGCTATTATGAAGGGCGGCGATTCGTTTTACACTCCATCACGCAGCACAATTGTCGGTGATGCCACGACGGTTATGGGCGCAGGCATGGAAACGACGTCTGGAACAATTTGCACATGCGTATACGAAATTTGTTCGAATCCAACAATCCAAGAAAACCTGCATGCCGAACTATTGGAAGCTTTCCCAACAAGCGTGGATGAAATCACGTACGCAAGGTGTAGGGGACTATCTTACCTTACCGCTGTTATAAAAGAAACTCTTAGAACATCACCGGCGTTACCCGGACGGCTGCCACGAGTGGTTCCGACCGGTGGGGCTGTCTGCGGAGGGATGTTCATTCCAGCGGGGGTATGTTAATCAGATGTACATACTTTGAGTAACATGGACTAAAAAATTATCACCTTTGAATACGATAGACTACAGTATGGATGTCGGCTTATCTAATGCACCACAACGAAGCCGTTTATTCAAATCCACGTCGTTTCGACCCGGAGCGTTGGTTGACTACTTCAACGTCGTCACCCCAAGAACGGTACTTAGTACCATTTAGCAAAGGCTCAAGGGCGTGTGCAGGAACTCAGTAAGTCTAAATCTGTGTATATTCCATTTTTTAGCGCAAGAGCTTGACTCGAGGGTGTAGTCTCGCCTATGCGGAAATATACATGACCTTGGCAGTTCTGTTCCGGGATAATAAATGTACTTTGGACCCGGCAAATACTTGGTCTAAAAATTGGCTAGATAGGTTTGTAAAAGATATGGAAGGAGAATTAGTCTTATCGCTGGAAACGTATGACCGATAATCGGCTGCGGCCCGATATTTTGTACTCATTTGTTCTGAAGCATAGAAATCGTAGTCTCACTCGAGCTCAATGCTACAATTAGGCGTTTGGAAGCCGGCCCAATGCGAAACTTTGAATCCAATTGGAACTTTGAACATCGTGGCTTCATGGATCCATGGCTTAGAATATTCCGTAATACAACCTTATAATTTACATCTACGAACTCTCGTTAGTTCTTGAACAGAACGATCTTGTGTTGATTAATAAAGTACAAATTCTAAATCCAGTCTCCATGGTAGAGCCTTTCCTGTTAACACCTGTAGCCATAGCTCTTCTCCATAGCTCATTGTGCGATGGCGGGGTCGGTCGCGGCGATATTCGCGGTGACGGTGGAACCAGCGAAATGGTAACGCTAGACGACGCGGCGAGGAACTCGTCTTGATACAGATGCACGGTGTAGCCTCCCAAGGGCATGGCGGAGAGTTGAACGCGCCAGCAGAGGTAGCGTACGCCCGGAACTGGTATCTTCTCCTTCGCCTTCTTACGGAAATCTCAAATCAACCAGTCTTATGAAAGTAGCCTTAAGATAAAGTCGTGGAATAACCGTTAATGTTGATACTCGACTTAATTGATTCTTGAATATTTGAAAAACACACCAAAAAAAGTGCCAAGCCCCTACGGTACGAGTACGGGGGGTTATAGGGACAGACCTTTGTGCCAAAAAAAATCAAATGCAAACTTTCGCTTGCAACACCAAATCGAGCGCGCAACACAAATAATTGAGCTTCACCGAAATCTGCGAGACTACACCGAAATAGAAGTAATTAGGTTTCAACCATAAAAGCGCAACAATGAGCGCCGCGTCGCTCAAATTTCCGTGGGATGAATATAGAGGCTTGGTCGAGGAGCTCTTGCTAGTAGAAAACGCTACTAGGAAAGCTATATTCGACCGTTTGGTTGAAGAGGCCCCCGGTGATCGAACCGCCGGGTTAAGCCTCCGAAACCTCAACAGGCGGATCGCGAAATGGAAGCTGAGGCTCATTGATCAGGAAGAGGACGCTCGAAGCCAATTACTTCGGGATAGGATGCAGGTATCGGCTGACGATAAGGGATGTCTGCTTCGCGATGACGGCCTCGCGGAAACAATCGAAACCCTCAGATCCAAAGGCGCAAATCACTCGGAGATGCTTGACGTTTTAGTAGAGGAATATCCGGAAATATCATCCAGGAATCTTAAAGCAATCAGACATGAGAACCAAATATTTTTGAGAGCTAGGCCGGGGGAAGAGGAAGTGAACGAGGAAGTCGTCGATGGATTGGTCCAAAAACATCTCGACAATGGAGGCTTAGGCTCCAAGGGTTGGAAATACGCTACCACTCATCTCAAGAAGGAAGAACCAGGGGATTTGATTACTGCTGCGAATGTTCGTAAAGCTCTGCCGAAACGCGATCCTGTTGGAACCCGACGTCGAAAGCACGCCTTACATCGCAAAAGGGGACAGTACATTACTCGTGGACCAAATCAAACGTGGTCGGCTGACGGGTACGACAAGTTGGCGCAGTTCGGCTTTCAAATCTACGCTATAATAGACGCATTCTCGAGATATTTGATCCATGTCTTTGTTGGTGTCTCCAATCGTACGATGATCTCTGCATTAACGTACTACCTGCAGGCGGTAAAGCACTTAGGCTTCATGCCGCTCTTGCTGCGTACCGACAAAGGCTCGGAGACCTTGATGATGGCAGAAGCTCAGGTGATACTTCGAAGGATAGCTGCTGGTGAGCCTCTGTCGGTCAGAGAGTGTCATTGTTTCGGTCCTAGCACGAAGAATACCAAAGTCGAAGCTTGGTGGTCTAGATTAGCAGCGTCGACGGTCAACGACTACCGACATTTGTTTTATGAGTATCAGAATGAGGGCATCTTCACCGGTTCGAAGCTGGATATTATAGCGCTTCGCTACGTCTACATGGATACTATACGCGATGCTATTGAAAAATTTGTCGAAACCCATAACAATCATCCCATCTCCTCACAACCTAACAGAAAGGACTATTTGGTTACCGGCAAGCCGTGGCGTCTTTTCCAACATCCTCCAGATGGTGCAGCTGATGTTGGTGTACCTGTTGACGAAACAGTTTTGGGACAGATGTTGGAAGAAGTATCTCCATGGAAGGCAGACGAGTATATTCATCCGATAACCCTAGAGGTTTGTAAACAAATTCTAAGGGAGCATGGCTACGACGAGAATCACGACGGCGTCACCGGGGGCAAAACATTACACAAAAGAATGTATATACTATTACGAGAGCAGCTTGTCAAATACGAACAACAGCTGGGCGAACTTCCAGATGTGGAGACTCCGGCAGGAGGGAGAGAATGGCTTTGGAATCAAGCAGAGTTACGAGAAAACAGACAGGAAATGTACAACGAGTTTGAGGAAATGGAACCACAAGAAACGAACGAAAATTTCCTCGCAGAGCGAGTTATCGCTGCGGACATGCTGTACGATAGAGAAGACGATGCCTTGGATGTGTTTCAGAATGTTATAGACGAGGCTGGGCAACGAGAACAAGGCATTTAGGAAAAAATATAACTGCAGAAGCAAACAACTGGCACATTGATGTGATTGGAACGAGCTCGGGGACCACCGGGGACTTCCACCGACGGTTAGTAATCGTCAATAACCACCAGTAACTTTCCGTGAAGTTAATCATCTTTTGCAGAAGAGCGGGTGACTCTTTTGGTCGCAACAGGCCCGCAAACTCGAAGCTCTACCACACTTTCCGGGGAAGGAACACCGAGTTCTTGAGGCATCGGTTGCTCTTCCGAAACGGTTTCGACTGCTGAAGCTTCAGCTAATAGCTGGATATCGGGAGTAGGTAATGTTGACGGTTGGGGTGTTGCAGATTTATTGCGGCGCCGGTACTCTCGATCTAGGTCTTCACATTCTTCGATGAATCTCCTTTCATCCACTTCCTCGTCAACGAATGGATCGACTTCATTGCGACTGGGGTCGTACCGGGGCGTCTTAGTTCTTGGCCTCGGAGTTTGCATTAAAGCAGGTGTCTCTGCCCGTGAACGACCCGGGGCGTCATTCGATACCACGTTCCTGCTCATCACCGGGAATACGATCACTAGTTTAACCGTATGCCTGGGGTGCTTCACTTTCTCCGCTTTCATGATTGCTCTAACTTGTCCAGCAAAATATGCTTCCGTACAATTATCGGGTAGCGGATGCAGAGTGAGAGTCGCAGTATTAGGGACCCCCCTAGTCCAGTACGCAAAATAACTCTCAGAACCGAAGTCTTCCTTCCATAGGTTAATACCGACACTCTTCCAGAGTAGAGAATCGCGGACAATCGTCCTCCAATATAATCTCCAGGGCATTTCCCAAGCCTTTTCAGGAAGAATCAGAGTAAATTACGTACCCCCGTTAAATGGCCGGGGGCGATTTGCATTAGGAAGTTGTAGGTATATCGAGAACGTGTACACCTCCTCATCCGGAGGTTCTATTTGCCCAGGGATATGCAGGGTAAAAACCTCGAGATTGGGATTATTAACCTGATATCTTGACCTTGTCGATAGAGCTTTAGTTTGAGCCCTATCTCGTTTCTTCGAGGAAGAAAATTGGTCTCGAACCTCCCTCGTGACGTTCCTCGAGACACTACTCCCAGAGGAAGTCCCCGGGGGCCCTTTATATGTCTCGAGGTCCACAATCGTACGAACTGGAGGGGCTTTAGCTTGAGCTTGCGCTTCAGCGTAGTCTGCAGCTCGAGGATTCAATGACGGTTCGTCTATAGCATCCAAGTTTGGATGCGCATGTGGATGCAAATGCGGCGCACCATCCTGCGCACAGAAATAAGTATATGTGGAAAGATCCGACAAATTTACACCGCAATTCACACACCAGGAGGATACCATGTTGTGGATATGTTTGTGTTTGATGTGAAAGATTGAAGCTTGTGTTTGAAGAAAGGTTTGAAGAAAGGTTTGAAGAAAGGAATGTTCAGCAAGGGGGGCTTGGGAGCTGGATACTTATCATTTCAGCTTCCCATCCACGGCCTCGTAAGGTCGCTCTCTATCGAGATACTTGCATGTGCACAAACCTCGATGCGCACGAACCTCGTGCTTGCAAATATACGTCTCACCGTCACTATCACGCCTCTTGCATTATCACATCCTCGCGGAAAAATGCAACAAGAAACTTGCTTATCATGGTGTTGATGACGTACACATGCTTCATTCAACCGCACAAGGCCGCGCAATACTTTGCCAATCGCTCTGCGAGTTCTAATACTAGTACTTCTTGCTCCATATCACAAGCTTATACTGAGGTGAGTTTGCGGTCAAGGGAGGCGTAATATTCGCAGCTTCACTGCAAGATTGCGCGCGACCTCGCAGTATAAAAGAGACCTTCCTGACTTCCATTATCTATCTCAATCAATCATTCAATACTTCCATATTTCAGAGCTTCAAAACTTCAAAAACATCTAGATTTTCTTCCCTGAATTTCCATTCATTTCCATCCTTTTTTTAATTATTTTTAGTTTTTTTTTTGACGCGAACTTCATAAAATGCCTCCAGCACCACCCCCACCACCAAATTGCCCCATCTGGAATGCTATTCCAGCTAACATCCCTGTCCTCCCTCCTGTTCAGAACCCCCCTGCCTCTCCTGCTGAAGCTCGTCAGTTGCTTGTCGATCGTCGTGTGAACCACGATGGAACAGCACTCGGACTTCAAGACGTTCTTTATCGCGCACAACGTACTCATCGGATCGGAGAACGAATCATCGCTTGTTGTAATATTTACTGGTTCATTTCACGCCAAATCGCCAGTTCCCCCCCTCTTTACCTTTGGCAAAATGCTATGATTCTTGCTGGTTACTCTCGTGATGATTACGCCGTTTCAACTGAGGATCAGCAGGTTACTGACAAAAGGCAGCGCAAAGCTAAGCGCAACGCCATCGAAAGAGAATGGTATGAACGCCTTCTCCAAATTGTGAAAGAATACCTTCTCAACACTGCTGGTGGTAACGATTTCCTAATCCGTGAGACTACAGCTGGTCGGCACAACGAGTTCATCAACCCAATTAACACTGATGCGGTAACTCGACTAGATTGGAAGTTCTGGTGCCAAATCAATTGTGACACCATCGGCCGACATCTCTTCGGTAAAATCCAGGATATCTTTGTTCCGGCCTTCTGGAAATCCGACGCTACGAGGCCTTATCGTGAACAAATTTGCTTAATGATTATCGGACTTGGTGCAGAACTGACCTCGCATGCTAATGTGACTCACGCCCTTGCAGTTGAAGCGCAAACCATGTGTACTGACGATATGATAAAGCTGATGGTAGCAGATTATGATTATTTTACTACTAATCTGCCATTGAATTACCTTGATCCAGCTCTGCCGTTTTCTCAGCCCGGTACTCAACGTAATGCTGGCCAACTATATAACTTCACAGATAAGACGATAAATCAGATCCCAATTGCAGCTAATGGTGTTAATCTAGTGCCCGCAACTGTTACGTGGCCGTGATCTAGTTTGGTGCGTAATCTATGTACGTAGTCAAGTTGATACCTAATATATTTTTGTTTTTGTGAAGCTTAATTGTTTTTGTGAAGCTTAATTATTTTTGTGAAGCTTAATTATTTTTGTGAAGCTCAATTATTTTTATGAAGCTCAATTATTTTGTGAAGCTCAATTATTTGTGTTGCGCGCTCGATTTGGTGTTGCAAGCGAAAGTTTGCATTTGATTTTTTTTGGCACAAAGGTCTGTCCCTATAACCCCCCGTAAGCCCCATACAAATGTTCGATTTTCGATTTTCTTGTCCGGAGTACTTGTGTGTCCGGACTACTTGTGTTGTACGCTAACTAGTTAATAATTGGTCAGCCTAATTAATTTATGCACCACCATTCTGTCTGTTGCTGTCACCTGATAGGCATATCACATAAAGCAGTTGTGACATGGGCCATTAGACTGTTACTCGTAAGGATCTTTTTCTGGCTTCTGATTTGGTTTTGTGATGACCTGTGAAAGAGAGCGAAAAAGACGGGCGCTTCAACAACACTCACACAAACAGGTAAATAAGCCCATGTTCTTTGTGATCTCACAGTTTGTGCAGTTCATGCCACTTCACTTCTGCCTCAATTTCTGTTTTTGTATAACAAGGTGGACACACCGTAAATAGAAAAACTAAGGGTAACCCAACAGAATAGAAAACTCTTCACAAACTTCCACCCTCAACCCTCAACCCCTGTTAACAGAATACGTTTATAAAAAGTTGTGTTTACTTGGCAGCAGTATGAAATTAGCCCACAAGTGCCTGTTGACAGTGCCTTAATTAGAGTCCCTTTCCTTTTGGTGTTTTACCTTAATTAGACTGCCTGTCACAGTTCTCTCGGCTGTACATATGGATTTCCCTACGGAGATTCTTGTGACAGCTGAACGGTTTGACAGGTTTTGTTTGTCTGGATAAAATTTGTTAACCCGCACAGGAACACTTGAGCCATGTTTTAGTCATCATAGCTTGTTTTTTTTAAGCAACCAAATTTCGGTTCAGAAAAAGCGTATACAACCCATCACCTTGGCTTCGCTCAACTCTAGTCTGGGCGAGGGTTTGTGAATATGTTTGGTATAGTAACTGCAGTTTTGTGCAAAACGCAATCTTAGTCCCTTCGTTCAGCATCGAAGCAACGCAACTTTGCTAGCGTGAGATATAATCTAAATAATGGAGTATTTGAAGCGCGTCAAAAGAAAATGTGGGAAAACCAGCATCTTCGTCCCGGAAGCAGTGCCTGCCAGAAAGAACACAAATTGAGGCAATCCGTTCCCATTTAATAGTGTTTCTGTTAGTGGTCTTGATTGCGTGGAAAACGGGTTTCTCGTATCCAGAAGCTCTAGTTGACCACGTTGTTAGCGGCGCCTTGCTTTGCCACAGGAAGGGCACAACTGAACTCTTTGAATGCAGCCTATACTTCATAGTCTTGTCTTCCCCGTCCACGAATGTTTGAATCATTACCTCATATGCTTCTAATACAATCGGGTAGGAGGTTGTTATATCTACGGTATGCGAGTTTTTTTCAATGCGGTTACGCTCCGTCTTGGGGAGTTTCTGGATGCGGGAGTCTCTTTAGTTCGTTGGGTTGGCTGTGGTTTAGAGGCGCATCCTTTTCAGAAAACAGATGGCAAAACCTACTAAACCCCGCAATGTTGTGGTTTACGACAAACTTACTGTACTAGGTAACTAGTTTTAGAATGAGAGATTTACTTTATATGGCAGTATATTAATATATACTGCCAGAAACAACGAGAAGCATCTCGAGAAGCAGGCAAGGGCTAGTTATACCAACCAGTTTTTATGAGACAGTCAGACTCTGGGTTGGAAAACGCTTGGTGCCGAATCATTATAGCGATATACTCGAAGAATTGGCTCTTTAAAATAAATCCGTATATCCTGCTCTAAATTAAAGGAACTACGATATAGCTTCGTTGAGAAGTATACGCCCCCTGTAAATTGCTGTTGTGAGGCTATTTTAGATTTGAAGACGATTGAAATCTTACTATTCCGATTTAAAGTGGGACTTAAAGGCAAGAGAACATTCCATAGATTGTCATTCGCGAACAGCCTTGGTATTTTTGAATATGCAGCTTTAGCAAAGAGCATTATAATAAAATTTTGATTTAGCCGGAGGTATTCGAAGAAGCGGATAAGAAGGGATTCGAATTCTCTGCAGATTTATAGCCTGTTCAAGATACCATGATGAGTTCCAATGTCCATGATACATGCAAAATAAGAGATAACTTTCTGAAAAGGATACGAGAACAGGGAATGAGGGAATGAAGGGTCTAGCCTACCGGGATGACGTCACTTTGACTTTGAGAGCCGCAACAATCACACGAATGTAAAATAGCGTCTAATGAAGTGATAAGTTATCTCCACCGTACACTCGCAATGCTTTTAGTGCGATTTACACGCTTTGGTTTAGGGCATGCATACATGCTCACCAGTTAGAGTGCGAATCTTCTGCTGCATAGTACCTAATGCCAATACTTTCTCATTTGCTAGACTGACGATACTGGTTCTGTAGTTCCTTCAAATTTTATCTTGATTCTCCGGAATCCAGGCGCTCCGCTCTCTCGGAAGAGTTGCGATTAGATGGGATGCTCCGAACAGGATCGAAAAAGACCCTCGAGGACGACGACGCTTCTATGGGCTGGCGATCGTCGCCTTTTGCCGGGGACCTTCCGCGCCGTGATGAAGATCGTTCATCTAGTACCGGGGACCGTTCGCTCTGTATCAAGGGTCGTTCGCTTTGTACTGGAGATTGTTCACTATCACTTGCTGAGCCGGCCTGTAACTTCTTCGCTTTTTCTCTGATCAAGTCCTTTCTCGATTTCATGTACTGCTCTAACATGCTCTTAAGCAACCATTGGTTCGGTTTGACTATATCTGGAAACTCTGATTTTTCGACAATATGTGCGACAACCTTGTCTAAAAACGCTAGTTAATAATTGATAGTCTTCTATGTTATTATAGACTGTACTAATAGGGATTTACTGGTAAAAAAAAGGTTTTGAGTAAGAGTCACCTGTTAACACTTATTATGGTTAATAATATTGTGAGAATTCTTGGTAGCTAATATAAATATGTAATGTTAGGTAATTTTATTATTTATAAAAATTGAGTAAAATATAAAATAACTTATATGTAGTAATGTATGATTTTGGAAAAGAAAGATCATTATATTTTAATTTATATTAAAGTTATTAACCTATAGGTAAGTATTTCTAAATACTATTTTTGTTTTCTTAAGGTGAGGCTTTAATTATTTACTTATTAAATTAAACGGTATATTCCTTTTTTTTTCATTTATCTTTTCTATAATCTGTAGAAATTATAAATATATTTTGATTTATAATATCAGGTACTGATAAATCTTACTATAATGAATAATAAAGCAATTAAACCCGCTATTCACGTTTTTGTGAAGGCATGCGGCGCCTTTGTCTAAATTATCGTGTGTAATATATTGGTGATTAGTATACCAGTTAAAATAATTGTTTAAGAAATAGCATTTTTTGATGTTGTTATTGCAAACCGGACTATTAAATTTTAGTAATTGATAATAATATCTATATCTTTTGTATGCTTATTAGGCCACAGAGCCATGAGAGTCCTTGATTTAATCTATAGTTTTGTGTATTTGTTCGCGTTGTTCTTGCTTTTTTTCGATCATTTGATCTTTGATGTCTTGAGTCCTTATAATTGGCAAAACTGGCGTTGTAGAGTTGCTCTGTAGCAATACCGTATTTTAACTATCTTGATTTATAGCCTAAAAATCTCCTAACCCATAATCGTTATGTGGCAAATTTTAAAACAGATTTAATATATCCAAGTTTTTTCTAATCTCTAAAAGTATGTTTTTGATATATATAAGATGTTTGTTAAAATCCTTCTAACTAGTTTGAATGAATCGAAGAGCGTCTATAACTTCCTTATATTGAACTAAGTTAATATTAATAGGTAATATAAAGCTCCTTTTTACAATATTATTTATAAAAAACATATTAATATTAAAATGAAATTAGGTATAAGATAAAATAATTACTTATAAAATCTGAGTTAATAAAAAATCTATTTCTAGTGGATCTAATAATAAACGTAAAAGGTTCGGAAGACAGGACGCTTGGGCGCTCAGTAAGTTCTTACTCCTACTCGACATAGAGACAAGTAGTACACAGACAATTTAGATACTAGTCTCCTGCTCCCTAGTTTTTCCGACTACCGCCGCGGTAAAGAGTGAATTAGTCTTAACTACAGGAAAATATACGGATTTTGGTGTTTTTTTAGCGATGGTGCAAAAACGCCAAAAATCAATTTTCGTTTCTCAGGTTTCGTTTTTTCGGGGTGAATTTTTTTTTTTGCACAGGGTTCGGTTATCTGACATGCCGTAGTTACTAACTAGCTGTTCAGACAACGCGCAATGACTACGAACCAATCAGCAGTGTCTAAATCCCATAGCCAATACACTGTAGGTTGGTTATAATCAGTGGCTTTTTGTGGTGCATCCTACTACCGTTCGCTGATACAGGCTACTATTTCGGGGTACAACATGCTCATACCCTCCGTACAAAATAAATGGTGCCTAGGTTTGAATCATTTGCATTAGCAACAGAGTCCTGCAACCTTTTCGAAAATAAGATCTTACCCAGAGGTATGGTATAGTTCCCGATGTTGTAGCTCCCATTGCTCTGATCTCCAAAACCGCGAACTGTAACGCTCTAGCCAAGTTCAAGATAATTGCTTCATTTTGCCGCCGACCTTTCTTTTCGTACTCTATCAACTTTGTGTAAAATGATTTTGCAAGATTTTCAGTTTCAGTCATCGTTGCTGGCCACAATGAACCGAGAACGGAGCTAGCTCCCGCTATTAGAAAACTAGCCGCGATACCTAAAAGCTCATCGCCTCTGAATACGGCGTGTTGGTTTGTTTGGCAGCCGAATAAGGAGATGTGAGGAGCGTGAGTAAACTGAAGTCCAAGAATTTGGCGAGCTGTGAGCCCCGGTCCTGATAGTAAGAGCCGACTGTCGAGTGGATACTCAGAATTAAATTCTGCGTGACCATGGTAGACGATGAGGGAGGATTCCGTAGACGCTCTACAAAACGCGTCTGCTGTTGCTTCAGCGCCTGCTAAGGGATTCGCTGCTAGCTGCTCCTTTAGGAAATCTACGATCGCTCGGCCAGGTTGAGAGAGCTTCACGTCTGCGTATTCTGGATCGCCAAATACTGCAAGAGAGCTACCAATCAAGTCTTTAGACCTCTTCAGCTGGCGTTTTGCATGGTGTAGGAGGGAGAAATTTTGACAATAGATGACTGGATTCCTCTCAAGCATTACATCGTCCTGAAGCTCGATTGCGTGGAGAGGTATATTGTAGAGGAGGCTAGTCGGACTAAGTGCGAGGATATTGCCATCCAATGATACATTGTCATATGCAAGTGGCGCAAGTATTGGCTTCATTTCTTCGAAGAAGGTCTCATTTTGTTCAGGAAATTCGTTTCTCTGCATGCTATCTCGAAATTTTTCCACCCAATTTTGGACTTTAGACAGGGTAATGGCTAGTTTGAATCTTTGGAACGAACCTGTGTGCGGCTGAAGCACCATCATGTATAAACCAGGCTTAACTTTAGCATCAGCCAATTATATAATCTTTCCATCCAAAAAGAGTAGGAATGTGAGATAGAAAAAAAAATGGAATTAAAAATCTATAGAGAAAACCCGAGGCCGGCGAAAACAAACAAACACATTTTAAATGCAGACATTCTCTCTATAGCACTGCATAGACAACTCGACAAAGGTTCTAAGACTTTCTCTTTCGCGTACACCCAATACAAGTGAACTTCCGCCCAATTACTATTAGATTACAAAAATTGGACGACAAAACTTTACACTACAGAAATTTTTTAAAAAACAATTAAACTAAAATCATACAATTTCATAAATAACTACTTACGTCTTATCAAATAGATTCTATCGATTCATAACAATCCAAATCTTATTTTGCTAAGTCCATACGAGGCAAACCACCTTTTCCCAGTACTTAAGAGATCAAAAATTTACAATTTACATTACTACGCGCCGAAAATGGCCAAGTATATACACACTTTTAAATTCCTAGATTACTATCCTACAACTAATTTAAACAAAAGCCTTTTATACAACGGACCCAGATTAGCGACTCGTATAGTGCTTAATATTTTCACTAAACAACTTTTCTTTTATAACAAGATATACTACCACAAATTTTGCAATTATCTTGACATCCATTACAGGCAACTAGATAACAAGCTAGAGCGTAATACTAAAAGCTAGATTAATATGAAAACTAGTGATTCCCTGGATCCCAGAGCAAAACTTTCAATATCCAAGTTTACACGAAGCCCCCTTCCACTCCTAGCAGAGATTATAAAAATGAAGAGAAAGGGCCAAAGGTTTTTTCTAATGTATCTTGGCAGTGTCCTAAATGCACGAATAATTAAATCAAAGGATTTCTAATAGTAAATGATCGGGTAAAAATTTTTTGGCGCCTTTGACCATTTAAGATACTGAAAATAAATCTAGAATTATATTATACTCCTTGTTTTTCCTTCGAAAGTTCATTCATTCATAAATATTTCTAGAAAATTTTCATCCGCTTTAAGTCAGGAGGTATTGGGGACATAGTATGTAAAAGTAGTCTTACACAGCTTCGTTGCTTCAAGCTCTCACGCTCTAGTATCTCATGTCATAGGACGAAGAAAGACCACATCCCCCTTAGTTTGGACCGAAATGTACCCCTTTCGAATTTTATACGCATATATTATATACTTAGTCAAGAATCTCACGCCTTACCGTTTCATTAGCGAGGGCACACAGCAAACCCAGTCGAAAGATGGAACCAGAGCTTGCATTTTAGGCTCTTGGCAGCCCATATGAGCCCCTTTTTTTGTGTTGTCTTATACTGGTGTAGCTTCTACAAACCAATGTTAAAGTCAGACATCGATGCGTGCGGAGAGCAAAGGGTTACACTCGCAAATCTAATTGAAGAATCAAATCTTGTGGAGATTCTTCAAAGTCTCACGATTGCTGCAAAACTATAATGTGATACCGAGACCTTAGTAGGTATCCGACTGATTTACGCAATCCGAATTGTAAGTGAACTGACATGATTTACGCGATAGAAACATTGATATACTAGGGTTAAAAATGGAAAGGGATATGCACATGAGACAAGATTGAGAGCAAATTAATGTATATACAATTATGTAATTCTTTTATTAGAAGTACGTTAAAACGCTAACTATTACGACTGATTTTTGGGGGGGGTGCTTGTACTGCAGTTTTCTTTCTGAATATGGAGAACTCTTACCATATTGTGCTACACCATTCTCAATTCTGCGTTGGCATATTATATCTTTTTGAGAACCCCAATGTCCTGTTTCAAGCCCTGTTCATAGCTTATTAGATAGTGACTTGGCAAATTCGGCGAATCCGCATTATCTATGAATTCGGTCCTTAAATGCCAAATCTGGTCGCCTCCCTGAACTAGTATTACCCGTTTTCGCACGATTTCTCAACAATAACTACCATTTGACAAGCTTTGTTTGTGTTGATAAAGAAGTTAACAAATTGCCATACTATGTTTGTGCTTGAGTTTGTCAATATTTCGACAGCCTAATTCCGTTGAATCTAATTAGTAATGAAGGGATTAAAATATCTAAATTTCAAATAGTAGCTATACATATTGATTAAACCAAATGTTTTCTTTTTGTTTTAGGGAGTATGTACGCAATTTATGCATTTTTCAAGATCCGCTTCGCTGTCTCTGTTGTTCTCTAGAAAAGAGTAATTTAAACTTAAACTAATAATTAGAGTATAGGTTGGGCTGATTAAACCAGCATATTTAAAGAGTCCTCCCATACCTAATCGGAAGTTATCTATTATGTCGTCGATGGTTAAGAAGAATGAGGCAGATTGTGAGTGTGGTTCCGTATTCTATTTTTATTATGAGAATCCTTGCGGGTGTGAAGACCTATTTTATCCTCATTATAGGAGTCCTCTTGGGGAAACTATTGAGATACAGTGCTGGTGGGTTCAATTTCTAGGTAAAGACTTTTTGAAGTTGTACAGGGTGTGGGAGAGCGTACTCAGAAAAACCCCTAATGTGCATTATAGCTTGGGTGGAAAAGAAAGCTCTTCAACGTATGGCTTACCTGGAATATTTTTTTGTCCAGGTTTAAACCTTCTAGCTTCTAACGCTTAGAGTAAGTTAAATAAGGTAGGTAATCCGATAATATCACTTATTTTATATTTTCTAACGTAGAGATAGTTAAAAGTAGTCTCTTATCGCTCCCGATTGAATTATTGCAGAAAATCATAGGTTCCAGTGATTGCGCTACAGTCTGGGCTTTAGTAAATACATTTAGGTACCTCGTACGATCTCGGGAAAACCGTGACGGGTGGTCGTTTCGAACGATCGGGTGGCTCGAGTCTGCAAGTTGGATTGGATTGCAAGTGCAATATCTCGAAAATATGTGAAAAATGGCGAATGCGAGCCGGCTGAATAGCATTGGGTGAGTTTTGAATAGATTTCCTTAGGCTAGCAGCTTCCAGCGCTGTAAAACTGCATTTTGATTCTAGTGTCTTTCCTGTTTCGACGGGAAGCTCTCTAGGCCAGGCAATTCCATCCGCTGGGAAATCTGTGTACCTAAAGAAGGAATTTGACCTCTTTTGCAAATGTGGTGTGTCTCACAAGGGAACTCTCCCCGAAACATTTTATTTTTTCCCGCTGCATAAAGAAACGATGCTCCGCACTTGACAAGGCTAAGGATAAGAAACAAACTAGCTGAAGAGTAAGTACATTTAACATTTGTGCTTTACGAGAATACCAAGGTAATTGCTCTAATATTTATATTCCTCTCATGCCAATGTAAGTATACGATAGGCCAAATTAGGCAGAGGTTGCTTTGGGCTGTTTTACTTTGGGCTATTTCAGGCTCGTTCCAATTTTGTGTTGTGAGCAGCCCAGCCCAGATACGGATTAGTGGGCGCTGCACCAACTCGATGGATGGGTGTGATTTGGACTGGCAAACCAATAATACACCATATTACCATCGTGCGCCGCCTTATTCTTTGGCAAGTAGTCTCGTTGGCTAGATAGTGGCTAACGTTTATATAGCTAGTCTATGAAAACCACTCGCGATCGAGGCTTAGTGAAGAGGCTAAGGATTTTGAGAAGCACGACCTTATTTCCTCTGTTGGCATATGTGCAATACCTCTTGAGATCTTGGCTCGCACAGAACCGAAGCTTGGATCTAGTCACTCCGAGTTGTTCTGAAGACTTGAAACGAACCGACTGTCTTAAAATAACCTCAAGCTATTTCAACACTCCTTGGCGCCATCAGTTGCGAATTTACGGCTACGCACAATACATAAACGGTACGATTTCAAAAATTATTGAAGAATATGTACAGGTATTGAAGATCCCAGTTATCTAAGGATAACTGGTATGATGCATATATATAAGCGAGTCGAATCTAACGATACTGCGAAGTTCCAAGCCCCATGCAAACAAGAAGATCAATAGAATGGCTTTTTATAGGCATTGGGAATAATAAGGGTTACTGTAGGTGCATGTACTGGAGATACAGCAAGTTGGGCCAGTGAAGCCAATTTTACCGCATTGACCATACAGACTGGCGCAAGATCCGCTGCTGCCACCGGTAGTCGTGGTCTTGGTAGTTATGGTCTTAGCTGTAGTTCCGGAACTACCAGGGGAAGTGCCGTATTTGGCTGCGACAAGATTGGCTTAAATCGAGGCCTTAGTGCTATCTGAGGGGTAATTAGACGTCATGATGCTTTTGTAGAATGTTCCGATGGTATCGTTGCTGTTATTATTACTGATATTAAGAATGATGGTTTTTTCTTTGTGTATAGGATTATAACCGGAAGGTTTAGTCCTATTGTAGTAAGTTGAGAGTGAACTATTCGTGGCGTCAGCTTCTTTGATGGCCCATAAGTTCGCAGTATCCTTAATAATAGCGGTGACAAATCTCTATTTAATAGAGGGGTTGGCAGAGTTGAGCTTGGTATTTTGATTGGAAAAGAGACTGTTCTTAAGATTAGTTATGATCTAAGGATTGCTGCCTGAATTAGATCCCCAAATATTGCAATTGCCAAAGTAAATGGCTTCCATGTGGCCAGCTCCAGTGTCTTGGCCGCTTGTCTCTGCGTATAAGTGATGAGGAAGAGACTTGCGAACTCACATCAATAGGAAAATGACATCTTCCATACCAATGTGAAATAACAAGAAACCCTTGGCACATTGAAGACTGCAGAAACTCAGAGAAATCAAAACTAGAAATACTAGGAACCAGCTCCACCACTTCTCGGTTCGACTCTGCGCCTGCTTCTCGATGTCGTGGAGGCTGGTGGATATTTCAGAATGGTTGGGGCTTAGAAGTAGCGCGGAGGGGGTTGCGGGTTTGGATGGCTGATCTGAGGTGGAGAGAAGCTCATCTGGTTTTTACCTGATTATAGACCTAGCTGCTCAACTGTTTATAAAAACATGATTGGTCTAGGCCACGCCTTCGGCAGCGTCTTGTTCTTTTAATCTCTCGCAATCTTAGAAGGTCCCGGAGAGGACTGCTCACGAGATACCTCTCGCTTCCAAAAAACTTCAAAAAACTTCCGCTCCTAGCCTCCGCAACTCACCTCGATATGTATCGATACACCTCGTCTCCCCTCCCAAACTTCAATAAAACTTTCAATTTCAGATACATTTTTAAATTTTTTCAAAATGGTCAACGCTGGAGCCACCGCTCGTGCCCCGCCGCCGAAATTGGAATTGTTGAATTTTACAGTATTAATTATTAGTTCTTCGTAATACTGCGAACACAATATTTGACTTTGCGAGTTTGCTGATGAAGTGAGCATACTTCTGCGATAGGTAGTAATTGAGGTATTCGCGTCCTCGGCGAGAGATTTAACACATTGCGCTTGCGAGGTAATAGTTTCAATAGATTGCATACATGTTTGGATGGCGCTCAATAGAAAGCTGAAAGATTCGATACTATTGGTACCAAGGTGATTGTGAGGGGTGCTATAACAGACGTTTAGATTGTATCCTGCCGTTAGTTTGCTCGATTAAATAGTTTAGTTTGTTCAGAAAGGTGGGTGCAGTAGCTGTTCGCATGATGTAGATGATTGAAATGTGCCGTCCAAGAGAAATGATTTGTTGTGTTTCACTTCCTGACGGACCCACGTTCCGACGACTTACACGCGAAGTCAGCTGACCCTTGATCCAGTTTGTCCCGCGACCAGTATTATGCTTACAAGATTCCTTCGGACCACTTATTAAACCTGGCTATCAACTACTTTCGACGGCCGGCCATGCCTCCGGGCACCTTCTACACTTGTTACACCTGTTTACGCGCGCCTTGCTGTGCCTTTTTCACACGAAATCATATGAAAAGGCATGACTTTTTACCCCAAAACTGACCGACCGATTTGCTGTGCCAGCCTCGCGAAACACCCCCTTAAAGTTTAAATCCTGACTATGAACAATCAGGCACTTCATTGCGATCACCGCTAACCCAATCACACGGACAAAGTCAACGGACTCGTATGTTCCGACAGAGTAGCTTCGATCTTCCACAGAGACCAAAGAATAGTGTTCGTTCTATTGAGACGCGTCTTCAACAATACGAAGCTACGCGGACTAATTTTCGACCCAAAATGTCTAGACGCCACGCCCAATAGTACGTTATCGCTTTGCCCATTTTTCTTGTTGTATCCTACGGCGTTGCCCTAACATTGTATCGCATTGATAGTGAGGGATATCTTCTACCAGATAGGTCCGACGAGGATATGATAGACGCTCCGCATCTGTGGCCCCCCGAAGACAGAGACTGGTCTATCGAGGATCACGCCAACGGGCGAATCTCATATCCTACCCAACCAGCCCAGACTGGCCCCAAAAAGTGCGGAACTTGTAGAAAAACTGGCCATGATTCTAGGACATGTGCCATAAAAAAAAGTTTCACGTCAAAGAAAAGTCCTTTTCACAAAACATCAAAACCAGTGCACGAGAAGGCATGCGGTGCCTGTCGAGAAATCGGTCATGATCGGCGAAATTGTTCAAAATTACTTTGTGTGGATAAGCAGCAGATGCAAGAAGTAGTGACAACCATTACCACCACAACTATTACAAGAGTGGTCGGTAATGGCAGTCAGCCAACAATGCCGGAGGGAGAAGCTGCTGTTAACTCTAAGGAGAGGCAGAAAGCGAATAGAGCCAAATCTGTGCTTCGAAAAAATACTATCGGCCGGCCGGCTGTCCCGCCCACTAAACGTGGATCGACAGCTAGCCGAGCAAAGCGAACAGTGCTATGCCAGAAGCTGCTTACCGACCCTGAAGAGTCAAATTTGACAAAGAAAAGGCGAGGCAGACCACCTATCAAGATGAAACAGGTCTCTGGATCGAAAACGTCCGTCTACCTCAATCTCACATCTGTCCGTCGCTAACAACGGGCTTAGCCAGATTGATAAACCATCCGGATCGCGGGATACATTTAAAGAATGGCGCAGAGCCATCACGGGCATCTATGTTATCAATTGCCCGACCGCCGAAGAAGAATGGCTGGATCACGCTGAGGGTACAAGCATTCGACTACACGTGGATGAGGAAAATATATGGGGTGAGTTCGACTCTGGGTGTTACGAGGGATACATTAAGTTCGATCCCATAACATCTAGCGTTGTTCCGGATAGCAAGATACGCTTTGGATGGAAGGGAAACAATATGGGTTCAGGCGCTCCGCGCTCTGGGGAGGGCGAACTTTTTTTAAGCCGAACACATGATATCGAAGGTGCATTCTTCGGGATGTATGGCGAAAGTTATGAATTCAATGGGAAAAGGAAATTTATGCCTTGCGTTTCAGGACGTTCTTCTGATTATTACGCACTCAACTGGAGGTCATGGGATGGCTCTGCGAAGCATTGGTAAAGTGGTGTCGGCACAACCTATAAGAATGGGGTATAATAGGCACAGGATATCAAGGCAATGCCGAAGATGTCACAAGACTTATAGGACCTTCGGAAGTTACGTATGTACGCTCAAATTGATACTTAAATTGTTGTTTGGTTTCTAAGTACATGTCGTTTGATGATATAGGTATATGATAAATGATTGATATATTCTTTATAGATTATACATACTTAGGTGAAGGAGGTAACTTGTGAATTGGGCCACAGACCATTTGCAATACACAGACTTACCACACAATTTTAAAAATAAGAATGAATTACCTGTCAGGATCGTTCACTGTCTATAAGAAATTACATAGTGTCAGGCAAAAGTTTTGTATCCCAGGCGTCAATGCGCAGGTTCCTCTGAGTGCCCAACAAGTACTACCACCGCACGACTTTGCAGTGCCGCACAAATTTTAAAGAGAGAGATACCTCCAGCCACCCTCCTAGGGCACAAAACTTACCCATCATACAGTGTATGTAGTCGGTTGCTTTGCATTGTGCATGCGAAGCTATATTTGAGTTGCGCATGCCGTCCATTATTGGATTCCTGGCACGCCATACATATATTCATGCAGGGATTATTTCCAACATGGTACTGAGACCTTACTTAAATTGGTGCCCAATACAAGAAGCCTGTGGGTATCAAAAAGGAGCATTAACCCAGTCCTAAACTAAACCATATTTGAATAGCAACGCGATTTACTAAATATTTTCTTCCGAAAACATAAGCTTAGATGCAGCTGAGAATCGATGCTTTCCCCCCAGAGTCTCGAACTGGTAGCTGGGTTAATATATAAATATCCCCCATATTGGAAGAAATACTAATAATAACCTAAACTGCTCTTAAAAAAGCGTCCTTTAATAGACTGTTCCTACTATAAAAATAATGTAAATTCACAACAGCCAGATTTGAACACTTTCCATTCCAAGAGCCGTACATTAAATTTTTAATAGGAGCCATACGCTAAATTTGACATTTAACAGTTATACCATCAGAATACATACATAATTCCCTGAATCAAGACCGGAACACTAGGAATAAGATTAAAAAAGAAAAGCCAAATTCAAACTTACTACCATCTTAGGTGTATCTTAAACAAGTGTACAACTGATAGAAGTTTCCATAAAAAGGGTTTCCCTGTATAACATACTAAATCAATACAATTAATATAGCTATATTCTCGATTAATAAAATTGATGAACAGCTCGGCTTTAATATCATTAGCTATATCCCATCACTTACATGCGATGATAATACTTTGAGACTCTGTTTCAAGTTAAAATAGCTACAAAATTGCCGGATTGATGATTTGTAAAGGTACGGCCTTTTAATGTACGGACAAAGTTATACGATTTCAGCTCGCAGCGTCAAGAATATATGCCAATTAGCAGAATCCGAGGAACTTATCGAGGTAGTTGCGGGGACCACGTTAAGTCAACCGAGACCTTGGCCTGCGGACCACACTCCCACGTGTGTTGCGATAAGCGAGACATTGCTGGTTAGAAGCGAAACACTTCATTGGCTTGTGTTTTCCAAAAAACCACAGCTGTGTTATTCGTTGCAAATTCTCCTGATCTACGCGAACTGCATCAAAAAATCCCCACAACTTCATTTACAGTAATCATTAACTAACTATTGTAACGTGTTGCTAAATCATTTTTACTTAGTCTTGCTTTAAAAATATAATATCTTTCCTATGACACTGCATATCAGCGCCTGAGAAGCCTTCAGCATGTCGACTTCATTAGTAAACCGCTGAAAATCCGAGCTTTCTTTGAGGTTGTTTCTGTTTCTAAGTATTTAGAGCTTGACTTTGGGTTGCCAAGATTTCCTGCAATTAACCCGTCTCAATCTCATTCGATTAAATAGAAAGTCTTGGCAACCCGAGGTCCATCTCTAAAGTTAAGCGAGGGGAACAACTCCGAAGCATATTGTTATCATTTAAATCCGACTTTACAATAATTAATCCAAATTCTAACGACACCCAGTACAGTTTTTATCCAAGTTCTATACCACCAAGCTCTATAATTACGAAAATAGGATTGAGGGGACGCAGTGAATTCACGCAAACAGATGGGAACTTATATCTGGTGAGACCGCATTCATTTCGGAAACAATTAATATGGATTGAAATCATGGAAGCCGGCCTTATTCCTTATTACGTCAGGGATGGCGCTACATCTACGGCAAATATATATACGCATATATTATAAAACATGCACTAATGGCTATATTTTTAGCATTCAAGATGACTAGCACCATTTCCGGATTGAACAATGCCCTGATGATACTTCTCTTCGGGGAAAAAATAAGAACCGAACTACCGATACTCGATGCATATGATAATAAGACTTTGACCTTGTTAGAGAAAGCCGCGTCTTTCTGGCTTTTGTTACATGTAGCTGCCTGGTAGCCCAATTTAGTTAAAAGTCTTCTTCAAAGGTTGATCTGAAGACAAGTGAAGAGGTTTAGGGAGGGGAGCATACGTAAACCCCCTCTGCAACATGCGTTTCTTGTCAACAAGATTCATGGCAAAGTCTTGGCAGTAGCCGTCTGCCATTATACATGTATTACACCGATTACGAAGAAGAAAGTGCTCTTTTTAAATGGCAAATTGTGCTCCACTGTTCTCCACTCTGTTGCACTGTGCTTTCGCATTCCGCATCATGCCGAGCACTCCGCTCTGTGTTACATAACATAAAAACACCACCCACAGACAGCTATTCGCGAACACTGATGAACGGTAGGCCAAACACAAACATATAGAATTAGAGCCGTGCTTTTATTTTTGGGTTCCTATTGTTTTGGTCAGCGTCACTAATCTTGAAAGTTTAGAGTATTTGTCAATGTTGAACCCTCGTCATATTGTAGCCCGGCGCGCGGCTCTACTAGCTAAATAGGGGTCTCCTGCTATGTGGGCGATAAATAAGTCATACTGCCTCTGCTGCATTCTTTACCCTGGGGCTGTCTAACCTTGGCTGGGAATTACGCTCATGAGTACAGTATGAATTGAGCAGCTCGACAACCGCTGCGTTACGCGCACGGGACAGTGGCGTCTGTCCGTCCTCATCTTCCAAGTCTGGCTGGGCACCATTCTCAAGAAGCAGCTTCACAATTGCATGATAACCCTTCTGTGCTGCTCGTGATAGTGGCGTCTATCGCTTTTATTAATTGGAAGGTCCATATTAGATTCAGAAGGAAACTTACTCTCTGTGATAGTAGGGGATGATAAAGTCAGCATTCAATCTAGCACGGATAGATTTAGACACATGCAAATTCACTTACTTTCTATGATAGTCAAGAACGACAGTGTTAGCTACTTTCCGACTAACAGGCTACATAGATATCATTAGATTCACTTACGTTCTACAACAGTCAAGAATAATAATGTCAGCCATTATCCCACTAACAACCTCTATAAATATTGTTGGATTCACTTACTCCCTACAATAGTCAAAAATAACAATATTAGCTACTTTTTCAACTAACATCCTATATATATATTATTAATTCCACTTACATTCTACAATAATCAAGAACAACAAAATCAGCCATTTTCCCACTAACAACTTTTATAAATATCATTAAATTCACTTACTCTCTAAAACAATTGAAATAACAGGGTAAGCTATTAGCCCAGTAACAACTTATATAAATATTATTGAATTCGCCTACATCCTATAATAGTCAAGAACGACAGTGTCAGTTATTTTTCAACTAACAACCTATATAAATATCGCTAGATTCACTTACAATAGTATACTTATAATTTATTTTCGCTCCTTTATCAAGCAAAAGCTGCACAACTACCACACTCTTTGCCTCAATAGCTCGTGACAACGGTGTACAGCCGTTCTGATCTTCAAAGTCTGGCTGGGCGCTGTATTTAAGAAATAGTTCGACAATTCTTTCATCACCAAATTCCGCGGCTCGCGATAATGGAGTCTAACTCTAATTTAACAAAGATCCGTAATTTAGGGTATAGGAAAGGCTTACTCTCTACAATAATCGAAGGTAACGGGGTCAGTTATTAGCCCACTAACGACCTACATAGATATCGTTCAATTCACTTACATCCTGCAATAGTCAAGAACGACAGTGTTAGCCATTACCCTACTAACAACCTATATATATATATCGTTAGATTCACTTACCCCCTACAATGGTCAAGAACGACAGTATCAGCTACTTTCCAACAGCCTACATAGATATCGTTGAATTCACTTACATACTACAATAGTTAAGAACGACAGTGTCAGCTACTTTTCAACCAACAGCCTATATAAAAATCGTTAAATTCACTTACTATCTGTAATAGTCCAGAAAAACAAGATCAGCCATTATCCCACTAAAAACTTTTATAAATATTGTTAATTCACTTACATCCTATAATAATCGAGAATAGCAAGATTAGTTATCATCCTACCAACAACTTATATAGATATCATTAAATTCACTTACTCGCTGTAATAGTTAAGAAAAACAATATCAGTCATTATCCTACTAACAGCCTATATAAATATCGTCGAATTCACTCACCCACTGCAATAGTCAAGAACAAGAGTGTCAGCTATTTGTCAACTAAAAGCCTATATAAATATCTTTGAATTCACCTACATCCTGCAATAGTCAAGAACAATATCAGCCATTATCCCACTAAAAGCTTTTATAGATATCATTAAATTCACTTACCCACTGAAATAGTCAAGAACAACAGTGTCAGCTACTTTTCAACTAACAATCTATATAAATATCGTTGAATTCACTTACTATCTGCAATAGTCCAGAAAAACAATATCAGCCATTATCCCACTAACAACTTTTATAAATATTGTTAAATTCACTTACATCCTGCAATTGTCCAGAATAATATCAGCCCCATTATCCCACTAGCAGTTTATAGATATTACTGAATTCACTTACATCCTACAATAATCAAGAATAACATATTAGTTATTATCCCACTAATAACTTATGTAGATATCATTAAATTCACTTACATCCTGCAATAGTCAAGAACAACAACATCAGCCATTATCCCACTAAAAACCTTTATAGATATCGTTGAATTCACTTACGAGCTACAATAGTCAAGAGCGAAAGTGTCAGCTACTTTTCGACTAACAGTCATATAAATATCGTTGGATTGACTTACAATACCGTACTTGTAGTCCGTTTTCGCTCCTTTATCAAGTAAAACCTGCACAACGGCCACGCTCCTTCTCTCTACGGCCTGTGATAGTGGTGTCCAGCCATTCCTATCTTTTAAGTCAGGATCGACTTTGCCTGTCTCAAGCAGTAGCTTGACGATAGCCTCATGGCCACTCCCCGCTGCCTGCGATAGTGGTGTCCGTCCATTCCCATCTTTTAAGTCAGGATCGACTTTGCTTTTCTCAAGCAGTAGCTTAATGACGGGCTCATGGCCCTTTTCCGCGGCAGACAAAAGTAGTGCCGTAATTTTATCATCCCCTAACTTGATCTTAGTTCCTTTCTTAGAAACTAGCTCCACTATATCATGGTGTCCACTGCAAATGGCATAAATTAGCGGCGTCCCCCCAGCGTCATCCTCCAAGTCCATGCGGGCTCCTGCCTTAAGGAGTAGATCGACAACGGCCACGTGTTCATTCCAAACTGCGTACACTAGTGATGTTCGACGATATTTATCCATAGAATCGACTTGGGCTCCCCCTCTAAATGGTAGTGAGATACCCTTCCAGCGACCACCAATGCCCCCCACCAATAGCTCAACAACGCAGTCAAACCCGTTTCCTGCAGCCCAAGATACTGCCGACCGCCCGTATGTGCCATCCTTAGAATCTAGGTCAATTTCATGGTTGACATCCATTTCAAGCAAACGTATTACCCCTGCTGTAAGTCCGAAATAGGATGCGATCATAAGGGCGGTAAAATTCTCCGGGAAGTCTGAGTTTGTTCTCGTCCAATAGATCCTGAACCAAGTCAGGCAGCGCTTTGAATTTACATTGCATAAGCTCAGGATAGATTGTGTCTCTATTTCATCGAGCCCAATCTGTGATCTGTGGAGAGAAGTCGTCCAATATTTAGCGGAGTAGTCAAGAAACACGTTATTCCCGACGTATTCGGACAGTATAGCATCTTCTTCAAGGGGAAGATCTTCGAATTCTCTAAAGAGTAGGTGCTGGATGCAGATCTTGGCAAGCATTCTGTGAGAATCCCGCAGCTGGAGCGAGTGTTTCCATTTAAGATCGCCTTTGGTGGAATTTGATGCGTTCTTCTGAACCAAAAATTCCTTTGAGGTTTGATGAAGCAGGTATATCCTCGAGTCTTTGATTATTACAAAGAATCCACAGAGATCTCGTATATATCCGCGAAACCTCTCTTCTGATCCGAGGTTAAGATCGCTATAAGATTGGTGATTATCTCTAAGAGCCAACGCTAGGCTCATCTCTTTCAGAGATAAAGGGCGTGCCGCTGCAACCACAATTTTTAACAGTCTTTTGGCCTCTTTGACATCACAACTCTTTGATAGAATCCTCTCGTATGCCTCATCAACTGTGTTTGAGACCTGAGTAATAGCTTCGAGTATTCCAATTTTGTCGATATAAATGTCGCTCTCGATTAAGTCTAGGGTGAGATAGACCCATAGATACGTCCTATTAGGGATACTTATAAGCTTTCGCAATAATAGATCTTGGTCTTCAGGTGTAAGTCGTGTTCCGATATCCTGGACTCTGGCTTTAATGAAAATATCAATCTCTCGAGAAATCTTTTCCATCTCAACCTCACTTTCCCCACTTAGATGAATGACCGGCGACTGCGGAGTTCCTAGAAAGTCCCGTCGAATCTCACTATAAGGCCGACTAGTTAAGAGAAACTTCAAATTGAGGTCACTGTTGGCACCATATAGTTTGCGTAATGCTTTGACCAGCTGAGACCTTCCGTGATTTTCGCATTCGTCGATTGCGTCGAGAAGACAGACAATTTCGCCGGCATTTTTATCCTTTGCAACGCTAAGCAGGGTCCCCCAAAGTTCGATAAATGAGCTGGTGAAACCTTCCCCGCCGACCTCGAACTGTTCGAGGATTGTTTCGGAGAGTAAGACTCTTTTCTGTTGAAAGAGTTGGTGCAAAATACAGCGCAGTGCACTAACGATACTCTTCTGGTCCTCAACGTCGTCCTTGAAGAAGAAGTAGCACGTTGTTCTGCATTCGGTGGTCTTAAGAACAGAATCAACTAGATATTTTGCAAGGACCGACTTTCCACACCCAGGATCCGCGGACACCCAAAGCGTCTTTAACGACTTGCTCTCTTGCCATTCTCGAAAGCGCTCATGAGCTATAAACCACTCACATGTCCCTGGGATTCGATCTGGGTTTCGCTCTTTGTGATCTCGGTATGATGACTTGTAGAGCCCCTGCAGAATTACTCTTTTCCTCTCCTTCAATTTCTCCGACAGATAGTCATTAGTAGTGTTGATATGCCTAGTTGACAGTTTAGTAAGTATTAAAATGTGTTTGATGCGAATGAACATACCCATAGTTAATGATAGTTCCTTGGAGTCCTATGCGACACTCTGTATTGTTGAACATGCTCTCTTCGATATAGTCCATTAATTTTGCGGCCAGCTACTTAGTTAACTCACCCTTTATAGGGTTTTGAAAATGTAAGTTTTAAAATCTAATTACAATGCCGCGTTAAAGCCACGATTAAGGAGAAGTTTGCGTTGCTTGTTTGTAAGGGAATATAATAATACAGTATATAATAAGCCCACAATTGTTGTTTTTCTTTTTTCTTTAAAGATTTGTGGTCACTTACCCCGCTTTTTGAGGTTTGAAAATTTAAATACCAGTAACGTATTCTACCGGGAAGTGAAACACACCGGGAAGTGAAACAGAATAAACAAGCCAAGATTTTTGTGTTGATATCACCACGATCACCACACGATCTTAACCATCATCATCACTTCTAAACAACCTTGATCATCAACAGTACCAACACCACCACCACCACTATTACCATCGATATAAATTGCGAAATGGCCACTATAGCATCCAATTATGCGATTACCAGCGTGAATTCATCAATATACAAATCAATTCCATCCTAAATCATCGATCCAACACGCGTTCTTTGGAATTTTGTATGGATAGCAACAAATCTTTTCATGGACTTTACGTGATGGATATAGGTCAAATTAGGTTAAAAATTAGATATTTTGGAAGCTTAGCAATAGTGCTATACGATAGCTACAAGAACTATCGTGATTTGTAGCGTTGTGGTTGTGATATCATGTTGTAATTCATTGTAGAATCGACGCGTTTTTGTGTGGGGAGCGACATCCTGTTGTTTTTCTTGTTTCACTTCCTGGTGTGTTTCACTTCCCGGTAGAATACGTTATCTCACTCCAGACAGAAATGCTGGTCTATATTTGAGAGTAAACAGCAAGGCAGACATGGCTGTGGTACTAAGCACTGTTGCTCTACCCGCCATTATGCACGCCAGACGCCTTGGATCAATGAATTCCATTCACAAATAATCTCACCCCCCACACAAAGGTAAGCCTCGTTTTCTAAAGTGTGGTATCTTAGAAGGCTTTCAGCACCCCAACCCGCAGGAACTGAGCGCTGAAAGAAGCGAAAAGAGAGAAAGGAAAGTTGAAAGTGTTCGATCACATCTAAAACCGAACTTACGCTAGAATGTACCAATCTCTACGCAAAGCTCTGCTTAACGGTCTCGCGTCCAATACGTTTGAAGTCGCTTTGCGAAGACAACCCACCCTGCATGAACGGGTAGGAGGGCATGCGGATCGTATACTAACCCTGAAATGCATCTTTGACCCTGTCAAAAGGTTTCTGCATATCTGTATATCAAGAGTAAGATATGTTGCACATGGAAATTAGGCTGCATCCCATCAATAGCTCTTAGGTTCGATCTAAGTATATGCCAAACATCTCTAGAATAGCATATGAAGTGTGTGAACTGTATAATTAATTATACCTAAGACAATGCCTATTTTATCAAAATTATAAACATCATCCTTTAAAATACCATATTTTCCTTTCATGATTTATATAAGCTAAAATTAGTTATCAATTACTTTCATATCCTTATACTTTTGAAGCCCAATTAAAGCCAACATATATATCCTTATCACCCGCATATGTATGCAATAATTCATTCACTATATCTGTTATTTGACATAGCCGGGAATGAAAAATTACATAAATAAGTTGAGGATATACTCTACAGCAGTCTTTTCTTCTAATTCTATAAGCTTGCGCGAATTGACTATGATATCAAATTATACTATTAAACCATCGCATCAACGCACCACAATCATTCGAAGGGTATTATATAATTCAAAGGCTGCCCGAATACTTAATTTTTTGTCTTTTTCCAATATTTTAATGGCTCAAGTAAGCCTACATTCGGCCATTGGTAAAAACATTGCGCCTGTTGAAGAGGAATTTGATATCGAAAACAGAAGGTCGCGTCGACGCAAAAAGTGGCCCACTCGCTTGTGTGGCTCACTCGCTTATTGATTACGTTACCAGTAGTGTACTTCTGAAATTGATTTTCATAGCTATAAGTACATTGTATGTATTGAAGTTGAACCGGTTTGTAGTGTGTTGCGAAAATAAATTGATCATCGGACGCTGCCAGATTATACGATATCGGAAAATCCCCTCACTCCCCCATTGATAGAATTATGTAAACATAGGGCTGTAATTCGAATACGAATAAACGAATAAATATTCGTATTCGACGAATAATTATTCGACAAATACGAATACGAATAAGAAATCTCGATATTCGAATTATTCGACGAATAATACGAATAAACACGTGACTTTAATTTTGCTATGACTAATAGCTATCTATATATAGTATTAGGAGTGCGTATAACCATAGCGAATAGAAGCTCGTAGCAAGGAAAGCTGACGTATAGTGTTCGGATGAAGAGAATACCTTCGAAGACCAATCATATCTCTTCCCGCACTAAATACTCTTTCGCATGAAACTTCTGATGCAGGGATTGCAAGATAATCTCGTGCAGCTACTGCTAGACAAGGGTACTCATCCTTATGATTATTCCACCAGTTAAATAGCCAATTTGTATCATTTGCAGCCTCCTCAGGGATCTGGGCAAGAGGATCTTCAAAGTATCGATCAATATCTGACTTTTGAGAACCACGAGGCTGTTGAATCTTTGAAAGAAGTCTAGCCTCTAGAGTTTGACGTGATTGCGTTGACTGCGAAGAAGGAAGTGATATTGGTGTAACGGATGGATATTGTTGATGTAAGACGTCTTTGATATGTTGTATGATTGGACACGCATCCTCTCCAAGCTCTTGTTGAAGCAGTCGAGTCTTATATCGAGGATTGAGTATCAGGGCAATGTAATAGATATCAAGACTATCCATGAAGTCGTAGTATTTTTGGTACTTTTTCAAACCTGAACTCACTGCTGTTGCAATATCTTTATGAAGATTTGCAAATTCCCCCTCTTGATTAGTTGCCTCATGTATTATATCATGAAGATCATAATAAATAGGAACCGCATAGCTCATCTGAGGTGTAGATCGTGATACATACTCTGTATGCTCATAGAAGCGTTGGAGAACACTTGCAACTTGTTGTAAGTAGTCCCAATCAGCATCAGTAAACTGTGGCATATCAGAATGCGATTGGATCCACTTCAAGATTTGCCGTCTTGCTTTAATAGCTGCTTCAAGCATAAGATAGGTTGAGTTCCATCGGGTATCAACATCATATGGAATAAGCTTATCAGAGAGATTATTTCGTTTGCAAATATCTCTCCATTGGCTCTTTCTCTCCGGTGACCGTGATATCCAAATTGCAAGAACTCGCAGTCGTGCAAGTGCTGAATCTGTTGCAGCCATATATTGCCGTTTTGATACGAGCTCGATAGAATCATTTGCAGATGCTCGATCTCCTGCCTTCAAGGATTCAAGAATCTGTTTAACAATTCGATTAAGCACATGTGCAATACAGCGAATATAGCTCTCTTGGCCATGAAATCGAAGATATGAATCAGGAAATCGTTCTCGCAAGCCAATATCAACTTCATCTACTAAGGTCTCATTATTTGTTGCATTATCGCCCGTGATTGATAAGAGCTTGCAACCAATACCAAGCTCCTCAAGCAGATTCAGTAAAATACCAGCCATATTCTCTCCACTCTTTATCCCTTCAATCTCAATAAACTCTAGAAAATGCTTCCTTATACACAAAATCCTGCGTCAACCAATGCCCTATAATAGCAAGGATAGGCACATCATTATTACTTGTCCATCCGTCTAATGAAAGTGCAATAGTTTGAGACGTAGTTGCAAGATCCTTAATAAGCTGTTGTCTGTCTAACTCAAACTCAGCTGATATTCGCGATGCAAGGGTATTCCGTGATGTAAAAGGGAGAGAAATGCTGGGAGTATCGTTAATTATTTGCTGGAAGAAAGGACTCTCAATAGATGAAAAGGCCATATCTTCTGCAATAATCCATCGAATAAGGTTCTTCTCGAAAGTCTTCATTATCTCTTTACTGTTTTGTTGTTGAAACATTGAAGCAATAGATGGTTTTGGCTGTGAGGAAGAGCTTGAGACTGATAATTCTTGATCAGGAGAGATATGGTGCTTTGATATAAGGTGCTGACGCATATTTGATGTTGATGTAAGACGAAGAGAGTCTTTTGTTGTCCATTTGCAATATATACAGGAGATAAGTCGATCAGTAACAATCGAACTCTTTCCCCGCGGCTTCCAAGTACTTCCAATAATTTGGGTTACCGAATATTGACTCCATACCCATGCACTCTCGCCCTTTGGTTTGCGTGCTTCAAGGTGATCATGACTAGTTGTCTTACTAGTTATAGCAGGAACTTGAATATCTATTCGAGAGACACTAGATATTGTAGATCCTTCTGCTTGCATGACTTGACTTATAGAATCATCGGGACAAACTTGAGCGTTAAGAGCAATAAGAGATGGACTATTGCTATTTTATCAGCTTTTATATAGACAATGAAAGTATAACTCGAGTACTTACTCAATAAATTGATACGAGTTTTGAGAACTTGAAGACCTATGACCAGTATAAAGTCTTTTCGGTGCTGGCATAATTCGATCCTCAGTTTCCGCCTCACTATCACTCCCATCATTAAGGGCATAGTAATCCGGGCGTTTTATAGCTCGGGTTACGCGTTGAAATGGATTTTCTGACATTATAAGTCCTAGCCTGCGATAATGAGATTCGATAATGAGATTCTTCTATAGCTATCTCGTACTGATGGTAAGCAGCCTTGCCTATATATATCTGTAAATTCATACGTCCTACATCGAGTTCTGGTTTTATGACTCAAATGTCGAGCCAGAAGCGCAGAAAAGACAATATATGCAGCCTATGTGTTGACCACAAGTGTATTATATAAGCAGAAAGGTTTGATTATTCGTATTATTCGACGAATATATTCGACGAATACGAATAAGAACCCGTCTTTATTCGTACGAATACGAATAAGCCCAAAATCCTTCGAATATTATTCGTTTACAGCCCTATGTAAACACCAACACCAACATGTCTGCTCGCAATTACTTTGATAGGTTTGTCTCCGCCGTAAGAGTACGCAGATACTTGGCTGTGACAAGTGTTGACGGGTGATTTTTGCCTAAGGCCTTCTCGTAGCCAGCGAGTGCTCGCTTGTACCACCGCATCGCCTTGTCATATTTGCCTTGGTTGTCGAAGACTAAAGCGATGTTGTGGACGGTGCCGAGGGTTGACGGGTGGTCTTTGCCCAAGGCCTTCTCTTTGCGAGCCAGTGCTCGCTCGTACCGGTGGTATTTGCCTTGGTTGTGGAAGACTGTGGCGATGTTGTTGACTGTGGAGAGGGTTGACGGGTGGTTTTTGCCCAAGGCCTTCTCTTTGCCAGCGAGTGCCCGCTCGTACCACTGCATAGCCTCGTCGTATTTGCCTTGGTTGTAGAAGACTAAAGCAATGTTGTTGACTGTAGACAGGGTTGACGGGTGGTCTTTGCCCAAGGCCGTCTCTTTGCCAGCCAGTGCTCGCTCGTACCACCGCATCGCCTCGTCGTATTTGCCCTGCCTTTGGAAGACTCCGGCGATGTTATTGACTATGAGGAGTGTTGACGGGTGGTCTTTGCCCAAGGCCTTCTCTTTGCCAGCGAGTGCCCGCTCATACCACTGCATCGCCTCGTCGTATTTGCCTTGGCCGTCGAAGACTGCGGCGGTGTTGCTGACTGTCTCGAGGGTCGATGGGTGGTTTTTGCCCAGGGCCTTCTCTTTGCCAGCGAGTGCCCGCTCATACCACTGCATAGCCTCGTCGTATTTTCCTTGGTTGTGGAAGACTGCGGCGACGTTGTTGACTGTGTCGAGGGTTGACGGGTGGTCTTTGCCCAAAGCCTCCTCACGGCCAGCAAGTGCCCGCTCGTACCACTGCATAGCCTCGTCGTATTTGCCTTGGTTGTCGAAGAGTAAAGCGATGTTGTTGACTGTGGAGAGTGTTGACGGATGGTCTTTGCCCAAGGCCTTCTCATAGCCAGCGAGTGCTCGCTCGTACCACTGCATAGCCTCGTCGTATTTGCCTTGGTTTTGGAAAACTACAGCGATGCTCTGTATGTGGGGGGATAAGGCTTGATCCTCGAGTCGTTCTTCTTGTAGAAGGCTTTTAGATAATCTCGACTTCAAATTTCGATGTAGATACTCCAAATGAGACCCAACTCTCATTTCTTCTCGAGCTTCCCATTCACTACTATGCCGCGATACATTTTCCTGTTGACTAGCTTTCCCAAGAATTCCTACAGCATATCTTATTGTTCGGAGACATTCCGATTGGTCTCCACGTTCTCGCGCCCATGAATGAACAATAGGATGAACAGAGAAGACCCCAAAACGTATTATCCTGACTAGCGAATATGACGAAAGTAGCAGAACACTCTCCTTAACTTGACGAACTATTAGTATATAAGTATATATGATTCGAAGTATAACTACCTACTCCTGACTTTGTCAAACTCATGCTTCCACAGGTTCTCGAGAATTTCTTCAGGATTGAGATATGAGCACATGAGTAATATTGATGCTGCTTCCTTATCTTTCTTCTCGATCAGCGAGAAGGATATCTCCCAGGTTGTTGCAGCTGTATCGTTCCGATAACTCCATCCGAATCTTGATCTTCTTGATTGTACGGTCATGAAAGCTTCTTCGTATTCCGTGAGGTACTATTCTAGCGTGACTTTTGTTTCGAGTATATAATAGCCGGCATGGCTGATTGCTAGAGGCATGAAGCCCAGTTTTCCGACAAACTTAATAGCCTCGTCTTGGATGTCTGTATGACACCCAATATTAGTCGATATTCATATAAAGTAATGGTTCCGCTGTACCTTCTGGAGCAACTGGTAACTGTGCTAGACTCAACAAGAGCTTCACCGCACTTTCGCTGTCCAATCCCTCCAAATTAACTTGTTCCGCACTTCGCGAAAACTCTGGCCTACGGCTCGTAATTAGGATAGCTCCGCTGCCATGGTTGGGAAGATATTGTTGAATATCAAAAGTCTCCAAGTCATCTGCGTTATCGAAAATGAGCAAATAATTTCAGAACCCCTCGTTTGAGTTTATGCTTGAATGTTCGATGGGAATAACTAGGTATTAAGGCCTTTGCACGGCTAGGACTACAAATGTGGCTCCATTTTTGTGTGGCGTTGTGTGGCGTCAAGTATGGAAATACAACAGATCAACGTGTTACAATTCAAGACCATCTCGAAAGTTAACCTAAGTATCAGAATTTATATCTACGTTGCTCAATCACCATATATTGTAAATCCGCAATATATTCGTGATGTTCGCACCATATATCTTGGAATAACTAATCAACATATGTATTTCTGTGCAAAAGGGCATTCGATGATGGTTTCAAACTCATCGCTTTCGGTAACTGAGTCGCTCGTTTGTAAAATCGTGATTGCAGTAGGGGTTGCGATGGTAACAGTAACAAAAACTGTCGTCGGAATTTTGCTGGGAGCTTCAATTGTGGTAGTCGGATTTGATCCGTCACAGTGGCAGGTTAGGGGGGATGTTCTACTTTGCTCGACAACGCTAACGCAGCTAGAACTAGTAATATCGTTCGAGCTCGCATAGGCATTTGGAGGTTTAAATCGTAAGGAGTAAGAATGTATTCGCTATGTTCTTTTTTAAAGGCATACTTGTATTTGCGTTCGTGATAATCAAATATATATACGTAGATCACTCAACACCAGAACAGGTACCAGAAAACTCCTAATTGCGCGCGACATTAAAAAAACTGGAATTCGAAATATTATCATCGCGGATAGGGAACCCACCAGAATTTGGGAGTAGCTGTCTAGACCTGCAGATTGAATATGGTGGTGATCCAACCAGATCCTTACTCTCTTTCCAATTTTTCTCTTTCGGAAGGGAATATACGATGAAAGCCTAATTATAGTACAAACCGAAGGGTGCTGATCGACTCGCAAACTAATCAAGGTAGAGCAAAATACCTGGCCTGACATCTCCGGCTCAAAGACCGTCCAGTGTTGTCTATCGTAGACTGGTTAAGACAATTCCTATTGATATATTTGACAGCAAAATCCATATTTTTCCAAGCTTGTTCCACTATATCTTCATCATGAGAAGCCTTGTTTTTTTTCAAGCTTTGGTTGGTTTCGCGCTCATTTATACTAAGGGCTCGCATTTTATGCGTCAAGTCCAAATCTTCCAAGCCGTGCAAGCCACTTGAGGCTTTTGATCCTGTTTCAAATGGCTAGAGCTGGCCCTGGAGAATTGAAAATCAAAGCTAGCAAGGTCCTTGATCTCCACCTTCTATTACGGCGTTTTATTGGGAAATATTGATAATTGGGACCCAATAGGTGCGCATCTCTTGGCTAAAGCGCAATCGCAAGTAAAAGACTCCAAAATATTCACAGCCCTACGTTAGCCTTGGTTCGGGTTGTCGGCTATTTTGGCATGTATTCCATGTTGGCCTGCATTGTATTTTGAGCTTTGATGTAGTTTTGCCTTTGGCCTCTTTTGACCTTCAACTCATTTCAGCCTCTCCAATATTTGGACTACACCCTATTTTCGTCGATGTCCTATTTTGGTTATTATCTATTTAGCCTGTGTCTTAGATTAACATATGCTTTGTTTAGGACGGAGCCATTTTTGGTTACTTAAGACCTGGGTGACAGAAAAGGGAGGGCAGGAATCGAACTACACGCTATGTGCATGAAATAAGACGGCAGTCATTTTACCGCCAAATCTACAACAGCCCGCAGTCTCTGAGGCAGGCTTTCCACTTGTCGATTGTCTCTTGGGATATAATAGGGCTCCAGTTTCCCGTAAATCATTGCAATAGTTGCCAGAACGCCTTGGTATAAGGCCTCGACGTAATCATCACTGGGCGTTTCATATGAACCATCAGGTCAGATACTTCATACTGGTGTACCGAAATGTGTAGAATTGTTCAACATTTCCCGCAACGAAACACTTCGGTTGGTTTAACACCTTGTCGAGTTTTTTGGGTGAAATTGATGCTTTTGTGCGATACAACAGTTTAAATAAGCGATCGACAAATGAGATAAGACTGCAAAAGACCTTCTGTCTGTGCAGGAGATAAAACAAGAAAGGACCTTAATTAAGGCCTCTGGTCCCGTGACTGACTATGACAGACTTAATATGTATGCGATACTGATCAGGGAAACATAGAAGGTCTTCATAGTTGTGTTTTCGATTCTTTGTCTTACGGGTCTAAATAAGTCATATGCTAACATAAGACACAGACTAAATAAAGAGTAGCCAAAATAGGACATCGAGTAAGATAGAGTTTGGGTCAAAGACAGGAGTGGCTAAAATAGGCCAAAGACCAAAAGGGTCAAAAACCAAACTACATCAAAGTTCAAAGTAAAATAAAGACCAAAATAGAATACAAGCTGAAAGCTGAACTTACCCCAACCAAGGTTTAACATTCTAATTAGTCTTTAAAACTGCAACAGATTGCGCACGACCAGTATGGGATTGGAAAATGAGCGAACGGGATTTTGCTATTTCGAACAAGATTGGCGACACCAACATAGGTGATCATGTGTCCGCGAAGATTGGTGTCATCGACAGCTATAATCATACATATCACCATTATCATAAAAAACTGGCGGAGTGAAGCTTTGAGGATTTGGCTTCATTGTTTTTAAAAGACAAGGGTTATTGGTCTCTGCCTCTTTTCAATGTAATTGTCATCTAGATTTTATAATTAAAAGCTGGTAATGTGTAATGTGCTTTGTGCGGTCATACAGAGATGTGTAGTTTATATGAAAAAAATGTATTGGGCCTTCCAAAATAAATAGCGAGTTGGATGTGTTAAGCTAACTAGTCTGTTTGATCCATTGGTCTCCCCCTCCTGCCACCTAAGTGTTAGGTAACTAAAATGGCTATGAATCTAATTAAGTCATATGCTAATATAAGACATAGACTAAATAGATACTAGCCAAAATAGAATAAAATAGGATTTAAACCCAAAATAAGAGCGGCTAGAACAGGTAAGAAACCAAAGCTCAAAAGTTCAAAATAAAATACGGGTTAAATTAGAATGCAAGCCAAAAAATCTGCCTGACTACCCTAATCGAGGGATGACATCCTATCTTTTTAAACTGTAACTCAGAAGTGCGACCCAGTCTTGGAATCGGACCTATTTCGGACACGTCAATCTGTTTTCGTTTGTCACAACCACACAACAGCCGACGTCTCGTTGAATGGGCTTTTTGTTACTATAATGTTGTTTTGAGTCGTATGGTTTGTTTCTATGTCTTTTTGTCAATTGTGAGATAACTTCTTATTTTTGAAGATTGTTTGTAAACGGTTCACGAGACTGTGCAACGATTGCTAATATAATGATTATCCAGGAGCAAGTGCGGTTTTTTTGGGGTCGGAGTTGTTAACGGGTTGATGCTTAAAAGGCCACTGAAGTCCGTCTGAGTTCACAAAACAAACTTGAAATCATACCTCACAACTATCACATCCCCTTTCACAAACTCCCTTCAAGTCCCATTCACAAACTTTGTTCACAAGACCATACACTCATCAATCCCTTCACGTTCCTCCTACAAAGTCTCACAAGCCTCATCGCATCACGTTCACAAACTCTCTACAAGGCCATCCCTTCTTCCTTCACAAGCTTCGAACACAGTCCCCTATGAGTCTACCTATAACCCTTCGCGATCAACCCCTTTGGCCCTAACTATTTTCCTTGTTCGTCTCTTACACAAACTCAAAACAATCGCATTATTTGGCTAGTCTTGTTTGGCTAGTCTTGCGAACTCCACAAAAACAATCTAACAAAACAACAAACATACTTCTCATAAACAAAAGTCTGTTCCAAGGGAACGTCGGTGTTTGTGTTGTGGTGGTGACACCATAAATTAGGCCTCGTTTTAAGACTGGGTGCACCCCTGAATTACATACACTTTTTAAGACTGGGTCTAGTCTTGGTTCGACATCAGTTTTAAGACTAAGCCTAGCTTCGCTTCGAGATCAGTTTTAGGACTAAGGCCATTTCCGATTCGACGTCAGTTTTAGGACTAAGGCTATTTCCGATTTGACATCCGTTTAGGACTAAGGCTATTTCCGATTGATATCAGTTTTAGGACTAAGGCTATTTCCGATTTGATATCATTTTTAGGACTAAGGCTAGTTCCGATTTGATATTAGTTTTAGGACTAAGGCTAGTTTCAATTTTGCATCAGTTTTAAGACTAGGCTTATTTTCGACTTGACTCATATCGGAACGCAAGTACTGGGATCATTGTCCCTTACGATAGGCACTTCGGGTTTCTGTTTCCGAAGTATCAATATCAACTGACTAATTCTCTATAGCTTAAGGCGTAGTTCATTATCCATACACGAATATGGATTTGGTCATGCTTGACGATTATTCTCGGCCTTCGGATATGGATACATCTGTTTCGGATACCCTAGATATGGACGGGGACTTGAATCTTTCAGACTTGGCTCTTTCTGATATCCTAGATGGAGCTACGAGCGATGAGGTCGATAATGACATCAAGATTATTCGGGAAATCCGCCAGATGGAAGAGGGGTGATTCGTTGGATCCGCGCTCGAGAAGACGTCCAGAAAGACCGCGGATTCTCTTTGGGCCGGTGGTGCAAGTACGTCTAATGCCCGATATATCTTCGTTTGAGAAATTTCTTAACCTGTTATCCCTAGGTATTCCCGTGGAAGTGAAAAGGAGGATCACCTGAGACACTTAGCCGAGCTCAATAGGTTGGAAGAACGTTGGTTCCTTTGGTGGTATCTTAGGAGATATCGGCTGCGGAAAATGAACTCCCTCAAGGTCACGGTACGGCAGTTGCGGATGATGTATAGGGACCGATTAGGCCGCAAGTACACGCCACCCGAAGATGATGATTTGAAAGGGGTAAGTCGTGCGGCTGCTGCCGAAACGGAAAATATTAAATCTGGTTAGCTGCTAATCGGGGTTCTTAGTTCATGCACACGGTGCTGAAACCGGCGTTCGACCTCGAAGAGAGCGTTGATAACGCCAACGCGGACGATCTGTTCATCCTTCTATGCCACCATTGGAAGCAATCGGACATGATCTTCCCGTTGGAGCGATGCCGCTTGAAGTTATCGCTGTGCATGATTTTAGCGTGCTCGACGGGATGCCGTCCGAGCGCTTTCGTGCAAGGTGCAGGCGAACCCGATTCGTTGAAATACAAAGACCTCGAACTGTTTAAAATTCACGACCCGAACGACCCAGAACGACAAACCCTCTTGCTGATACTCGACAACCGGCTTGACAAAGCGAGGGCCAACAAGACCGAGCCGTAAGCCACCTGTTTCTAATAATTCCACAACACCAGAAGCTAACGGTATCAGAACCGTTTTCGTTTTCGGAGAAACCGACTCTCCGTTGGCGTTCGACGTTATCAGCCATGTTGTTGCCTTGGCCTTCGACGACGAGGCATTTCGGAGCAAGCACATCAAACGTCCGGAGGACTTGTATTTCGATGAGATACCGGACGGAGCAAAAAGCCTCAAGCTGGATTGGAAAAAGTCGGTGCTGAAAGTCCCATTGATACGGAATACGGGAAAAACGCCGCAGGGTAAAATGATATCGGAAACGGAGGGCTTAAAGTATCAGACGGTATTGAATCAAATCCGCTATCTGGGGCGTGAGGTCGGATTCCCCAATCCTACAAGGTTATACAATTTCCGTCGCGGAGCGGCTGAGGCCATGGACCGTAAGTTCCCCGAGAGATGTCCCCGCCCGTATCGCTAGAAGTTCACGAGTGGTAGAAACGATATTCCGAGAGGGTCAGCGGATAATCTCGGACGCGCGCCGCAACCGAGTGCTGGGCCACGGGGATAGCAGTGTTTTCCAAAGATATTACACGAGCAGATTCGCCCCGGACGTCCGGGCAGCCTTCCTGGGGCGCCCTTCGGACGAGAAATTGTTCCAGCTGGCAACACATATGAGCCTGAGACGTGACCCTAGGGCCAAGAAGGAAGTTCAGAAGCTGCTTCAGAGCTGGACATGCGAAAGCGAAGAATACCGAATACTGAACGCGTTGTACCAGAAGCTCCGCGTCAAAGTGGTCAGCCACGCGGTGATCGAAGACTCCGAACTACTCGAAAAACTCGCTCGCCTGAAGCGGAAGAAGGATGCGTGCAAGACAAAGGAGAGATACCGCGCTTATCAAGAAGCCTGGAAATCGTTTTTCGACCATAGCGGGACTTTGGAGATCGAAAGACAGAGGAGCGGGACCAATGCCGTCCCCGAAGACGAGATACGGCCAGGGTACGAAATGCCAAAGGAAAGAGCGTTCTTGAGCTCCTGCTTGTTCGAGGAACCTCACGAAGGTGACACGTTTGAGGAACGAAGGGAGAAGCGCATCCGATGCATCAAGGCGATGATCAGTTTGTGCCGTCAGCGGGATGATTTATCAAACGCTGCGCGAAACTCAAAGAAGCACGCCATAAAGTCCGTCAGAGAACGGAAAGAAGACTTCGGGTGTGAAGCAACAAAAATTCAAACGGAATCCGATTCGGAAGTTACAATTGACGACCGAAACGATGTTCCGGAGTGGGCAAACGACAGCGATGCGTCTACAATATATGATTTGGATGAATTCGAGGAGATGATGAAGCCAGCGCGGACTACGACGGCGGAATCCCAGGACAATGCGACGTCCCTCGCGCCCCTGCCCTGCCCGGAAAAGAAGGCCGACATAGGGACTCGTGCGAGCATAGGCAGACTTCACTGCCCGTTCTGTTCCTACGATCCGTTGAACTCTATCGTCAGAAGGACACACACATACGGATCCAAGTACAACATGTGGAGACACTGTCTGAAACAGCACCTTAAATATCAAAACGGTCATCATCCATGCCCTTATCCGGAATGCCAGTTCCAAGCCATCAAGGAGCAGGAGTTCAAGCATCGTCTACAACTCAAGCACGATGTACACATATCATGTACACGTCAAAAATTTAAGGAAGCAAACGAGGGTGGGTTATCGCAAACACGGGCAGAGGCTTAATTGTTTACATCCTGTATTTAACCATATAGCATTACCTGAAAAGGGACCTCTTAAATCGGCTTTAACCTAGCTATGGAGCTCCAATTTTCTTTTCAATCCCCAACACATTAAATCGTATTTTTTTATACCTCAAAGATGAAGGAATCAAAAGAGGATAGAATACCACGAAATGAGTAGAAACTTGATTATTTCCATCCGTATTTAGCCGTATAGTAACGCCCGGAAAGAGCGCGCCGTAAATAGGCTGCGGCGAAATCGTAGTGCTCTAGGAGTCTTTTCGACTTCTGATCTATTCAGGTACCCGATATTCAGACCCGGGAGGTTGACCCGAGGTTTTAGGAGCGGTTCTTTGGTTGAAGTTGGTAGGTGTGGGCCAAGGGATACATCATGGGGCTTATCAACTGATCCGATGAGGGATAACGCCGAAGGCTTGCAATAACAGATGGCCGAGCTTTGGCGTCGAATACGCTGCAAAGTACTAGCTGTATATATTAGATCTTTATATATTTTCACGGCGATACCGGTTTTAATTTTAGTTCGCTCTAGTGGCTAGTCTGGGCTGTTGGAAATCAAATTACATGTATGGCTCCATGCGACAGAGTCACGTCTGGGGTCAACGCTGGGATCACAATCAAAACCCAGGCAGTCCATAAGGTACGACACTAGCAATACAGGATGAACGATATGGCAAACAATGTGCCATCGCCGTTAAGCTTGTCCTACCGTCTCTACGTCCTTTTGAATTTGAATGCTATGCCAGGTGTATTGTCCCCATACGTCACGGGAGCATCATCTCCGAGATTCAATCGGCTCACGCTGTGGCCCCACAGCTGAACCTCAGGTTAAGCGCCCAGGTTTCGCGATATAGTCGTGGATTTATACTTTCTTTCCAGAAATTCAATTTAAATTGGTGGCTAGGACTGGCTTTACAACTTAGCTAATGTATTCGGATAAGCAACACGTTGGAAATAAAATTTACAGCTATTCAGCTTATGCAGCCAATATGACGATAGCTTGCTAACCCCACCTTTTGGCACCCTGTGAGCCAGGGCCCAATTCTTTTGCTTAAGTTGATCTTCCGTTCGCTTGTAAAACTACATGCCGCATGACCAGGCTCTTATCTTCTGAGCAGTCATAATCTCGAATAGAAGTTTGCTGGGAAGCACGAGGATTTTCATCAGGTATGATCGATTAAATACTCATCGAGGTTAATTATCCAAGTCGAAGCACTTCATGGTTGGAAAGGCTTTCCGCACTGGCCCCTATTGGCATCTGATATCGAAAGGAGAGAGTCGAGCTAGGATGACCTAGCTTTTTCAAGGATTTGTTTTAACATTCTAGGCTCCATCGGCCAAAAGTAGTCCAAAATGCAATGTAACTTTCGAAGAAACGAATCATTCTCCGGCAGGCGTGACGTCCGAGCTGTAATGAGACACCATGGGTAGACGGAAAGTGACGGCCCAGTGTGAGCGAGGATCAAAGTCGGAGAAGCAATAATATTTTCACGGGAACCGACAGGGGACTGATGGAGCTGAGTATCCAGGCAACAGAGCCAGCTGAGCCCCTTGATCTTGCATCGATTAAATAGTCTAGATGACGGAGTTAAATGGCTAGAAGCGGTGGAGGAGCGAGCCCCTCTAACAAGCACCTTGACATCAATCAGTTAAATGGGTATGAGCGCCAGTGTTAGGGGGTTTCTTCTCCGTTCTTCAGTCTTCTCGTCTACTTAGAAGCATAGTAATTCGTAATATCATTCCGCTCGAGCCAAGGTATTTACGTCTCCCCGTTCAGTTTGTGCTGCGACCCCTCAAATTTCTAACAGATGTGTAGATGACTGATCTCCTCCCTACTGGGACAACATCAAAACCATTCTGTCCTTCTCCCACCTCAAGTTTCTACCAGGAGGTGCTCCCGAGTATGGTCAGGAGGCGTCTTGAAAGCGGTCTTCAGAAAGAAAAATTCGATTCATACCTGCATGTTCTGTCAGAGTTCGATAGCAGCTTCGAGGGAAATAGCGGAAGCCTTTTAAATTCAGCGAATTGCCTCCTGAAGATCGTCTGCCTTCTCCCATTCTTACAAACCGAGGAACAATTCAGGCTCGTCGGGTTGGTATTGAGTAATTCTCAAAAAGAAACATATCTTGCTTTTCTAGCATCCTACCGCCAAGAGCAAGCCTGCCCGTCCGACTGCGGTATCTCAAAAGAAGATAGACTCGAGCCCGGCCCCGATGCTGAACCAGGTAGACTTCATTGCGTGGATAGGGATCGCCGGAATACAAAGAAGCGGAATTTACGGAGATCGTCATTAAGGTTGAAGGAAGCAGCACTGAGGAAAGCTCACTGAGGAAAGCTCACTGAGGAAAGCTCACTAAAATTGCTTTTAGATGCAAGAGTTGATTTCCTCTTGTTTATTATTTATGGTACTTGCCTGTCGCTATTCAAAACTCTTCTTTGAGGTTGCACCTATTTTTATCGTAATTACACAAGAATCGCTCGAACGGATTGTGTTCGGCATAGTCCTTTTGAGATCAGACATCCTCAAGAGTCACGGCTCGATTGTTTACCTAGAGCAGCTCGGTGAACTGTTCGATATTATGAAGAGGGATCATAAATATAGAACCGCCTTTGTATAAATGAATAGCTAGACACAGACACCATTCGAATCGGTTTCTCACTGAGAATATGTGACGCAGATTCAGTACTATCCTCTGATTAAGGTCGCTTATCGCAGCCGATATTTCCACATAACAGAACTGATCTCTGGGGCTGCTTTTTGGCTCGCAAAGCTAGAAGGTGGGCACAAAGGTAGCATTTTGCTCTCCATGAGAGGCTGGTAATCAGAGATAATTGTACCGAAAGCTGAGCACGCTTACACATATGGCGTTGAAGGGGGAGACTGGGATGTAATGATGCGGAGGAAATGTGATTATCCCGGCTATAGCTTGATGATGGAGTACGCGAAGTGAGATATGCCTGCTGATATCTCGTTTGGATTGAACTGCGTCGCATCTGTTTATCGCGATACTTGTCGAAATACTAGGGTCTCTATTCCTACAGTCATCCACGAAGATTTGCCGGTTTGGTACATTTATCTTGTTCGAATATTTAGTTGAAAAGGAAGATTCTTCGCCAGCTACACAATCAAGATCCGAATGCCTTGTATCAAAGACCAGATTGGCCCAAAAGTTCCAAGAACAATACCCTGAAGTCGTGACTCTTCCACCGCATATAAGTTATCTCCTCGGTTGGCAAGAACCAATGACATACAGAATAATCGTTATTCCGATCTGGCAAGCCCTCAGAATCTCCCGTCCATGTCGCCTCGCTCGTAGAACCATTTCATTTGAAGCAGGAGACCTTGTATCTGTTGCGCTTGACGCTCATTCTCCTTTTGAAGAAAATTTATCCTTTCGGTGAGTTGCTGCACTTGGTGCAGCAGTTCCTCGTGCTTTTGCTTTCTTCGCTTTCGAAACCTGGAGGAAGCTTCGGCGTTCTTTCGTCGCTTGTCGCCGGCTGCTTTTGAAGCCGAATGCACGTCAATGCGGTCCCACAAAGCTGCAGGTTCTAAGAATTTCACAGGCTGTGGGAAATTTATCGGCACTAGTGGCGATATGGAGAGCAAAGAAGAAGGACTACCATAGGATCCAAGGCGGCGCTCTTCTGCATGGGATGCTGTTCCTTGGACCCTTTTTTCGGGGCTTGATGAGACCACATCTGCAGAATGAATAGCATGGAATGCATCGCTATTGAGCGCGCTACATCCGTTCGAGGAGTAAGCCTAGTTGTCGATGAGTATATGCAAGATATCGCAGTTCGCCTTAAAAGTATGGCATCACATGCTTCCGGTATTCATTATATTCTCGATAACGGTAAATGAAATCTTCATTTTCAGCAAATAGTGTATTTATTGGTGGTTTTTTCCAGAGGATAATAGCTCGTGGAATCGCTAGCATTTATTTACTATTTATTCATTAATAAGACCAGGAAGGTGCTTTGCTGCTGTTGTGAGTTTGTGCAAATTTTCATTGAGAGGTCAAAATAAGTCCTGTCAAAATCTTGCCAACATGAGACCATGCGTTGTCGTGCTAAGTGCTGGGTCCCCACATATGGCTATAGAGTCAGTCACACGGTGGCTGTGTCAGGATATAGTAGTTGATGTCAGAATATAAGGGCCAGGCTGCTAAGCAGCGCGGTAATTGTGATTACTGACCGAAGACCTGACAGGTAACGGTGAGGCCGCGAGTGAAATAAACGATCTATCGTGTTTTTACTAGAGTTCTGTGTAGACTGGTACTCTCTGTAGACTAGAGCTCTGTGTAGACTAGAGCTCTGTGTAGACTAGCGCTCTGTGTAGAATAGCGTTCTGTGTTGACTAGAGTTCTATGTAGACTGGAATTCTGTGTAGACTAGAGTTCTGTGTAGACTGGTGCTCTGTGTAGATTAGAGTTCTATGTAGACTGGAATTCTGTGTAGACTAGAGTTCTGTGTGGACCGGAGTTCTGTACAGACTTGCGTTCTGTGTAGACTAGTGTTCTGTGTAGACTAGCATTCTGTGTAGACTGGCGTTCTGTGTAGACTAGTGTTCTGTATAGACTTGCGTTCTGTGTAGACTAGTGTTCTGTATAGACTTGCGGTCTGTGTAGACTGGCGTTCTGTGTAGTCTGTGTAGACTAGTGTTCTGTATAGACTTGCGTTCTGTATAGACTGGCGCTCTGTGTAGACTAGAGTTACCAGTCTACACAGAGCACTAGTCTACATAGAACTCTCGTCTAGTCTACATAGAGCTCCAGTCTGCACAGAGCTCTAGTCTGCACAGAGCTCTAGTCTGCACAGAACGCCAGTCTACACAGAGCTCTAGTCTACACAGAGCACTAGTCTACACAGAACTCTAGTCAGAACTCTAGTCTACACAGAATTCCAGTCTACATAGAACTCTAGTCTACATAGAACTCTAGTCTACACAGAACTCCAGTCTATATAGAACGCCAGTCTACACAGAGCACCAGTCTACACAGAACGCAAGTCTGCACAGAACGCAAGTCTGCACAGAACTTCGGTCTACACAGAACGCCGGTCTACACAGAGCACCAGTCTACATAGAACACTAGTCTGCACAGAACTCCGGCCTACACAGAACGCAAGTCTACACAAAGCACCAGTCTACACAGAACTCTAGTCTACACAGAACTCTAGTCTGCACAGACCTCCGGTCTATATAGAATTTGGTCTAGTGGAATCTTACACTGGCTTCACTACAGCTTGAGTACGAATTCTTATTCACGGTTCGCAGATCTTCGAACAGAAATTCGACATACACGGTCTCATCCCGGGGGTTTCACTCATATTTCTTTGCTTTTGCTGATATTTGTTCAAGCACCACCAAAAGCTCGCCAAAGGTAAGTATGGCATGGTATACAGGGGGGGGGTTGTGCCAAAACTATTTTTGCATTTGCGCAATTTGCAAATTATGATTTGCAAAACCAAAAAAACCAACTCCACCAAAACAGCGATTTACGCTATTCTGAGACTTGGAACATAAAGTCTTATATCTACAAGTTTAGCATAGGAATTTAATAAAGCTTTTATAACAAATAATAATATTAATAATTTTGGTATTTCTAAGTTGCTCTTTTGGAATACTTTCTTCATATCATTTAAAATAAATATTATAAATATAAAAGATGGTTCCTTCAAAAAAAAGTTTAATATAATAGATTCTTTTAATTCTAATATTAAAAATATATAGTTTAAAATAGAATATATCACTAAACTATCTAAGAAATTAATTAAGTTTCACAGGTGATCCACCAAATTTAATAAAATCAGAAAGTTTAATACTATCATTTTTAGCAGTGTTATTATAATTATTTCCAGGATAGGTCAAAATTAATTCATTGTTGTTTTCTTTAGAAGGAAGGTTTTTATCATCATTTGAATCTTTGTTAGAGTTTTTTAAGGAATTGGTTACACAGTTTTTTCCTTTTTTGTTAGGTCTTTTAGGTGTAAATCTTGATATATTCAAATTTTTATTTGTATATTAAGTAATACTTAATCCTGTTAATAAAGAGTCTTATTCCATAGCTTCAATATAAATTTCTATATAAGATATATTAATTTGTTTTAAGACTTTTATTATTAATTCTAAATTTTATAAGATTCTAGAATTATCAATAATTAAAATATCTATCAATTTTTCTTTTTTTTTAGGGATAAAAAGTTACTTAGTAATTTTGTTGACTTAGGTACCAATATGAATATAGAATTTATCATTTTTTTAAAAGATATTATCTTTTTTATTAGGTAATTCTATAGTTAATTCAAATTTAAAAAAAGATAATACTTCTCTTAATTATTTTCTTAGATAAAAAAAAATCTAATTAATTCAATTCTAATAGGAGAGGTTAGATAAATAAAATACATTATAAAAAAAAACATACTCATTTTTGTTATCTATTATCTCATATTCTGATAAAATGAATTCTTCGCCAACGAATTCACTATTCGACATATATATGTTTCTCCATCAGATTTTAAAAGAGATTGGTTAAAGTATTATACTCTACCCTTATATCTAAGTACTTAAGATAAATAAGCTTCACTTCTACTTCTAATCTCTCACTCTAAAATACCTGGGTTCTTAAAACTGGGAGTATATAGTTACTACTAAATAATAAAAAATAATAAAGATATATAACATCAATTAATAATATATTAGTTGAATTGTTAAGTTAACCAATAAAAATCCAAGACCATTTATTAGTCCTAAAAATAGTCTTATATATATAATAATATTTTATACAATAATAAACAATTGTAAATGTTATAAGGTTATATGTATAATAGATATAATTATATAATATTAACAAAATCGTTTTATTACTTTATTAAAATATATAATTCTGCGACTTTTAGTTATATAATACATGGTGCTGTATAACAAAATTTAGAATAATATAAAGTTTGAATTAAAATAAGTAAACTCACAGATAAAGATACTAAGAATAATATATGAAAATGTAGTAATGTAAATAGGAGAACAGTATAATATAAAATGAGGTACAGGTATTTGTACTATAAAGACCAGAGGTCTATAACAAAATACTAATAGAATGATTAAAATGAAATAAGTCTTTTTATTTTTAACATAGTTTTCGAATAGATTATATTAAGAAATTTGATTTTTTTATTTTTATTTTTTATAAATATTATATTAAGAATACCTATTTCTATATTATTATATTAAAATATAAAAGATATTTTATTTATACTTGGAATAATTAAAAAGATTGTTTATGTTATATTCATCAAGGAATGAACACCCTAATTCAGCACGCACCCAACTTTGACCACATGCCTACACAGGCGTCCGATCCTTCATAGTTCTATCTCCTGTCCATTCGCTTGTCTATATCCGACGCATGTCTATACAGGATTATGTCCTGTCCAGTTCAGCGTTCTATATCCGCTCATTTACACCACAGTCTTATCTCCTGTCCAGTTCGCCAGTCTATATCCGCCATGTCCACTTCACAGTCTTATATCCTGTCCAGTTCATATATCTTAATTCCTTTTATCATTTGTATTTAAGCACATTCGTTTACTATCATGTATTTAGAACTCAAGCAACAACTTAAGTATTAATCTGTATACACACTTGCCTATTACCTGGAGACCAAACCTGTGACATCTTGTGTATTACCTTGATACCTTGAGCATTGTCCATTATACGATTTCTTACAATAGCATAAGAAATACAATGTCCATATTGACTAGAAAAAGAATCAAATATACCTAAGATGTTCACCCAAAATCACAATTGTCAACACCGAAGCCTTCAAAAGGACTATAAAATAAGGACCTGTCTTTGTTATCTACAGCTTAGGAAGAAAATGGAAAGAAATCACCTATATCAATAACAGAATTAATATCAAAGAACCTATCAAATTGCCCACGGAATTCCAGGATCTATCAGAAGCATTCTCGAAAAAGAAAGGCGACACACTACCACCACAAAAGAAGGAAGATATGAAAATCCTCACCCCACAAAACACTAAACCAGCCTAAGAACCCCTATAACCAATAAATAAGAAACACCTCAGAATCCTCAAACCATAAATTAAAGAAAATATGACCAAAGGATTCATTCGAAGATCCAACAGCCTATAGGGGGCACCCTTACTCTTTATTCCTAAAAAGGACGGAACTCTGTGATTCTATGTAGACTAAAGGAAACTAAACGCCATTATTGTTAAAGATCAGTATCCCCTACCACGTATTGATAAAACCCTTGACAGGTTTAGAAGAGCCAAATATTTCACTTGGCTAGACATTTATAGAGTATATAATCATATTAGAATAGCCAAAGGAAATGAAAAGAAAACGGCTTTCCAGACTAGATATAACCACTTCAAATTCCAGGTAATATACTTCAGACTAACCAATACACCAGCCGCCTTCCAAACCTATATTAATAAAACCTTACAATCTTTTTTAGATGAATTTTGTGTAATCTATCTTGACAATATTTGTATCTACAGCAATTTAAGAAAAGAACATATCCAGTATGTCAAAAAAGTTTTAAAAACCTTAATAAAAGCAAATTTTTATGTGAAACTTTCCAAATACAAGTTCTTCATTAAAGAAACCAAGTTTCTAAGATATATTGTTAGGAGTAATAGCATTAGAATGGATTTAGCCAAGATTCAAGATATACTTAACTAAAAAAAATTAAAAAAAGGACCTAGAACCGTTAAAGAAGTATAGTCCTTTTTGGGATTTACAAATTTTTATCAACAATTTATTAAAAACTATGTAAAGATTACTAAATCTCTCTATGATTTGACTAAAAAGGATAAAATCTTCTATTGGGGAAGAATAAAAAAAAAGCATTCCAGATATTTAAGGCGGCATTTACCACCAAGCCAATATTAAAACACTGGAATCCGAAATTGGAAACCCGAATGGAAACAGATGCTTTGGATTTTGTATGCGCTGTGGTTCTATTTCAAAAACATGATGATGGACTCTGGCACTTTGTAGCCTATCGATCAAAAAAAATGACCTTTGCGGAATACAACTATGACATCTACAATAAAGAATTACTATCAGTCATTTAAACATTCAAAGATTGGGAAAGATATCTAATGAGTATCTATACTTAAGTGCGCATCCTTATAGATTATAAAAACTTAGAATACTTTATGACCAAGCAATACCTCAGATAAAAACAAGTAGGATGGATGGAATTTCTCTCTCGATTTAACTTCAAAATAACCTTTATTCCTGGAAAAACCAACATTAAGGCCGATGTATTGACTAGAAGGTCGAGGGATCTCCCTTAGAGGGAGAAAGATAAGTGTATTAAAAATCGAATTAGAATACTTATACCACTTGAAAAAATCTAATAAATTAGTATTATGACAATGTAAGAAAGTTGGTAGGAAGTGATATTCGAAGATTCTTATATCCAGGATATTTTAAAAACCCTTAAAAGGGGAGACAAGCGATATTCTAAGGTTGAAATATCGGAAATGAAAGAAGAGTAAGGAGAACTTTATCATAACGATAGAAAGGTAGTATTTGATAATGAAAAGATCCGCGAAGAAATCTTGTAGCAATATTATGACTATCCTATGGCAGGATACCCAGGAAGGGTAAAAATGTTAGAACTAATTTAAAGACAATATATATGGGTAGGATTTCGAAAGGATGTTGATTGATACATTAATAATTGCCACATTTGTAAATGTACCAAGGTATCCAGAAATGTATCCTAAGGGTTACTACAATCATTACAAATCGTAAAACGAAATTGGTAAAGTATCTCTTTTAATCTGATTACCGGATTACTGGAATCAAATGGGTATGATACAATCTTTATTATTGTAGATAGGCTCTCTAAAATGGTACATTTGATTCTGACAATGAAGAAACTAAACGCCAAGGAACTAGCAGGACTGTTCCTCAAGGATATATAAAAATTATACAGGTTATCCAAAGAAGTTATTTCAGATAGAGGAAAGAATTTCTTAGACAAATTCTGGGATAAAGTTAATAGCCGCTTAAAAATTCACCACCAACCCAGTATTTCCTACCATCCTCAGATTGATGGATAAATAGAATGTATCAATTCCATTATAGAATAGTATCTTAAAGCTTATATTAATTATCAATAGGATGACTGGGTTAAATAACTATCTTTAGTTGAATATTCCTACAATAACAAAATATCCGACACCATTGGAATTTCCCCATTCGCTGCAAATTATGGATAGAACCCGGATACCTTCGAATTCCAAAGATTCAGAAAACCTTTTAGAAACCAAGAAGCTATAGAATTTGTACAACAAATATCAGAATTACAAGAAGTCCTACGCGCGGAAATCGATCGCGCTGTATAAATACAGTAAGAACAAGCAAACAAGTAAAGACAACCATCACCTGATTATAAGGAAGGAGATTATATCTGGCTAAATATACAAAACATCAAAACAGCACAACTTTGTCTGAAACTATCTAATAAAAAGGAAGGTCCATTTTAGATCTTTAAGTCTGTAGGAAAAAGAGTATATAAACTGAAGCTTCCCCTTTTAATAAAAATTCACCCCGTCTTCCACACCAACCTGCTACACCCAGCATTAGATAATGCTTTCCCTAACCAAAACCACAAAGAACAACTCCTACCAGTCACCATCAACAACAAAAAAGAATACGAAGTCGAGAAAATCTTGGATTTACGAATATATTACCAAAAACTTTAATATCTCCTTTAATAGAAAGGTTGGAACAAACCTATCTGGCAATCTGCATTTGATATTACCCATGCTTAGGAACTGTTTAATGACTTTCATAAATCCTATCCTAATCGACCCGGTCCCTCCATTTGACATACTCGACCCCATTTTATTATTCTAGTATAATCCCGAAGAAATAAGCGAATTAATCGGGATTGCCCAGTATCCTGACATCATCCAAGAATTATTTTTAGCATTAGATTTTCTTGATATCCAGATATTAAAACTTATATATATCAGTTTATATAACAAAATCTGGAGATTGTAAAACAAATTAATTCAAACCTAATAAAAGAATAAAAACAATATGATTTTTACAAATCTATGTGAAGATCCTCTAATAGAAATCAGCGACGAAAGACTAAATTAAACGATAGAAAACTCTAGTTCAATCATCTAAGAATCACTGCAGCAAGTAACCAATGACCAAGCCTTAAACTTAGAAGACACCCAGCCAGAAAATCCACATTCAAGAACACCAAAAATGCCAAAACCAGAAATGCTAGAGAAAAACCAAGAAAATTCCTCGGAAGAACCCTTAAAAACCCCAAGAAAACGGACTTCCCAAAAACCAAGCGCAAGAGCAGCTATAGAGGATTCATGCCACCTAAGATCAACAAAAGATATCGACACAGCAAGGGATCCACCATGATACTAGACCTTCGAATAGAGTATTGATAAGATGTCGATGCTAAAGGAAGAGATTCTGTAATAAAGTAATTATAGTATAATAAACTCCAAGTGGAAATCCAGATGGCCGGCGGAGCCCTCAGAATAACTATAAGAAATATTTAGGCAATACTGTGATTAAAAGAAAAACTATATGACACAATATAAATCGCAGACCCAGAATAAGGAAGTATCCAGATTCAAACCATAAAACTTGTAGACCAAGATTACAACCTTTTATTTTGTTTACAGGAATGGTGGGGTGCTGTTCAGGGTGCCACCCTCTTTCGATGTATTAGTATTGTGTTGTTCTTGTGGTTTTTCTTCTAACCATAGCAATGCTTGTATATCTCCGATAACCATTCTCATGGCTCCGCCGGCTGCCTCGATTTCTGCTTTGAGCTCATTATGCTGTTGAAGCTTCGTTACATAACCAAAATACTAGGGAATGTTTTTTAATCTGATTAACTTTCCCAAGATAGGCATCTCTCAGGGTATTTTAAATAAGTTAATTCCAAAACCCCAATAATTAAAATATAAAAAAATTAAATAAAATTTACAAAAAATATATAAAACTATAAATAATAAAACAGAATTTTATTGGAATTTTTAACTAATTTTATATTATCACCTATGTAATTATAAAATTTAATACTTTTACCAATTTTTAGTAAAATTTTAGTTTTCTACAAATCTTTTTGTCCTAGTACTGTAATAATATAATTAATATATAACAAAAAAAAAAATCAAAATATTAACTTCTAATATAAATATCTTCAACAATAATTTATATAATTCCACCAGCTAATTCTATCTTTTTTTTAAGTTTATTATACTATTATAATTTTGTTATAAGTAAATAGAAGTTATTTGAAATGGTCTGTATTTTATAGTGATTAAAGTGCTGTAGATAATACTAATTTTAACATACCGTAAAAATCCGAAAGGTATTTAGTATCCAAGAGTTATTTGATACCATGAGTTATTTCATAGTTATGCTTTGCTCGTGCGAAACTTGTTCCAATAGATATGAGGTCTTTCCGAGTTAATCGAGGATGTCGGGCAGACACTTACTCGTCATATTTTCAGCTGGGAGACCAAAACCGTGACTGCGACTTCGACTACCACTATTGTCGGCCAGCCGCCTGGTGTATTTGCCAGGGATGAAGGCTCCGGTCTCAGATTTATTCGACGCAATGGTTGCGTTACTCCCAAAACGTGCTGTAAGTGTTTCGATAATTTCAAAGTAGTATTAGAATAGTTCGCTAACTATGTAATGTTATAATTTGCAGCATGTTTCGCCACCAAGACGAAAACAAGCACGAAGACACCGCCTAGAAAGACTAAAATATTAATGGTGCCTTCCTCGACAATAAAAATATGGAAGACTGCTAAAGTCACAAAGACAAAATACGTGGCGAGCGCCCAAGTAACCAAGTGGCTCACCTCTACGACGGAACTCACAAGAACACACTATTCGCAGACTGCACTAATCGTTACAACGGCTGTGACCTCTATCACTATCAAAACGGTGACCGAGACAACCACGAGCTGGGTCTCCAAGTATGATGCCGAAATAGCCGCAACAGTTACTCGCTACGCCCCTACCGCGTATACTACTACTATATTTCCATCGGATGGCGGTGCCGGTACTGTGATCGAGTATGTGGGACAGATAGTCAAAACCGCTAAGGAACCCGCAATTGGGACCTCGGCCGGTGTCGTAACACTATATCCTACGGATAAAAACGGTAATCCCATCACTAACGGCCCAGATTACACGGTTATTCGTTATATTGTCCTACCCGTCACCACTATGACCAAGATTGGGACTGGAGCCACAAATTATTTTAGTACGATATATCCCACTAGTATAGGTGAATCTGAAACATTGACGGCCATTGAATACCTCGCTTCTTCTACTCTGGCAACCATCTCTACCGCAAGGGGCTCTCAGGCACCTAGTGGAAGTACAGTGATTGTTACACATTCTAGATCTCAGTCATCTAGTGGAAGTACCTTGGTCGTCACGCGTCATAGCTCTGAAGGACCTGTTGGGAGTACTGTAGTCGTCACGCATTACAACTCTCCGACAACTGGTCACAGTGGAAGTACCCTGGTCATTACAAATCACAATTCTCAATTACCGAGAACAACAGTGACCCGAGTTGGAACTCTTGCCTCCCTTACCACGATACTTCCCTCCGATACTTCAGGCACTATAACCGTAATTGATATTATCACGCTGCCGGTAACGGTACTCACGCTCTTCACTACTGGCACACAAAAATCCGTTGTTACCCTCTGGCCCACTGATACCAATGGTAGCACGTTTATTGATAGATCCGCTACAGTGATCTCATACGAACCTTATCCACTCGCAACTGTCCAAAGCCTCGCAACTGGTCTTAGCGACTATACCAGCACTGTATACCCAACTGACAGTAATGGAAGTCTTCTTAAAACTGGCTCAGTGGAAGCCATTGTCGTCGAGTTTGTTACGGCTCCATTGACGACCCTATTTGCTCTCGCTACTGGCGCGCAAGATTACGAGACAACAGCCTATCAAACAGATAGCAATGGAAATCCAGTGGTCGGAACGGCCACTATCATCCGCCATGTGACTCTACCGGTTACCATTATCACAAAAGTGGGGTCAATTCCGCATGTCACCACGATATTTCCAACTGGTGGTCTCTTTCTCAGTGAAGGAATTGGCACGAAAACTGTGATTCAGTACGTGACTCAGGTGGTTGTTTCAGTGACTAGAGCTGGTACTGGTGTTTTCACAACTACCATATTCCCTAATCCAACTGATGTCTCTGGCGTAATCTCGGTCGTCGATTATGTGCCACAAATATTCACGACAGTTACAAGCATTGGCGATAGCGTGTACACTAGTACCATGCTACCTGTTAATGATGCCGGGTCCATAATCGATGACGATTCCGTTCCTGCGACGGTTATTATCGGAGTCACCAGAACATACACCACGCTCACTAGCTTGGCTAGCGGCGGTATACAATTCGTAACCACAATTACCCCGTCCATTTTAAACCAGCAGATCATCACCGTTGTCGACTACGTTACACTCCCGCAAACCACTATCAACAATATCGGAGCGTCCAATTATAAGACTACCATCTTTCCAACAGATAACAACGGTGCAACTTTGTTCAATGACGGTCATTTATTTCCACTCACTGGTAGTCACCAGCATCTCTCGATTGGCATCTGGCACCCAAGGATATACCAGCACTGTATACCCTACGTTTATTTCCGGTGGCTCAATCACTGACGCTTCTGTGACGGCTACAGCGATTGATTACATAGTTTTGCCATATACCACTATCCATAGACGCGCAACTGGTTCTACCACGTCGCAATCTACCGCAATTCCCACTGATAGTAGCGGAAATCTTGTGGGTGGTTCCAACTTCATAACAGTTATCCAATATGATTTCCCAGCTACAGTCAGCCTTACTCTGACTGGTCCGAGTTATTTTACGACAACGATCAATCCTACTGAAACTGATGACCCTGGTATCATCACGATCATCGATTACATTCCTCAGCCTACGATTACAGTTACGAAGACTGCTGTCAGCCAATATACAACCACGCTCTTTCCAACTGATTCGGGGGGAAATATTCTCACAGATAGTGGAACAATCACCATTATTGATTACAGTGCGCAACCCACAGTGACAATTAAAAGAACCGCAGTCAGTCAATATATTACCACGGTCTTACCGGTAGACTCTACAGGGAGTGTCCTCACAGACAGCGGCACAGTCACAGTAATTGATTATAATATTCAGGTATACATAACATTGACCAGTTCCACGGATAGTGCCTTTGTTACAACATTATTCCCAACGAATTCTGCTGGTATCACGATCACAGATGGCTCAGCCACAGCCACTGTAATCAGTTATAGGGGTCCGGATCCAACGCCGGACACTTCGTGCAAAAATGCTGGCCTACAGGGCTATATACAAGGCGTTCGATATCTTGATTCTGGTGAGACCGTGCTTCCCGGCTACCAGATCGATTATTTTAAGTGTCACGGTACTAATACCGCACTCAATACGAGCGCTATCGGTTGTACCTACCCTTGCACGTCCCCGCAAGGACTTATCACGGGAAATTGGCGAATGACAATCATGTATCGCGGTTTCTTTTACGCACCAATCACTTCAACATATACCTTTAAGTTCACGGATGTTCACGACGCGATCTGGTTATGGACAGGTGCAAATTCTTATATTGACTTTGAAACCGCCAATGCCAATATATATTTGCAGAAACCAACTACCAGTTCACCTCCTCAACAAGGGACATATAGTGCCCTATTGACTGGTGGTACTTATACCCCGATGCGGATCATGTTTGCCGACGGCGATTTTGGAGGCTCGTTCTCTCTCGAGATCACGGACGATATCGGAAATAATTATTTGGAACGTAATGTAGCCTCCCCATATATTCTCTCAGCCACTTGCGATGATTCTGTAGTTCTGCCGCAGTTCGCCAAACCCTGGGGTGTTGAGTACGCGCCTGGGTTTACTTGCCCATCATAAAGGTAAGACGGAGGCTGGATTCAATAATATTGGATCAAATTCTTTTTCTTGCTCTTTAATTTAATGTTAATTAGTATTTCTTATATATTGCTTGGTTAAAAAACAGAATATGTGTCTATGGTTTTCGAAAATGTTTGGTTCTAATTGAACCCTATAAATAAAAATTGCCACTGATCTAGTAAGTAAGTACTTAGTTACTCGATGAAGAGATAAGCAGTTGATTATCTGTCAACACATATGTGGCTTTTGAACATTGTTGCATTTTTCCTGTACGTGCGACTCCCTCAAAATTGGTTCGAATGACTGGGTTCAACGAACTCTACTTTGATAAGGAAATGCATCCATTACTCGAAAAAATATATTCGTATTCAAATGGTGAAATGAAATTGTTGATTGTTACATGCAAGCGCAAGCCTTTTTATTGTACCTATTGCATGGGGTTTACTTTACAGAGGCATAACGTTAGAATTAAGATACCATCGCCGAAGGTTGGCCAGAAGGACCGTTTCGAGAGCTCTTCGGTATAGGGCAGCCGATATGGGGAAATAATGCGAATCGTGGAAGATGTGATCCAAAACATTACGATTTCTGATTTTGGAACATGAAGATGACCCCGGTGTATTACTTCCTTATTACAACCGAGGATCAACTTTTCTGACGCCGGTTTAGATTTTGAGCTTCACCGTATAAGTATTATTGAGGTGCGTCTTGGAGCACTACGTGGCTACCCCTTCTGAGTCACAGACAATAAATCTATTTGGGAACAACTACACGATGCCATGTGGAAGCCCTATCTAAGCCAATTTCCGGAGAAGGTGATTTAGCTTCTATGATGTCCTCACAGTCATCCCGCTACAGCCAAGAAGAAAATCTCGGACGAAAAAACGAGGATGTGATCCTTCGATTCTTAGACGTTTCTTCCAAGATCGGAGAAAGGACATAATACACCGTGCTTCTCTCGGAATGTAAGGAAACCGGCAGCGCCCAGATGCCAATCAAAGTTAGGAACGTCTCAGCAAAGGCTTGTCCCGATAGATGACAACCTATAAGAGACGGTGGTCGAAATTAACATATTCGAATCAAGTTAGCGCTCTCAAAGCATGAGAGAGCTCGAGAGATACAACACCTCTAGAAGCTGTGCAGTCCTTTCTGGAGTATCGCCTTGTTTTGGCTCATTCGCATTGTGTTGTTTCTTATGGGTTTTCCTCTATCCAGAGCATCGCCACACGTAATGCCGGGTTGTTGGCACATAACATATCCTGCTGGGAAGTGCGACACCCCAAGAAGTGAAACAATAACAATAACACGCGACCCTTGCACCATCACCATCACCACTATCATCATCATCAACAGTAGCAGTAACAGCAGTAATAACAATGGCACGTACCACTAAGCGCGGCACTAAACGTAATCGCGATGCCCACAAAATCACCCATGAAAAGCGTATGGAGCTTGCTATAGCAGCGTAGAAGCGTGGTGATTTCAAGACTCTTCGAGCAGCAGCGGCAGGCCGCAAACTGGGCACCAATTGGGCGAGACACTTCCCGCGGCGACACGACGAACTCCGCACCGCAGATCCACGCGCACTTGACAATCCCAAGCTGATTCAACAATTCAACAACTTTTTTATGGCAACCAAACTACAACATGGTATCAGCGACTCCGCGCTATACCGCTTTCTTCTTCCTCGCGCAAAGGGGGCTGAATATGATGGACGATCAGGTAGTAAAGGTAGTAAAGGCGGCGCGCGAGCTGCTAATCGGCAAGCTCCCGATGTGGGCGATTCTTGCTTCTCTGATTTTTTTGGATATTCATCATCAGCTCCGGAAATTAGCACCCGAGGTTACCATGAGTTAACGCGGATAGTTCGGAATATAAAAGCCAGCATAACCTATACCATCGAAGTCCATAAGGGTCGAGGATTGAAAATGGGCCAGATAGTAACAATAAAGCACTTTTCAATCCAGTCGATATGATCAAACATTTTGCGGAGGTTGATGTTACCAATGATGCGCTGGAGCGAAATGTAAGCGACATGATCTTCTAATACGGGCAAATCTAACATCAATGGTTGCATGCCATCTGTAGGGGCCTCTTCAGTCTCTGAAATCCCATCCTCTCTGATGCGGCATTTTGGCATTCTGTATCCAGGGCGAATATCAAAGCATCGCTCTTGACAAAGTCAAAGCCATCATCTCAGGCTGATAATATCTTTTTCTTATAATATTATATTTAACCCCACCCCTCTCAATACAACGGTTCCGAACATCGCAGACATCTTCCCACATCTACTATTTAGCTATTTCAAATAATTCAAAATTAACCGATGCTCTTCTCAACTAATCGAAAAATTGAAATTATATTCAATTACAATTTCTATTTTCTTAAAATATTTATATTGTTAATATTATTTCAAGTTGATTGAATTAACTTTCGACTTTTCAACCAATCGAAAAATCGGAACCACACGTGGTTTTCAAGTTGATTGAGTTTACCGGTTAGTCAGTCACTATTTATTACTCCAAACCTATTTTTAAACTAATAAAGTTTATGTACTAGTTTATCATTAGTACTAACTTTGTCTAAAATCTCTTAATATCCCGTTTTTACAGGCGTAATTATATTGTCCTCGTGAATTGATTATGAAGATTTTCTGCTAGTAAACTAAACCATTCTAGTTACTAACGAACTAGCTGCAGCACTGATATTTGTGCTACAGGGTAGATCCGCTGAGTGACAATATTCTAGCTTCTTGAGGATGTGATTAAAATATTTAGAGACGGTAGCTAGGTGAGGTATAATATGTAGAAGAGATTACTACATCTCTACAAGCCTGGAATCGTCTTGATAGACTGGGTTGAGCATCTAGAAGTCTTGGTGACAGTTGTTCCGTGCCAAGGAAGAGTGAGAACACTCCCTTTGGCAGTAAGTTTCGTTGCTCCTAATCCTAGTGTTACAGTCGACTCAGGGAGGGTTATAATTTGCTTCCCCGCTGTAAGAATAGAATTGGGCAAGACAATAGCATTTGTTCCCACTGCAATTAGTTTGGAGCCTCTCAAAGTGAGCACGGATGCTGGTAGGGATATCTTAGTCCCTTTATCGGTAATGGTTTTACAAGGTAACGTGAGAGTGGACCCAGGCAGGTTGAACGGAATTCCCACGATTGTTTTAGACGTAGTCACTGTTTTCATAAGAGTTTTGGTGCACTTGGTTACAGATTTTGTGCAACTTTAGTCGTGACTGCACCTCCATCTTTTGAAGAAATGAAATTAAAATTTAGTTGGCTCTGCTATAATATATTCAATAACGAGGAAGAAACCAAGAGAAGATGACCTACAATAGTCACGTTTTTCAACATCCATTTCTTGAGGAAGAATAATAGTAGCAAAAGCGCAAGTTCCACGAAGAAGCTGCAATACAGCGACAGCTAATTTGAAATCTTTGAAACGCATCATCTCGGATACTGATTTCAAATATCAAACACACACCTGTAAAGTAGACAAGTAAAAATTTAAAAGAAATTAAAACGAGGTTGTACAAACGTAGGTGCGCCGGTGCCAGGAAATTATATAGACATTAATCGATAAAATTTCTATCCTCAAGAAAGTTGTGTTTCCAACTCGCTATGGACCGCTAACCCTTAGCTTAACAAAAGCAATGCTTCGGTGCTTGATTCAGAACGAACGAGCAATATATGCAATATAGAGCAAACCCCAAGCTAACTTAAGCTCGTTCATCTCGCCTTGTAGTTCACGGCGAGCTGGGCGGCTGGAACCGAGACTGCATTTCCCCAACCTCATACCAACCACCACCATCTTATAGCGCATCCTCAGCTCCGAATTTCTCGCCTTCCAAGCACTTTCTTTTGCTTATTTTGCTCCTTCGATCTCAAATACCCCGAACGGCTACTACTCCGGCACGTCACAATTGAACTAATAGTCTCTGACCCGTTACCCTTGCACGCATGCACTAACTTATAATCAAACGATATAAGTGCTCTCTGCAGCTTGGTGACTAGTCTACCCCAACTACGCCGTTACTTATAACTCCGGTTCTTGGTCTCTATCTGAGCTCTCAGCGCAACTCCAAATATTTGCGCCACAGTAGCCTAGAAGACAAAACAGTAGCTCCGTGTCACCGCGCCGAGAGAAATTAAGCTGTGACAAATTCGACGCATCCTCCCGAGCCGCTCAAAGTATGGGAAAGTGTGGGTTGGTAACGCAACACTCCGTCTTGGCTACGGATGAAGGAAGATGGCTTGAGACCATTAGGTCTTGCGGTAATAGGAATATATCGAGCAAGCGTTTGGCTTCGTTCTTCTTGGGGGGCATCACTCTTTTTCGAGTGCACCGACTGGGGAGGCTTGGCTGGATTTCCTTTTTAGCTCCATTTTCGGTGAAACGGGAGCTGGGACACCACTTAGGATATATAAAGAGAAGATTAGTATCATGTTTCGTAGTTCGATGAATCAAGCAACCTAATACCACATTAACCAATACTTATATTACTTCAATATATACGTTTTTCTTTATCTACCTATACGTCTAACAATACTGCCCATCCTTCCCTGGACATGCTTATACGCGGATCCTTATAAATATTTATTAACCCCTGAGGCCGCTCTGGAAAGAACCGGTTTTGTTGACAATATAATTATGATAATGACTCCAGCTAAGTCTATGACTGGACTTATGGCTCCGTCTATGACTCCCGTGGCCTCTCGTGGGTAGACGAGAGGTATAGGCGTAGACGTGTATATATAAAAAGCTAGTGAGCACTGTAGAAATCAGCGCTGGATAATCTAAACATCTTCCCATTATTGAAAATCAGTAGCCGTTATTCCGTGACGAGTCTCCTCGTATAGTCCCGAGCAAGCTCAAAAACTTTTTTACTTATGTTTTATAATTTTTGATACTATACTTACTCAGCTTTACACTAATATTACTTTGACTAACAGTTACTCAGAGACTTCCTCATCTGGGAATCCGGATGCATTAAAGACTCTAGCCTATGACTTTGTTTCTAAGACCAACTATTTCAACACACTTGTGAGTAGCTATAACTTTTATTGCGGGGCCAATGAGACTGTAAAATAAAAAGAACTCACCATTATTAAATTAATTCGTGTGATCACAATGAGTTTACTTGTTCGGGGCCAATCCATTTCCTCAAAGCCACTTGCCGTTTTGGGTTGCCACCTCTTTAAGGCTACTGTTTGGTTAGATAAACCTTGTGGATCACGCTCTAACAAATGCCCTTCCAGACCTTTATAAAGGTGATGCTAATCTGCGGTTCGAGTAAAGAAAACTTCAGTTCAATTATAAATTTGAAACCCTTTAACAACAGACAATTGGATGAATAAAAGAAAGAAAAAGACTGCAACGCCACTCTACGAATTCATATACGTATATCATCGATGCAATATATAGACACGAAGCCAAAAAGCATTCAATAAAAACACCCAATGCAAAAATTATGCGAGACAAGTACTCTGTTCAAGGAAAGTTTACCCAGTCTCCCACGTACCCAGCATCTATATAAGGTGCTTGACACTTATCTATTAGAGTGCATCTTATTGCGTCGATCATCTTATTCCAGTTTGAGTTGCGGTTTCCGATGAATCTATTCATCCGACAGGCAAAGATTAGCTAGACGATTAGACCCGTACCTTGCATCTACTTGGATAATTTAGGTAAAACATACGTGTCGCACTCAACTGCCATCCAAAGTTGCATAATATGCGTGAGCAAAGCGTCAGTCTTGTTTGATGTCAGCCCGAGGTTAGCCCCAGGACCACCATCAACCCGTGGAATATTCGAATAATACCTGCCGGTGGATGATGCACAGTCAGTCTAGGAGAAAAAAAATAGATAATGACAACATGGTTCTGAGCGGGCTACCCGCCCGAACAAACATGCAAGAAGAGCCGATCTCACCATATCTAATCAACGTTTCCGAAACTCTTTACAGGATTCATAAAAGGTGTTTTCCTGGCCTCCTCTATCGCCCCTGGATCTTCGGTGCTCAAGAAGGCACGCTTAACGTATTTGAGAGGGTTTCTTAAGAGAAATCGTTCAGCGGCGACAATGTAGTCGCGTGTGGATATAAGTCGTCCTTCTCCACCTTTATCACCGTGACGGATATGCATCCAGAGTGTGGAAGGCGGGAAAGGGAACGGAACGGTTTCGGCTTTTGGCTGGAAGTTTGGTCAATAAACTGGTTCCGTGAAACCCGGGTGCCTGCCACTACTCACTATTGAAAAATCAGACCGATTCGTGTTCACGCCTACGTGAAGGGTCTGGTTCAATCTCATCTCCGTTATGCGCCTGAGGGCAGATTGTTTCGGTCGAAGAACATATCCATAGAGCTGAGACCGCCACCAGTATCTCAGGAATGTACCACTCGGAACAATTCCTATTTCTCCGAGATATGTCATCACGGCCATTGCAGGGAGCGCCGGATAATCCCTAAGCCCCCCTTCTTTCGTTTCCGTCATATCGATAGTGCTAACTGAATTCTCAGGTGTAACGTAAGAAGCGCAGGAGGTCAAATCTTCGACGATGCACTCTAGGGATGCGGTTTTCCCTCGATGCTCATCGCAATCGCTATCGACGAGCGTGTTTCCAGGTGCATTTCGCGTATCGAAAACCAATATCCTACCTGCCTGCATGGCAAGTGATAGCTCGACAAACGTGCGTCGGATGATGGCACCCAGGCCGTGATGGGGCCATTTGTTCGCTAGTATGTAGAAATTTTTTCCTTCACAGCTTTTCGGGTGTTGATAGTCGTAGATGTACTGCTGGGCCCATTTTGTTCTGACACAACACATTAGTGGCGGAACTTCAAGGGCCACAGTCTTGGAGGCCGGAAGGAGAAAAGGAAGAATGGCTTACAGAGGTGCTAGCCCGTCGTCGTCCAAGGAATCAATGTGAACCTGCCATGAGCCAGTCCTATTGATGCCGTAAAGACTTTCAATTTTCGCGACATATTTGGGCTGGGATTGCGCCGCAGCCTTGAAGCCGGGCAACAAAGCTATCTCCTTGTCCGTGAGGAGATCCGTAAGGTAATTTGCGTTTGGCTGTTCTGGGGTTTCGAACCAGTTGTGCGAGTTTTTGTAGCCGTTGGGGAAATCTGATTCGATTTGTTCGACATCGAGTTCGCTTTCGTTCTTCGGGAAAAAGCTGGTACAATTTAAACCTGGATGGCGGTAGCGTGAGCGCGCCAACTGACAACAGGAAGGCTCTAGAGGGCTGGGAGAGCTATAGGCGGATATTAAATGGCCTTGGAAACGTTGCCACGTACCTGATGTGATATCTATCGGAAGCGCGTTGGATACTTTATAAATTGATAAGAGAAAAAAGAAGAATGAAAGAAAGACGATGGTGCCGAAGGTAAGCTTCATGGGAGATAGGTTGGGAGCCATCTTTCTTTTTCGAGCGCACTGACTGGGGAGGCTTGGTTGGTTTATAAACGACCTGGGCATGTAGTATGGCTCTATATCCAAGAGACTGGATGGTCTCTTTGAAGGAAGTTCTAAGTCTTGGTTGCAGTGTTTCAGCTCCCACACAAGTTAACTGCCCCTTGTAAATATCAAAAGCAAGAGCATGGGGTTTTCAGCGCGTTCGAGTGCTCCACTCAGCTTATTCTCCTCAAAGAATGGAAGATAAAGTCATATTCCTTTTAGTCGTTTTTTTTTAAATAAAGGTCTTAGAATGCGTTTCGGAGATTGTTGACTGCTTAGATATTCAGGGGTGTCCATGCATGCTTTGTGGAATGCATACAATATTTGTAACTAGTCTATTTTCGTTCACTCTTAGCCCGACCAATCAGGGGATTGCTGTCAGCAGCCTTTTGATCAAGGCAATCAACCAGTGTTTTCCGATACTATTCTACCAATTGCAACTTGATGCTGGGAACTGCAATCGTATAATTAATATTTTATATATCAAACCCATACGCTCACGGATTGTCGACCCGCCAATTTGTGGCCATTTAACGCTATTGGAAGAGCCTCAAACCGACAGAATCGAAGGAAACTAGTTGATATCGCAATGGCTGCGCAACGAGTCACTAAGGAGCATAAAGAGTACACTGTAGGATGGATCTGCGCGCTTCCCAAGGAGCAGACCGCGGCAACAGCAATGCTCGATGAGAGACACGCAGATCTCCCCAACCCCCAGAACGACTCCAACGTATACACTTTAGGATCTATTGGAGGACACAATGTCGTTATAACTTGCCTCCCCAAAGGCCGGATCGGCACCGCCCCAGCAGCTACCGTCGTCACCCATATGATCAATACGTTCCCGTGCATCAAGTTCGGCCTCATGGTTGGCATCGGCGGAGGCGTTCCAACCAAGGTTAGGCTCGGTGATGTCGTGGTCAGCACACCTGTAAGACAATATCCTGGTGTAGTTCAATGGGATCTCGGGAAGGCGAACAAGGGAGGGGACTTCGAGCGGACTGGGGCGCTTAATAATCCCCCGGCTTTGCTCCTATCTGCTCTGACAAAGCTGGAGACTGAACACGACTTGGAAGGATCTCGGATAGCCGAATATCTAGACCAGCTGAAACAGAAACATCCAAGACTGGCATCAAAATATCTGAGATCTGAGTTGCTAAAGGACGAGCTATTTCGCTCGGATTACAGCCACGTCAGCGAAACCCCTGCGGATGTTGATGATAGAGACGAGGAAGATGAGGACGATGGGAGCTGCCAATTTTGCGAAAGGGCAAACATCGTGAGGAGAAAGCCTAGAGAAATGCGAGTCCATTACGGTCTGATCGCATCTGGCAATCAGGTCATCAAGGATGCCAGTTTTCGAGATAAACTCAACAAGGATCTTGGTGGCAATGTTCTCTGCGTCGAAATGGAGGCTGCAGGGCTTTTGAACAATTTCCCTTGCATCGTGATTCGAGGTATCTGCGACTACGCGGACTCGCACAAAAACAAGGATTGGCAGGAGCATGCGGCAGCCGTAGCGGCGGCGTTTGCGAAGGAGCTTATGGGATACGTACAACCAAAGGATGTTGAAGGAGAAAAGTCTGTGAAAGATTTACTTGTCGAGGGTTAGTCCATTACTTCCTTACTTATGCTCCTTAAGTGCACTATAGGACCCTCTGGGAATCGCTCTGCTAACGAAATTCAAGTCGAGAGAAATGTAAACGAAATACGTACTAACGTTCAAGATACGAGCGATAACGTCAAACATCTTAGGTCCGATCAGAGGCAAGCTGAGATGAAGGGTTGGCTGTCACCCCCAGACCCTTCAACAAATTACAACAAAGCTCTCCAGCAACGTCACAAAGGCTCAGGTGAATGGTTTCTAGGAGGTGATACTTTCAATGAATGGAAAACGCGACAAAGTTCCTTTTTATGGCTCCACGGCATCCCCGGATGTGGTAAGACGATTCTAAGCTCGACCATTATCGAGAATCTCTCACTTTGTCGGCCTCCCCTCTATTTTTACTTTGACTTTACCGATGCAAATAAGCAAACATTTGAGAAGATGATCTGCGCTCTTATCAGCCAGCTCTACTATCAACGTGTAGAGACGTCGCCACACGTAGAATTTCTCTTCTCCTCTTGCAAAGACGGACGTGAACAACCAACGTGTCAATTACTTAAAGAGACCTTCTTACGCATGATAGAGCAAGTTAAGGAAATCTGGATCGTTTTAGATGCACTTGATGAGTGTAGCAAGGAAAAAAAGAGAGAACTCTTATCATGGATGGGAGAAATCCTAACAAGCTCGGAGCACAGAAACGTCCACCTTCTTGTGACGAGTCGGCCAGAAATAGACATCGAATCCGGAATAATGAAGTTTGCTCATACACGTTGTGTGGTGCCCATCCAGAGCGGTCTCATTACTGACGATATCTCTGCGTACATTCGTTGGAGAGTTAGAGAGGATGATGGCCTTAAGAGGTGGCGATCGCATCCAGAAGTCCAGAACGAAGTCGAGACCATACTTAGGAGAAAATCAAATGGAATGTAAGATTGGGCTACCATCTTTAATCGATTTTTGAAAAAGATGCTAAGTAAGAGTGACTAGGTTTAGATGGGCTGCATGTCAGCTCGACGCCCTGGAAAATTGCCTAGACCATCGCAATCTCTCCAAAGCTCTGGGATCCCTCCCGAAGACTTTGGATGAGACCTATGCAAGAGTCTTGCGTGGTATCCCCGAGCAATATAAACAAAACGCTATGAGAATTCTGCAATTCTTGACGTATTCCGAGAGGCCATTAAGGATCGAGGAGGCAGTCGACGCAATAGCAGTAAACGCGGAAGAAAAACAATACTTTGAACCAAAGTACAGAATGCCTGATCGCAGCGAAATCTTGTGTTACTGTTCCAGCTTGGTGGTTGCGGTGTTCACGAAGGAGCGTTCGAACGATGCGGCTGATGAAGCTACGGAGGTGCAGCTAGCGCATTTCTCGGTAAAGGAGTATTTAACGTCAGACCGGCTTAACGGTGACATTGCGCAAACCTTTTTAGAAGTCGAAGCTAATGCATCAATGGCAAGAATTTGCCTAGCGTATTTGTTGGATTTGGATGTCGACCTCCCTACTGAAGAGCTCATAGAGACATTTCCATTTGCGGAATATTGTGCGCGGTATTGGCTAGAATTTTCTGCACTAGCTGAAAATACAGACAAAAAATTACAAAATCTGATCAGAAAGTTTTTTTGCCACCATAGAGGAATATACAGGAATTGCTACAACTTTTGGCCACCGGATGAATCCCGGAATAATAGGGTCTGGACGGGATATGGAGCGGCTCCAGCATTATACTACGCATCATTTGGAGGTCTATCAAATACGGTCGAACTGCTCCTAAGCAACGGCGCTGACGTCAACGCGCAAGGTGGCTACTACGACAATGCGCTCCAGGCAGCATCGTCAAGAGGTCATGGCAAGATCGTCGAGCTGCTTCTAAGCAACGGCGCCGACGTCAACGCGCGAGGTGGCTACTACAACAATGCGCTCCAGGCAGCATCGGTAGGAGGTCACGACAAGATCGTGGAGCTACTTCTGAGCAAAGGCGCCGACGTCAACGCGCAAGATGGTAACTATGATAATGCGCTCTGTGCGGCATCGTCGGGAGGTCACAATAAGATCGTCGAGTTGCTCCTGAGCAAAGGCGCTGACGTCAACGCTCAAGGTCGCTCCTACGCCAATGCGCTCTGTGCGGCATCGTCGGGAGGTCACAACAAGATCGTCGAGCTGCTCCTGAGCAAAGGCGCCGACGTCAACGCGCAAGGTGGCCGCCGCGGCAATATGACCTGTGAGCCATCAGCAAAAGGTTACTACGGCAATGCGCTCTGTGCGGCATCGGCAGAACGTCACAGCAAGATCGTCGAGCTGCTCCTAAGCAAAGGCGCCGACATCAACGCGCAAGGTGGCAACTACGGCAATGCGCTCTGTGCGGCATCCTCGAGAGGTGACGACAAAGATCGTCGAGCTGCTCCTGAGCAAAGGCGCCGACGTTAACGCGCAAGGTGACAGCTACGACAATGCGCTCTGTGCGGCCTCGGCAGGAGGTCACGACAAGATCGTCGAGCTGCTCTTGAGCAAAGGCGCCGGCGTCGACGCGCAAGGTGGCCACTACTACAATGCGCTCAATGCGGCATCGGCAGGAGGTCACGACAAGATCGTCGAGCTGCTCTTAAGCAAAGGCGCTGATGTTAACGCGCAATGTGGCTTCAACGGTGATGCGCTCTGTGCAGCATCGAAAAGAGGTCACGACAAGATCGTCGAGCTGCTCTTAAACAAAGGCGCCGACGTTAACGCGCAAGGTGACAGCTACGGCAATGCGCTTCAGGCGGCATCGGCAGGAGGTCATGACAAGATCGTCGAGCTGCTCCTGAGCAAAGGCGCCGACGTCAACGCGCGAGGTGGCTACTTCGGCGATGCGCTCCAGGTGGCCTCGGAAGGAGGTCACGACAAGATCGTCGAGCTGCTCTTGAGCAAAGGCGCCGATGTCAACGCGCAAGGTGGCTTTTACGGTAATGCACTCCAGGCGGCATTGGTACGAGGTCACGACAAGATCGTCGAGCTGCTTCTGAGCAAAGGCGCCGACGTTAACGCACAAGGTGGCTACTACGGCAATGCGCTCCAGGCGGCATCGTTGAGAGGTTACGACAAGATCGTCGAGCTGCTTCTGAGCAAAGGCGCCGACGTTAACGCACAAGGTGGCTACTACGGCAATGCGCTCCAGGCGGCATCGTTGAGAGGTTACGACAAGATCGTCGAGCTGCTCCTAAGCAAAGGCGCTAACAAAGATGTGTTCCGGTAGGCAATCTCCTTGTGATATAGGGTAAAATGTTATTTTCTTAATTTTACTTTAAAATGTCTCGACATATTTAATATGTGTTGTATTACACGTCTCATGCGCTCTATTGTTTATTACAAATAATGGTATCAGACTAGCTAGCCAAGGTACCAAGGTACCAAGGTAATATACATACCACAGGAGGGTCTGGTCGTCCTACCTTCGCGTAGTCCTCCTCTAACCTCAATAAATTCATTTTTAATATATGAAACATAATCTGTTGCATTTCTTCGCGATCCATCTTCCACAAATTTTACTTTGGCAAAGCTACGTACTTAACGAAATAACATATCTTTTAACTAAAGATTCTGGAAATTTTAGATACCTCGTAACCACTATTCATTTTACATACCATCCCATATTTCTTTACATCAGAATTTAACTGTATAACAAGATAAAGAAACTTATTCGCAAGATAAACTGGAAATCTTTTATTTGCGTGTTGTCGTCTTTGGTCCTCCAACCCAAAATATATCAGAACCCTCGCTTACGTTCATTGCCAGTGTCAATGCAAATTAAGTACACGTCACTGATACTTCATGACAGAAATCCAGTATTCTGCATATAGCTCTGTAAAGTGGTTTGTTTCCAGCCAGCGGATAGTTGAACCGCGAGGATTTCACACGCATCCATAGTCTGCCTTGATCCATCCCATTTGCCCTCGACGTGGCTGAAGTTTCGGCAAGCGAAATGAAACTAAGAGCTGTGGGCCGGTTGGTCAAACATCTCGAAGGGAATGAAATGAGGAACCGTAACTGTCAATTGCGTAGTGACAGTTGCCGTAGTGTGGCTTGTGATCGTGCTACGAATGGTGCTATAGCTAATGGTTGTGGTACGCAGAACCGAGACGCTCGTACTAATGAGCGTAGGTCCCAAAATAGTTGTGGATATGGTTGGTCCCGTGATGGAGGTCGTGATTGTGGGACCTGCAGTGGTGCTGAAAACGGTGACAGTTGCGCCCGGAGCTGTGACTGTGGGGGGTGTCGCTTGTAGCGTAACGGGACTGCCTTTGACAACTATTGTGCTGTCAGGCAATGTAACCGTACTAGCGGGTAGAGTTATCGTACTTGTGCCAGCTAGGAACGTAGAACTTGGGAGTGTGACAGTTGGGCCATTCGCCGTTATCGTGTTAACGGGTAGTGTGACTGTAGATCCCGGCAAGAAAATGGTGGAGGTCCCCGCGAGAAAAGTGGAGGCGGGCAGTGTAACTGCCGAACCAGCGAAAGATACTATGGAGCTAAAACTATAACGAGTGACGGTGGCAGTTACTGTAGAAGTGATAGTTTGTAAATTTGCGGTTGTGATAGTTTGCAGGTTTGTGGTTGTGACAGTTTGCAGATTTGTAGCCGTAACGGTTTGTAAATTTGTGGTTGTAACGGTGGGACTCTGAGGTTTAGTCAAACTGAGCGTTTCTGTTAAACTCAATGTCTGCGTAGCGGTTGTAGTCAGAGTATTAGTTAATGTTGTGGATATAGTTACTGCAGAAGAGCTGATAACCGTAGTCGGAACGACAATAGTGGTCGAGAAAGTTTGAGTGAGCGTACTATTGACCGTACTGGTCACAGATTTTGAGACGGTCTTGGAGCCGGGACCACCAAAACAAAAGTGCTTGACCCGATAGTAATTACAGGACCATTTGCTGGGAGCGTGATAATTGGGCCAGATAACGTCAAAATAGACTGTCCAGCTTTTATCACGGTACCAGCTAGCGAGATACTGGAGCCTTGCACACCAAAAGTAGTTCCAGGGAGAGATATCACCGTTGCGGGTAAGGTGATTGCTGATCCAGCATCGGTTATCAAAGTAGACGAAAGGGCAATATAAAAGACGAAGATTGTGGTAGCTTATATACTCGTAGAAGGATACCTTTTCGTGTCTAAACTAAACAGGTGTGTAGACCAAACTATTGCTTAATCTCTAAATACATATGGTCGCGAATCCAAGCCATATAGATTGACAAAATATCAAGAAAAAAAGACTACGAGGTGGACAGGCGGACATGGATGACCTATTTGGATAGGTAATAGACTGTGCAATTAATATATATTATATTTTTTAGAATATCACTTTGTTCTGGCTTGTGTTGTTTTTGTAGCTTTTTTTTTGTGAAGCAATTAGCCAGCAACAGTAAAAGTGACGGGCCTAAATGTCGGCGCGGCCCAAAACTTGTCGGCATCCAAATCGTACAACTTGATTTCACTTGAGGAGTGCGAGAGGGAGAGGGTAAAACAGGCTTTTAAATCCAAAATTGGCATCTATCCGGACGCAACGCCGCAACCCATTTTATAGGAACCTAAAAGAAGCAAAAAAAGAGAGCGCCCACAACTTCTCCACCATTATTCCAGGAACCGTGGGCATCCCCGGAACAAGCTGTAACGGTCGTAGCTGGCAGGCCTGAGGCGTCAACGTAACACACAAATATCACAATCGAGATGGATGCGGGCGAACACTACAGACAGTGGCTTATATAGTTGCTTGGGTTCTAAATACATGATGCTGAAAGCGCGTGGTTAAATGGACAGCTGGACTATGAAACCGTGAGTCCTTGACGCTACGGTTCTCAGAGCATTTCTTGATCTTCAGCATTCGAGTCATATAATGTGGTTTTATGGTTCGACATTATTGTAGTGAGTGTATAGAGCGGTTTTGAGTAGATTTTAATATCTTTAAATCCACACCATATGGATAATAAATTAGTGAAAAACCGGCCGTTGTTGTCTCTAAACTTTACTCAACGACACGTTTAAATCGATATCACCATCCTGAAGCTATCACGCTCTCTGATGCTGATATTCACAAAGGGCATAGGCAATTTATACCATGGTATGACTTGTGGAGTCTAGGGATAGTTCTAATAGAGATAGCCTATTGGGTTCCGATTCTTCCTTTCAGAGCAGAGAAGAGACTCTTGAGTTGTTTTGGGCTCGGTTACAAGGGGACTCGGAGCATATGGCAAAATTGCGAAGTAAAGTTGGAGATCTCTATTCCGAAGCTATCATGGCATGTCTTCACGGATGGCCGGAGCAAACTCCTGAGGAAAGAGTTTACAACTTTGACTCCGAAATATTGGGGAGAATCCAAACATGTGTGGCATAATTTCAATTCCGTGATTATCTTGACACTAGGTAAAGGAGATATTTTTACCCAAAAAACTCTTAAAGCTGCCTCACGTAGAAAAACTTGCTTCTCCAAAATTTAACCTCTAATCAAGTATACATTTAACCTTTTGCATTAGGATGTTAACCGATAATTCAATCATTTGGTAATTTACCCTCCTCCTAGTAAATTATAATATTAGATACTGATCTAAGTCTGTCACTAATACTCACAGCTTGTAGATCGGAAGGCCACAAAAGATCGTGCCCAAAAAACGTCGAGATTTGCAGTGAGAACCGATAAAAGGGATTCCGATGCTTAAAGATTGACCTGGGTGTCCCGAGAGGTAATTATCTTACTCTAAAGCCAACGCCATACGCATACCCGTGGTGCATAGATCATGAAATCAGAGGCTGAATTGCAGTAGACTTGGAACCCCTCCTTTACGAAGCATCGCACTTATCACCGGAACATATTTTGACTTCATCAAGCTTCGTAAAATTAAGCAGCCACAGTTTTCATACGTATGATTTTGTTCAAGCTAGAGGTGACATGCCAGTATTACAGGACTGTCATATAATGTATGTATTGTACATATACGCAAATATTTGGGTGACGTGGCGCCAGGTCAAAAGGGGTAGCCTTTCTACATCGTATTTCTTACTTCTAACAAAGTTTGTATTCAAAATCTTCTCTTAAAAGTAATAGCGGAATCTGAATGAAGCGCCATTTCTGAGCTACCGAGCTCGATATTGGAACAAAATGTTTCCGAGAGCGGAGTTCTTGCTTTATCGTCTAATATGATATAAATTTGGCTAAAAAATTTCAACCTGAGACTGTTTAAACTCCTTTTTTTTGTGACTTTAGGAGGCAAACGTGCTGAAAAAATCAAGTCAAGGCTAGTCTGTTTTATCGGATTATACAGTATATGCGCATCGGCTCAAGGATGAATCCTACGTAACTTACTCATTTGGCAGCATTGCACTCTATAAATGCATGGATCTTGATATTTGTTAGCCTCGAATGGCGGCGCTCGAGGCTGAGCAGAGAGGGGCGAAACCACTCTGCCTCGAGCGCCGCCATTCGAGGCTAGATATTTGTGTTGTCATGGAAGCCTTGTTGCATGCAAAATGACAGCATCCACCGGGTCGACTTCATCTAGACGTACTGGTAGCTAGTGAATTACATAACCAGCTGGATCTGATATCCCTCAAAAGATTCCCCAGACATCATATCTAAATCTTCTTACCTCTTGGCTCCTCAGCGGGAAGTTTATCCTTCTTATCTCGCACGTTCTTCATTACCGATTGATGATACTGCGGCCTTTACCCGAGAAGCGAAGCCCGTGCCTGGGTAACCAGGGGGGGAAATGTGTTCTTTTTGCTGGAAGCCTCTATCGAGTTCAGAGTGCACGCAGTGTGTAATAGCTGGCAACGTCAGGAATAAAATACGATATCAGTCGGGGTTTAAGTGCCACCGTACGCGGTCTTCTAGTTAACAAGCTCTTATACATTCTATTAGGCAATATTGTCAAGTTTCCGGGCTCTTCTACCTAAGATTGGGAGCTTTGTTTCTGTTTCATTGATTGGTCGATTCATCAAGAACTTCGATCCATCAGGCTTCTTCTGTGTATTTAAATTATCTGGATATAGATCTGACATTTTGATGGACCGTATACTACAAGTTTCATACCGCGAAAATTCCATCCTTTCAATTAAAGATATGACCATGTGTTTTGAGATCTTCTTCTTGGATGGCTTCCTTTAAGCTTACCTCTAGTCTATCGCTATTTCCAGTGAGCGCTTCTGACGCTTTGGTGATAACCAATGGAATTTCAGGTGTGAATAGGAAGTACTTCGATTTCATTTTCACTTTTTTTCTCTCTCACTTTTTGTGCCAATGAAGTAGCCTCGCTTAGTGGGTCGTCGCTCTTGTCTCGATCTTCGTCTCAACCCCTTTTTTCGCATTTTCATTGGTGCACGTAGTCTTCCCAGCCCTCAAATTAATCAGAGGCGTGAAAGACGCGAGTTTGTTATTCTCCGATCAAAAACTATGCACTGGCAAGCTTACCAGTTCTTCGTTGAGTTCCTTCTTCGATACCAAATCCAATTCAGAAAACTTCGTTAGTCTCTCTAGCAACACTAGAATTTCCCCTCTTTTAGCCCTACATCGACCTTTTCAGCGTAAAATTGAGAAAGAGAAGCTATCATCGCCAGACCCAAAATGTCTTCTCAGAACAACGCAAACTTCACTATTCCATGTCACCATCTCCGCGTTGGTGACTTGGCTATCCTCGACAGGACCCCGTGCCAAATTATCAGCGTCGATACCTCTGCCCAAAGTGGCCGTCATCGCTTTGTCGGAGTCGATATCTTTAGCGGAGAACTCTTTGCGGAAAATTGCGTCGTCACCCGCTCTCCATCCGTCATCACACACGCCATCGTTACTCCTGCTCTTAAGCAATATAAAGTTATCGACGTTGATGGTGGGAGCCTGGTCTTACAAACCGAAAGCGGCGAGATTAGGAGTGGTATCAAGGTCATCAAACAGGGTAATGTTCAGCAGAAGATCGCAGCGGCCTTCGCAAAGAATCCTGGCGCGACCCGCGCCGTTGTCGTCGCCGATGATAACGGAAAGGAGATCGTCGTCGACTTCAAGACCGTTCATGAAGACTATAAGCTCTAAATGTTTAGTCACATCCCGTCTTGTCATAAAAAGTGTTCGTGCTGTCTTCCTAGTTCTGGTTTAACATCTAATAACATTTTATTTCATGCATGCAGTTAGATCAAATTAGTCAAATGCATCTGCTTAACCCTCTTCCCCTTTCCTCAACAATACATCTTTTGTTACAATCGCAGCAGCCATGGACACGAACGGAAACGCACACCATTTTCGCTCAGGTCAGGCGTACTCAGGAAGCATCAAGCTCCTCCTCTGGATAGTCCGCACTCTGCAGCTCATCTTTGCCATCATCCTCACAGGTATTTTCACATGGTTTCATCACAAGATTTACCGTGCCGGCTTCTTCCCATACGAGGATATCGATATCCCACTCGGTTTCTCCGCTGCGTCCATTTTCATCGTCGCATTGGCCTTCTATACTCATTTCAGGTATGGCGCGGACTCCCAACATCTGATTTCCACCTTGGATTTCGCATTGTTGGTTGGGTATATTGCCTCCGCGGTAATCTATCGTCATAATTTCAACGTCAGATGCAGCAGGAACTATGTCGTAACGGCCCTCAGGGCTGCCGGGCAGAACGGTTGCAATAGTACCAGACTTGGTGCTGCTCTCCTGATTCAATAGTACCAGACTTGGTGCTGCTCTCTTCAAATGTAAGTCTTCTATCCGGTATCTTTAGTACAAAAAGTAAGAATCAGTTGTTAATGAAATTATACATTAGCATCTTATTCTTCATTTCCATGATCTTATCTCGCCGTTTGGCGAGCCGACGTAACGCTGCTATTAACGAACCAGGCGCCTATGAAGAGAAAGGGCGATTCGGTTTTGGAAGACGTCGTGGTCGTACCTCGGATCGTGCTGTCTAATGAGGGATGTGTTCTGGTAGTGATAATAGCATTAAAATATATGCTTCTCTATCCCATTCAAGAGATAGCAGGGGTAAATTATGAAGGGGTCGTGTTATTTCGGAGGAGGATTACGGAAGGGACCAAGAATACATAGAATTATGTTCACATGATTTCGCAATTGAGAATACACACGTCGATACGAATGAGCCTTTAAATCACTTTTACACTATCAGATATATCGCAAGTTTTAATTCAATAGGTACCGAGCCTTTAGTCTGGGTAGAGTCTGCTTTTTAGAATCTTCGATCGGTGATTTTACCAATCATTCCGTTCCAGTGCCGTGTGACTACAGGTATCAATCGAAAAGAATTTAACAATATCTATCGATAGATTTTATTCGCACGGCTGTACAAGAGATCGAACATGAGAAATTTCAAGAATAATGATCAGCTTCTCTCGTCGAAATTGCTTGCGAATAACCGCGTATCTTGCTTATCATAGCTTTAACCCTTATCGAGAAATACACGAGTTCAAGACTATTTTATGCATTCCCACGCGTGGGTTCGAGCTGCGATTTCTTTCGCCCTTAGCGGCTCGATCCGAGTTAGCCGTAGCTTTTATCTCTTCCTTACTTCATTGCGTTGTTATGACTTCATTACAATGAGCCTTAAAGTAGTTCAGTTTGATGTCGACGGTGATATCATCCTGGTAAGCCCGTTTCCCGACGATGACATAGAGACCAATGCCACCCCAACAATATAAGCATCAATACCGGAGCCAAATTTTTCAAGCATACCTTGATCTCGATCTAGGAACGAATTCAAGCCATAAATTTACTCGATACGACTTCGAGCCTCGCTGCTTGATCTTTACTAGCCACTATCGCTTCTAGTTGAGCCTCTAGTCGCCAAAGCCTTTTCTCAAAATCGGCATTCTGCTTGGCCCAACCATCGATAAACTCGTTAAGATCTGAAGTACTGAACTTGGCACGCTAAAGCTCACTTGTCCGCTTTTCATACTTTAAGGAGATGGCGATGTCTGCCTGGGATTCCATATCCGCAAGAAGGCGCTTGCGTAATATAGCTGAAGCATCGAATTTATAGGGATCTACGAAGGGATTCCTAGGGTAGTCAGCTGTGAAGTTAAACTTGCTCCTAGAGATTACATTCCCACGCGCGTCTCGCTGAGGACTTATAAACGACGCTTGGTTCATTTGCTCAATTAAATTGGCCTCTTCAGCATCCAGCTGCGCCTGCTTGGCTATGTTAAGGATGGTAAGGTTAGTGGTAGCTTTTTGGATCTTGTCGATAATCCATGAAGATACCCCCTCGGCTCTGGCTTGAGCGTCTAAACGCGTTTTAACGAGCTCTTTGATTCGTTGGGTCCTTTTCAACATCTCCTCCGGCGTCTATCCAGTCCTGGAGGCTAGGGGGAGGATACTTTGACGTGAAGTGCTCTCCTAGCGAGCACTTACGATTATACCGCCAGCATGGGCCGCATCTGAATTTACCACCTGGGCCGCTTACGCTTTCAAGGATGCGATCTTCTTTACCGAGCGAAGTTGATAGTATACTTGGTATCCCGAAACTTGTAGCTATGGGGCTTCTTCCAACAATCATGACACGGCTGCACTTGTCTGCCGTCCCTTCGTATGCGCAGTCCATTCTCTCTCCATGAATGGTTCGATCCGGAGGCTGCTAGGAGAGTATTGCACTCGTAATCCGTATATTCGCCTTAATCATCGAACGTGATAGCGGATTTGATTTGCTCTTGTTTTGCCGGAGGCCCTTTCGTGATTACTTCTGTTATTCTCTTCATAGTCCGCTTGAGCTCTCCTCCCCTTTTATCCTTGGTAGTATTGTCTTTACTAGTTGAGGCTTGGGTCTCATTGTTGTCGTTGCCTCTATTATCTGCTCGTAAAACCGGCTTCTGAGCCAATTTAATACGATCTGCAGCTAATACCGACGGACTCTAATAAAGTCGGGGTTAATAGTAGTCGTTTCTCTCGAATAGAATTACTTCACTAGTCTAACTATCCTCTACCTTATCGCCGTCTTCCTTCTCTAATTCCTCTTCCACGACTTTATCCTCTATTATCCTTGCTGGAGCCTTTTGATTCCGAATACTCTCCGATTGACGGCTACCTTTAGGTGTTTTTGCGACCTTGCTCTGAGGAGCACTCTTGATTCCCGCCTTGCGGCCTTTGGGCCAGGTTTTGCCTTTGCCATGATTAAAGCCTTCTTGCGTATGCAGTAGGAAGGTTAGTAAGAATGGGAGGGATAGTGAACACCCTTAAGAGAAAACTTCTAGCACCAAGCTGCAATTATTTACCACTTTATATTATAATAAGTGCGCATAGGGAGGGGAGGAACAAAGAAAGCCGTCGTTTATACGCTTTTCTTTCAGCAACACATCTCTAATAAGGCCGTTATATGGTTTGTAGAGGTCTATTACCTGTTTCAACACACGGCTCACCCTGAGCTACCAAAGAGAGGACGGAAGGCTACAGTAGCTAGTGAATACGATAGTGATACTGATTATGAGACTGCTGAAGAATAGCATGTATGTAGAGAATCAATTCAATTTTTGGTGTTGGTAGGACGGCGCGGAATTTCCGTGTGGTGTTGTGTTTCACTTCTGGGGATGTTCCACCTCTGGGGATAATACGTTACATATTATTATTACAAAGTGGGCATTATCCCGTTTGAGGTTGCCTGCTCTTTTGGTTCCAAGGTCATCTCGACAACGGGGAGGCAATCGTGTATGTGCGTCTCGCTGTTCCAGCAAAGTGTCCCACAAAAATGAGATCCGTGAAAAAATGTTGCCGCAAATTTAGCTGCGAAATCAAGAATCGCGGATTGAGTCAAGCCGTATAATCGAGTAACGCTCCGCTACAAACTTGTACGGTCTGTGTGGCAAAGCAAAGCAACAAATCCCATGCGGAGAAACCCCGCAACTAGACGCCAGTCCCGCTCGACAACAGGTTCAGTTTTCGAGGGATGGGCGAAAGACCAAAGCAATATACTGTATATATAAAGCGAACGGCTTGCCTTTTTTTGGAATTTTTTATTATAAATTCGTAGAGATATGGGTAATTGACATGTTAAGTTTTAAGTTTTATATGAGAAAAATAAACTTTTCCATTAAAATAATTTTTAATTTAATTCAATACCATTTAAATCTTCGAAAATATATCGAAAAATTTCAAAAAAATACAGTAATTATCCTTGTACTCGCGTTTGCCTGTCTTACTCTGAACCCTGTCATACGGCACTCATGTATCACGTGAACTGATAGATGATAGTACCAACTATCAACTATCACTTACTATTGTATGAAGCATCATTATGTATATAAGACTATCGTTAGGACTGATGAATAGCTTTTACTCTTCATCGGTCAACTCAACTACAATACAGACTATTAGTTTACTATAACCTTATTGTTGTTACACATCTCATATATCTTTCTTTGATATCTTCCAGTGACTACATACTCTTCCGGATCTAAGACCCAGGTATCTTAGAGAGAGAGATCAGACGTATAAAGCAGAACGTGCTTGTTTGGTACTTAGGTACTAGGCAAGGTGTAACACTAAATTTTTATATATTATTTATAAATTTATTAAGTAATATATGAAATATGGCAATACAGAGCTAAAAACAGTGTAGTGTAAAACAAGGTACAGGTAGTTATACTGTCAAGACCATGGGTCTATGACACTTAGGTACTAGGGCAGAGTGTAACAGAAAATTTACCAACTGTTTGATTTCCCGCCAACGGTTGAACGAATATTGATTTCAAAGAATTTAAAAATATATATTTATTATAATCTTTGTGATTTTATAAATATTGAGATTTTTTAAAAGATTTTTGAAGCAGGATTCATTAAGTTGTTGCACTGCAGAATCAGTTAGTTTTGGTGTGATTTTGCGTTTCGACGCAGACTTTTGTCCTAGTACTATAGATGCCGCATCTTGTATGTTCTCGAAACTGAAGGTTGACTTGAGGGGTATTTCTGTATCTCTAGCATGTTGATAGAGCTGCATGAATTTGAATTAATCCAATCCAATGCCCGTTCTATAATTCTATTGTGAATCATGAGAGGTATATTCGAATGTTTCGAATGTTCGACATCAAGTAAACAAAGCTGTTAGCTTGATCAATTTTGGTTAAATTTGTGGGGGAAGCTGCACAAACAAATAGCGGCCTATGATTTGGAAGCAGAATTCTAAAGAGTCTAAGATTTAAATATATACTTATGAAATATAGGCAGAAAAAGATCAAAAAGCAGCCCATCACTCCTGTATATTGCCAATCATGGGTTTCCTGTCATTCCGTTATTGAGCAAAACGTTTCCTCCTCTCTCCGCTCCCTTGATTACACCCTTTAAGCCCATACTTATAATCAGCTGCTTCATTTCTTCAGGCTTGAGCCGAAGATCCTTATGCTTGAGAACCTGCCCAGCGATGGCTCCGGCCACATGTGGAGCCGCTTGGGAAGTTCTGTCTATCGGGAAAATGTCACCAGGCATGCCCAATCCTTTAGCGTAGGTGCTCATGACATCGACTCCAGGAGCATGCATATCGACACAAGCCCCGAAATTCGTAAAACCCGCAGCATTGTCAGCGGTATCCGATGCTCCTACAACGATTAAAGATTTTATCTTTTGGTTGTACACAGCCGGGTACTCTTTGCAAGCGTCAATGCCATTGTTACCTGCAGATATTACGATATGCATTCCGGCTGCAGAGGCTCTTTGGAGGAGGTCGAGCATGGCTGGGGATTCATCCAAATCTCCTAATGACAAATTCATAACGGAGGCTATAAAACCTGGGTCGGTCTTGCGTTTATTGTGCGAAGCTAAAGCAGCGTCGATGCCTTTCGTTATCGTATTGATGTCTCCGTCCCCGTGCTTGTCAAATACTTTACAGCCTAGAATATTGACATTCTTGGCAACCCCATAGGTCTTTGAACCAATGATGCCGGACAAGTGCGTTCTAGAAAGTACATGTTAGCATATAAAAATATAAATCATGTTTGAAGGCTGAAATTAGCTCACCCATGACCCTGACCGTCAGTCATATCGCCGCCAAAAGCACTAAAAATTACTTTAGCTCTTCCGCCAAAGTCTACGTGCCTCACATCTATTCCGGTATCAACGATATAAGCATCAACACCGGTACCGATATCAAATTCTCCATCATATCGGTATTTAAACGCCATATCCATCGTATCACGATCCTTAAAATCGATCTTATTCGTACTAGAAATTCGTTGAAGGCCCCAAGTACTATTATCTTGCTGAATGTTGCTTCTCCGTCTTAATTGATGCGATTGTGCCCGTTTCGCATTCGCACTTTTGCCGTGCGAAAATATGCTCAGCTTGGTGTTTCTCTCAATGCTAGAGACGTAAGGTAATTCGGAGATTCGGATTTTTTCTGTTTGGTTTAAGGTCATGGTTGCGCCTCGGATGGTTTTGCCAAAAGTGTGAATGTTTTCGTTTTGGTGTCCCATGGCTACGAGGACTTCATTCCAAGGACGTGTCTCCGACTGAGATAGAATAACAAGGTATTCTGTTGTGGCTACAGGTTGAGTTTCTAGGGTTTGGTTCACAGAGCCAAAATTGGACATGAGGCTGGGAGCCGCGAATACTGGCGATAGTGTTACCAGTAGTAGAGGTATTGTCAACATACAAGTTGACTTCATTTTGGCTAGGATATTAGTGGATTAGTGTAATCAAGTTTTTATTCTATCAATAAGTTTTGAATGTTAGCAATATTAAAAATTGAAGAGAAAGTATTGTGAAAAGGTTAATAGTTCAGAGTGGGGCTCAACAGGTATATATTTCAAAGCGATTTTCAGCTAGCGCACTACATCTCACTTTACAAACTACTTGTATGTATATATCACTATTTATTTTTTAGAGCTTTCCGTGTGTTATAGAATGTGTTAACGGTCGTAAAGATACCATATTCAAGGCGAGCCTTATCACTCCGAAACTACACGGAAATCAGCAAGCGTTGAATCTGCAATTTTTCGAAACTGATTCGAAAATAAAGTTTTCTATCCCGAGTTCCAGAACGTTCTCAGAAATTTTTAAGGCTTCTAATGCATAGAATCTCATGTCTGCTGAGTATCATCATAGGCTGCATGTTTTTGGCAGGATCAGATCGCGACACCATGGTTTAGGTCTGAAACAGGTTGACGCGCTAGCCTCTAAATAGTACCTCCGGTTTCAAGTCACGGAGTAACCGAGTGACGTTGGTCCTAATACGGAGGAAAGCAGGTAGACCCTTATCGACGAACAATCAAGAATATTTTCCCTAGGTGATGACACGCGTCGACGAGCCATGGTCTTAAGCGCCGAGAGTCCGTGATATACTCACGCGGCACTAAAAACTCTTTGACAACTTCAAATTTACTTAATACTCCAATTATAATGTCCTGTAATCAGAGTAAAGGGAGAAGAGCCAAGAGTGATTACAGGAATTCACATTCTAGATTGATAGAATAATGGTTGGATATATCCAGCGTGATCAAATTCACCAAGATAATCTTTACGAAGTTTCAATAAGAGCTCAGCTCTCTGTGTAAATGATATAAAATATATTAGAAATTAAGCTATATAATTAAGCTAACCGACCTTCAATCCTGAATGAGCGCCTCCCAAGATGAATTCATGGTATCTACCAGCGTCTCAGGTCAATAGAAGGCCCACCCCACGCCGCGCTAGTGTAATAGCCAATCCACCCCTTCCTTAACTTGGTAAATGGGTTCCGTAGAAAAGCTCTATTTGCGCCACCCTATAATACTGCTAACTATGTCGACACCAACCTAAGAGAGGTGGTGGAAGAGCGAGAGTTTCAATACAGCCAGTCAAAACTCTAGATCCGCGGATTTGTTCTCAGAGCTTCACTCCTTACTCCCTAGACTAAGACTTGAACTACGGAGATGCTTCCGAAAATAGCTATTACTGAGTTCGACGGATGAATTTTGGCGTCTGTCTACATCTATAAATATATCGTGCTAACCTCTTTAAGTTCGCCTTTTAATATCATCATTCAAGCATACGATCAACAGATATCCAATATAAACATCAAATTCACAGCATCTAAAGTAATCTTGGTCTGCGAGTTTCACGGTCTGAATCTGGATACTTCCTTATTCTGGGTCTGTGATTTGTGTTGTGTCGTGTGGTTTTTCTTCCAACCACAGTATTGCCTGGATATTTCCTATAGTCATTCTGAGGGCTCCGCCGGCCGCCTGGATTTCCGCTTGGAGTTCATTATGCTGTGATTGCTTTGTTACAAAAATATTCTAAAAGCTCTTAGATGGACCTTTTATTTTATTGAAAACTTTGTATAAAATTAAAAATTATAAAGTTATGGGGGACTCGCTCTCTTTTTTTTTACTTAATTCCTAAGTTGGAAGGTTGTTAATTATCTATATAGATTTAAATAATTTTTTTGAATAATAAAACTTCAAACTTTATTTTATTTTATATTAACTTTGAAAGTAAAAATGATAGCTATTATTAAATTCCTTTTTTTCGTTTTAACTGCCTCCATAATATTTCTTTTGCGCCGCAATGCCATCACAATTTAAAATGATATCACCCAGAAAATTGGCCCACAATTTAAAACTCTTAACAACAACATTAACAGTTATCCTACAAATAACCTAAATAGAGCGCTCTGTCACAGACCTAGGGTCTTGACAGAGCAACCACCTATACTATGATTTACGCTACATCGTTCTTAGCACTGTTTGCCGCACTTCTCTTATAACACTTATTACCTACGTGTTTGAGTTCTCCTACCTGTTTCGGAACCTGTACCACGACACTCATATATCACGTGATATGTGAGCATGCGATCACTTACTATTGTATGAAGTATTCTTATGTATATAAGACTATCGTTAGGACTGATGAATGATTCTTATCTTCATCGGTCAACTCAAATACAATTCAGACTGTTAGTTTACTATCCTCTCTATTGTTGTTACACACTCTACATATTATTCTTTGATATCTTTCGCGACTACATACTTCCTATTCTGAGACCCAGGTATCTTAGAGTGAAGAGTCAGAGTAAAAAGTGACGACGTGCTTGTTTGGTACTTAGGTACTGGGTAGTGTTTAAAAAAACACCGGAAACCACAACAAAATATTCCTTGGCAAAATTTTCAAAAGCATTTAAAATTGTAACGGTACGCTAATAACGCTACTTACATGTACCGCATCTCGCCAAAAGTCTGCGTTTTTTTTTCCTGTCCCCATACAAATACACACAAAAGTTGGTACAGTTCTTAGGACCAAGAAACACACCGTAATTGGCGAGAAATTCCGAGAAAATCCAGATCTCTTATTTAGTCATATGATATTTGTATATTGGTGTTTTAGAGAGTTTCATCCATCCATTTTCACGTTATCGTGAGTTCAGATTACAATCAAATGTGTTATGCGTTTTTTGTATGAGATTCGCCAATTTTTTCGGACACTCCCATACAAAAGTGGATGCAACACATTTAGGTTTGGTTTTGATTAAGTATAACTCGAAAGCGGATAAGTAAAGGTTCCTGAAAAATCAGTATATCATTTCCAAGTTAATTGATAATGTTGCTGAATTTTCTCTGAATTTTTCGATAAACACACTGTATTTTTTAGTGGTAAGAACTGTACCAACTTTTGTGTGTATTTGTATGGGGACAGGAAAAAAAAACGCAGACTTTTGGCGAGATGCGGTATACCCTCACCGTACGTACAACTCTGTTAGCGAATCCGCCTTTTTGGCTTAATGGGTACGTACGTGCGCGCACACACGTACGCCCGGATCGTTACAAAATATAATACCACCAATAACATTACTTTAAGAACAGAGCTGGCTTTTTTAAGATTTGGTTTCTTCAATAACTTGTCTCAAAGTTTATTTCTAAGTGGCTTGCCAAGCGTGATGCCAAGCAGCTTAGCCAGAAAACCTCGCGAGCCAAAGCCTGCCTTGGCAGTGCAGCCTTGCCCTTAACAAATTTACCAAGAAGTGCACCAGAATAGAAAAACAAAAATCATGGTATGGAGTCGTCATCTCCATTATTTTGACCACTGTTGTCAAGGGCCAAGTGAAAAAGTAGGTATTTTGTCGCTCACGTATCGTTATGAGTGTACGCCTTGGCGCTGAAAGCGTGGAGGCTGTGCGATCGAAAATGCCAGAGTAATCGAAAGCAACTGGTTAAGGCAAATTAGCCCTGGATTGATTTTGACTCAGCATCACCGGTTCTTTCACGGGTAAGGCAACCTTACCACCCAAAGTGGAGGCTGGGCGCCTTGCAGACATCGACGATCCATCTGGTGGTGCCGGCGTAAGCATTGTGGCGATGTATCTGATGATAGACGATGAGTCGGCAAGGCATACCAGAATGGCGTGCTTTGCTACTCCGCACATGTGCGATTAATTTTTCTGTCATTAGTTCTTTCCACAAGACCAGACGGGGTGCTTCGAGCAGATATAAAGTAGCCCTTTTGACTGCCACCATCACCATCCGATTTCGAGATACGGTTTTGGATAGGCGCTGTTTAAACATAGACAAACAACCCAACAATACAGAACATTATGAAAACAAAGGCAATAATACCAGCAGCACTCTTTCCACTAGACGCTGTCGCGCTCGGACGTTTCGTTACAAATACAAAGTCGCCAGCAGAAGAATTCCACGATAGCGGACTTCTTGCCAATAATGTTACAAGCAGTAACATTATTGTTACGCCTAGAAACAATTTTCGGGAGGTACTGCGTTGTGTCACAGGCACGCGTATACATACAACTTTAACAACTATCATCTCTTCACACATCAGGTTTAGAAACCATAATTATGTTCAATTGGAAACCCTCGCGAATACCACATATCAACTGAAGAATTCGGCCAAAATTTTTGAAAATATCTGCGAGGAGGAGGATACCAGGGAATGGCTGATAGAGATGGTAGGGAGAGGAGAGACTATTTATATGATCGTTGGGTTTGAAACGATTGTTGATGCGGACATTTCCTATAAGGTTCTCAAAGATTCAGAGAAAGGCGGAGAAATAGCGGCACCAGTGTCCATTGCCTTGACTAGCGCCGTAGGGTTCCCATTGCCGCTCACCGATATTATGGATATTGGTGTCGGGGTCAGTAAGATGGAAAGCCATGACATTGAGACGAGTTTTCACGCCTCTGGAGAAATGGTCTTCGCCATTCAATACCGGAAATTAGACTTTTCCTGGTTTTCTAGCAAAGACATTGACAAAGTAACACTGCAAAAGAGCCGGTGGAAATTTACCCTTGGTATCAGAAGCGTGGAACCGTTGGAGGGAGACGAAGTGATCGATGCGCAAGACGACGTGATTGATGCTCACTTTGCATCCGAATCAGCAGACGAAAACAGCCAGTGGCTTGTGGGCGACGTCCAGGATACGTTGGCTGTTCAACCTCTAGATATCCAGCTTTTCGGCTAAATTAGCGACAAATGAGGGAATAGAATGCTTGGTCCATTTGAATAGTTGAACCCTTTTTCTACATCTACACCAAATTGTTTTGAACCCTTTTTCTACATCTACACCAAATTGTTTGCCAATTATATTGCTAGATATAAATTTACATCAGAAGCTTTTAAGTTCATGTGTCCGTTTTCTGTAGCAGGAGTATCGGTTCATCTTAAGTAACCTCTTTTCAACGAGTATTGGGTGGAGCGAGTAGTGACTCTAATGCTGTGCGAGTATTCAGGGCCCGAGCTGAGAAATAGTACAAGGACTGACTATTAACGGTGAATGCTACACCTCCAACATGCTGGGTGATTACTTGTCAGAATTCTGTGAACGAGTGGTGGAAGAGTTGGGCATGGCACCAATTTTCATGCATGACAATGCCCCTGCGCACAAGGCCTATGTGACCAGAAATTAGTTCACTGAATTTGGTATAGTTGTAATGGAATCGCCGCCTTATAGCCCAGATCTCAATCCTATTGAGCGTGTTTGGCGCTATCTCAAAGACCGATTCCACAAGCTGCATCCCAAGATTAAGGATATTGAAAATAAGACTGAAGCTGTGAACCAGCTCAAGGCTCCAATTATTGAACACTGGCTCCCGTTGCCGTTGTCTTCGGTAATTATTGAAATCTTTTTGTCAGAAAGCTGTACCTCATGGCCGAGCCCATGTCTATCATAAAAGGTAGATTGAAAACATCATTTAATTAACCCAAACAACATACAGCACTCTATCCCCCATTTCACCATGCACTACTTCCCCTTCATGCCACCACCTATATAGTATAAGTATAACTTTAAATGCTGTAACAAAACTACAACAGCACAATGAGCTCAAGCAAGAAATAGAAGACGCTGGCGGAGCCATGCTTATGACTATAGGTGACATCCTGTCAGAAGTTGATGTTTTGATTGCCTTGTGTTAATTACATGCGATGTATCTGTCAAAATACTGTGATCACAGTAAGGGGTATGAAGATGTCTATTCTTCTCATTGGGGTTACCCCCAATGCGTCTCTTATATACATGGAAACGGTGCACAGATATCTTCTCCTGAGGTTTCAGTCTATAGTGATCAGGAGAGAGGCTCCACCAATCATATGATGCGGCAGACCACTAGCCACCTTCATGTGGCGAACAACACCAATAATAATGTCATGTGACCGTCATTTCTGACAAATCCATGCAATCCTCTAGGTCGAAGAAAAACAACAGGGACAACACAAAAAAGAAACAGAGTAACATGCCCAGTTCGCAGCTTATCTCCCGTCCAGTTCACAAGTTGTGTCCATGTCCAGTAGTCATGTTATTTCCTTTGTCATTGTCTATTTAGGCACATATTTCCACTATCATGTATTTAGAAACCAAGCAACAATTTAAGTATTAATTCGAACGGATACATACGCAATCAAGTTTCTTCTTTGTGACATCTTACGGGTTACCTTGATACCTTGTGCCTATTAAACACGATTCTTACAAATGCACTATTAATTAGGCTCGCGGCTTTTCTTATCCTGTGCCTCTCCCTCTTCCTCTATCACCGCTATAATTATTTGAGAATAGTAAGAAAACACTCCTGACAAACAAAGATATTCGGAAGAACGCTTGTAAGCAAAAATATCTGTGTTCCCGTAGCAAAAGAATCACAGGTATACTACTAAACATTGGCCCCCTTACCATTGATAGAAATAAAATTTTCTGCCAACTATGCGCCAATGTGAACGAAAGGAACCCATGCAATAAAATCCCAGCAACGATCCCGCATGAGTTTCCGCACTGCCTGATGCAAAGCGACAGCTATATCAGAAAGTTGCAAACTATCGGAACAGCTTCCCAATAAGTTTTCATAGAAATAGCTGGCGATGATCTTCGCAGACTTGTTTTCCGCTTCCCAGAGCGTGCCAATAACGTGTGGATATCCAACTAGCTGAAAAGCATTGGCAATATGTATCATTTCATCAGCTAATGGCTTAGCTGAATTTTTTGCTGTACAACAGGCCGAGAGGTAGGCAAGCTGGGCTTTATGGTGTCTGACTTTAACAAGATCGTCTATGGTAAGCCTCTTATTATCCGCGCCTCTTTCTAATATCAGGTAACTGTCTGATGGGCTTTTTGGCGGGTCCGATAAAGGATTGAAACCGACGGAAACACCATGACAAGCGAAATGTATGATGCTGGAGCGTTCGAGCTGATTAAGAACCTTCTCTTTTGATCCATCTTTAAGCGAGGTTATACTGTATCGTTTTCCGACAACAATTTCAATTTTCTTGATCTCTTCCTCGAAATTTAACTTGTCAGTAGCGGTAACTAGCAAGGCTTCTCCTTGTGTCTTGCTGTGCTGTTTTTGTAGCCTTTGTCTCGCAAATTTTAAGGCTTTGGCTGTGTGAATATAGGAAGAGACTACAAAATCCATAGCATTCTCTCCGTTGACCTCGCCATATACCCCTGCGGCGTGAAGAGGTGCAAAGCCCATAATTCCATTCGTAATCCACCATATACGAGGTAGCGAAGAGTCGCTGAGCGCGTCTATGAACCCTAGCTCGTCGAGTACCGGTTTCACTGCGGTTAACCAAAGCCACTTCAGAAGGTCCTTCATTTCCTTGTTATTGTTAGCCAATCTTTGTGGATGTCGGTCTGATATTCGGTTCATGCTGGATATTCTTTCAGCCTCCGAGTAAAGAAGGTTCTTCAAAGCAAGCGATCTGACTCCAGCTTTTGTAATTATTAAAGCGTCGCTCCGTCCTTCGGTAACATTGAATGCTACGATAGGCCCGTCACAGGCCATATTTTTAAGTTCCTCTTCACTGGGGGGGAGTTGAAAGGTGGTGAACCCGGGTACTTTTCGAATTTCGTTCTCGACCTTTTGGAGGTCCTGTTCGATAAAAAATGGATGGCGTTGATTTAAATCTGGTGATTCGTTCGCTAGAAAAGCTGTTGCAGTGTCATTGTGTATGGTAGACATCTCATACCGCAAACTCTCATAACGCTGGTAAAGCTGAAAATTATGTTCTTTGAGGATGGAAATATCTGCTCGAGACTCAATCGTAAGGCCAGCCATTACTCCTCGTCCAACTTCCAGTAGCTGGAAAGCTTCAACGGCAGGCTTCTGCGTTTCCAATGCCAAAGCGCAGGCCTTGGAGGAAAGCCCTTTAACCTTTGAGAGCACGTACTCATGATCACGACGAGGGATGTACTTCGGACTAATCCGTGGTAAGAGCATAGTAGAATTGGCTGCCACACTAGCTGCCGCATGGAGATCTTGGCGTTGAAGATAAAGATTGCAGAGTCGGACTCCCTTCTCTACTCTCGAAAGTGGTGACACGTTAAGAATTTTAAACGCTTCTTTCATATGAAGTGTAGCCTTCTCGAGGTCTTCTTGGTATCTCATCCTGTCAAATCTGGAGCTGTAGCAGTCCGAGAGATTGTTTAAATATATGGCTAGGTCTGTGCTGTCTTCTGGGGTTGCTGCGACTGCTTGCTCTGCCTTTTGGATGGCATTTTCGATATCTTCTTGATTTCTCAGCCTGTCGAATCTAGATCTGTAACAAATCGAGAGATTGTTTAAATATATAGCTAAATCCGGGCTATCTTCTAAACTAGTTTTAATGGCTTGCTCTACTTTCTGGATAGCCTTTTCAAGATCTTCTTGATTTCCTAGTCTATCAAACCTGGAATTGTAGTGGTTCGAGAGATTGCTTAGGCGACCGGCTAGGTCTGGGCTGTTTTCTGGGGTGGTTGCGACTGCTTGCTCTGCCTTCTGGATAGCCCTTTTAAGGTCCTCTTGATTTCCCAGTCTGTAGAATCTGGATCTGTAGTAATTCGAGAGATTGTTTAAATATATTGCTAAACTTGGGTTGTTTTCTGGGATGGCCTTGACCGCTTGCTCTGCTTTCTGGATGGCCTTTTCGAGGTCTTCTTGATTTCCTAGCCTGTTAAATCTAAAGCTGTAAGAGATCGAGAGGTTGTTTAAATATATTGCTAAATTTGGCTTGTCTTCTGGGGTAGCTTTAACTGCTTGTTCTGCCTTCTGGATGGCCTCTTCCAGATCTTCTTGGTTTCCCAGCCTGTAGAATCTAGATCTGTAATGATTCGAGAGATTGTTTAGATGATCAGCTAGGTCTGGGCTGTTTTCTGGGGTGGCATTGACTGCTTGCTCTGCCTTTTGGGTGGCCTTTTCGAGGTCTTCCTGATTTCCCAGCCTGTTAAATCTGGAGCTGTAGTGAATCGAGAGATTTTTTAAATAGATGGCTAAATTAGGACTATTTTCTGGAGTGGCCGCGGCTGCTTGCTCTGCCTTCTGGATGGCCCTTTCAAGGTCTTCTTGATTTCCCAGCCTATTAAATCTGGAGCTGTAATTGTTCGAGAGATTGTTTAAATATATAACTAAGTCTGGGCTGTTTTCTGGGGTAGCTTTAACTGCTTGTTCTGCCTTCTGGATGGCCTCTTCCAGATCTTCTTGGTTTCCCAGCCTGTTAAATCTAGAGCTGTAGCGATTCGAGAGATTGTTTAGGTGACTGGCTAGATCTGGGCTGTTTTCTGGGGTGGCTGTGACTGCTTGCTCTGCCTTCTGGATGGCCTTTTCAAGGTCTTCTTGATTTCCTAGCCTGTTAAATCTGGAGCTGTAGCGATTCGAGAGATTGCTTAGGTGACTGGCTAGGTCTGGGCTGTTTTCTGGGGTGGCATTGACTGCTTGCTCTGCCTTCTGGATGGCCTTTTCGAGGTCTTCCTGATTTCCTAGCCTGTTAAATCTGGAGTTGTAATAGATCGAGAGATTGTTTAAATATATGGCTAAATTTGGATTGTTTTCAGGGGTAGATTTAATGGCTTGCTCCGCTTTCCGGATAGCCTTTTCGAGGTCTGCTTGGTTTCCTAACCTGTTGAATCTAGAGCTGTAGTGGTTCGAGAGATTGTTTAAATATATAACCAAGTCCGGGCTGTTTTCCGAAGTGGCCGCGACTGCTTGCTCTGCCTTTTGGATAGCATTTTCAAGGTCTTCTTGATTTCCCAGTCTACTAAATCTGAGGCTGTAAGAATTCGAGAGATTGTTTAAGCGACCGGCTAGGTCTGGACTGTTTTCTGGGGTGGCATTGACTGCTCGTTCTGCCTTCTGGATGGCCTTTTCAAGGTCTTCTTGATTTCCCAGCCTATTAAATCTGGAGCTATAGTGGGTCGAGAGATTGTTTAGAGATGCGGCTAGGTCTGGGCTGTTTTCTGGGGTGGACGCGACCGCTTGCTCTGCCTTCTGGATGGCCTTTTCTAGGTCTTCTTGGTTTCCCAGCATGTTGAATCTAGCGCCGTAATAGATCGATAGATTATTAAGATGGCCTGCTAAGGCTAGATCATCATCAGACGCACTCCTAGACACTTCCTCCCCCAAATCAACAGCGTGCTCGAGAGCACTTATTTGACCTGTACTCTCAAAAATCTTATAAAGTATTATAGAAGCCGCAGCCTTGCTTTCCATATCCAGTTGACACGGTATTCCTTCAAAATCTTGGCTAACGTCCATTTTTAGAGTGCCTTTAATTGTAAAGCGCGTTGGCAAAGCTGTCTGTTGTATTCTGGGAATTAGTTTTAATACCAGGCTTCTCGGTGCCAGAATAAAGCAACTAAGCCACACATGAAAGTCGTCCTTAGTGTGGCTGGGCAACCAATTGCCAAGAACTGTTGAGGCCTCAACAAGGAGAATGAATATGTAAGGGCTATGTTGACAAGGGATGTACATAACACTAGATGCTCGGTGGCGAGGAGAGCGGAAGAATCAATTCGCCAGGTCATAACAGAGTGCGAAGCCCACGCTTTATATTTCTGACACTCGATATTTATAGTTTAGACACAACACTGCCAGCAGCCGCCTAAATCTAAAATGGAGACACTGTGATTCCTATACCAAATAGAATTAATTTTGGAGCCGAGCCGCAACCAGCGAGAGGGCAGCATTGTTTGATATGACAACACCAGTATATATATATTGCACCAAACTGGTCCCATCCCAAATGTCAAACAGGCTCACAACCACACCTTCAGAGCATTGAAAAGGGACGCATGACCAACTTTATCTGTATAGAAATAAATCAGAAGGGCCACTGTCAGGCTGATTGCACATCTGAGGATGAACATTCCGCTAATTTGCCTCCTCGGCATTAGATCAGTGGGTTGTCTGGACGAGGCACACAGCATGCCACGTAATCGTGATGGTTGAGGCCAACCATGTGGCGCACAGGGCTGAATTCACATCCCAACACAACCTAGCAAGATGACAATATCAGGTATAAAATTTAGCTAATATCAACCCCCGTAATCTAGGCCCTGGCTACCTTGCTTTCAAGCTGACATCTATTATAAGCCGCTCCGGAATAATTGCCAAAATATGAAGACGACGATACCAGTAACCCTCCTCCTGCCGGACGCTGTCGCACTGGGCCGTTTCGTTACAAATACAGAATCGCCCGCCGAAGAGTTCTACTACGGCGGGCTCCTTTTGAACAACGTCACACGCATCAACGTTCTCGTCACTCCAAAAAATAATTTCCGGGAGATTTTACGCTCCACATCCGGCGCTTCCACCCATTCGACCTTGACGACGATTATCTCCTCGCAGTCGAGCTTCGAATCCCTCAATCTTATTGAGTTGGAAAGTCTTGTTAATAAGAACTATTAGCTGGAGAACTCGACTGTTGTTTTCGAAAATATCAGTACAACATATGTATTAAAATTTTTTTGATAAGTACTTCAGTTACTCAGTAATTTTAAATAGTGGAAAGTCTCACGGGAAATCGGTACCTGTCTAATATATCAGCCATTAAACCTCGTTGGACGAGCTCTTTGTGAAGGATGTACTGCACATGTACATTGAACTCGAGTTCTGGTTGGAATAACAGCGGTTCAGTCACCGAACTCGATCCTAATGACAAGAATTGATTTGTGCATGGCTGGTTCTGAAACCTGGGGCCCGGTTTGGACGAACATTGGAAATAGGGGTGACAAGCTCATAAACAACCATTCTTGTTTTATGATTGCATGTCAACGTGGGGAGTTATAAATTTACAACTATTGCACTCTTTGTCGTGAAGCAGAAGACGTAACGCGCTTGGATGCAAGCTCAATGTACTGTTTTTATTTCAAACTATCTATTCCCAAATATCTCTATATAGCAAGTGCTCGCACAAGTCCTTAACAGATAATCATAAATCGGAGCATTTGAATTAAAATTCGCAAACCGAAAAAAAATTTTAAGCTGAAAATCACCATGCGATTCTAGCGAGAGGTCCTTTAGGCCATAGTCTCACGCAGACCTTACGTATCTCGTCCATGAACAAGATTCCAAGCGCCAAAGGCAGTGGCAGTAACCAAAACTCGATAGGTACACTTGAAGTTCCGAATAGAGTTTGGATACCGGGCACCTCTGTTACGAAGATCGCAATTGCCAAACTGACGAGAGCACCGGCAAACAGCCAGAGATTTCTTCGAGGTTTCCTCAAGGGATCAGCCTGCAAGATGGAAAGTCGTTTGTTCCGGATCGAGAGAATGTTACCCCATTGTAAGATGACAAGTGTCACAAAGTAAACACCTTGGCCGGTAGTATTGAACTGTGTGAGTTGCTCTTGAGTATAGCCGTGGAAGCCTTCCTGGTAGCGCTCGAAGGCGAAGAAGAGATCTCGTGCTGGAATATGTGCATGTTTCCACATGTATAAGAAGAACATCGAATGGGCGATGACGGTTTCCATAACACCAATGAAGAGGTATGATTGTATGTAAATTTTCAAATTGATCAGGTGGTCCTTTTTGTGGTTGCGAGGCGGGATACTTAAGAGATCAAATTCTTGTTTCTCCATGATGAGCGATAGGGAGAGGAACAAGTCGGTGAAGACACAAATGATGATCATAAGGAAAGATGAGAGTGGGAGTGGAACGCCGAAGAAAACATTGAGGAGGACAGGCCAGATCTCAGACCAAGATCCGGCGGGGAGAAGATATCCAATGACTTTCTGAAGATTTTGGAACACGAGGCGACCCAATCTCACAGCGTCCACGATAGAGTCAAATTTGTCCATAAGAACCAGGTCGGCAGCCTCGAGAGCTACATCAGATCCGGTAACGATCGCTATTCCGACGTCTGCAGCCCGAAGAGCCGGAGCGTCGTTAACGCCATCTCCAGTAACAGCAACCGCATTTCCTCTCCTTTGGAACTCATTCACGATTCGGAGCTTTTGCTCTGGAGTCGTACGGCCGAAAACGATTTCTTCGTAAGTACAGGCGAGATCCCAATCTTTAGTTTCGAGGAGGGCCAACTGGTGTCCCTCGAGTAGCAGAGACTGAGTACTCAAATGTACGGCGGGGTCGCCAATATTGACTGCATCCCGGCGTTCCGCGATTGTTTCGTAGGTATCGGGATCACGCTCGCCAGTAAAAATGCCGACCGAACGAGCGATAGCTGCTCCAGTTAAACCAAAATCACCTGTGACCATGAAGAATCGTATGCCAGCCCGACGGCAGTCTGCGACGGTTTTCGCGGTCTCGGGACGAGGGGGATCTAAAATACCCAATACTCCAATAATCGTAAGACCGCAGATACAGCTTTCGATGACCTCGTCGCCTATTGCATTAGACTGCAGGGCAGCTTTTGGTGAGTATAGCCTCTCGCAGATGAGAATGACGCGTTCTGCTTTCCGAGAAAGGCGTTCTTGGAGATTGGAGAAACGCTCCTTGGCGGCATCGTCCAGTGGTTTCCGTGAATTCGACTCGTATGACCAGTAGGTTGTGCATTTAGGAAGCAGAACATCTGGGGCACCCTTGACAAGAACAAGATATGTGGGTTCCTCGGATCCCTCAAGCTCCGGTGAACTGTGAAATGTGAGCATCCATTTGTTCTTGGAGTTGAACGGGATCTGGAAGACTTTGGAATAGATGCCGTGAAGTGGTTCGCCAGGCTGGATCGTTTCTGCGTATCGGAGTATTGCTCCGTCCGTAGCATTTCCTTGAGCCTTGCGATCTCGAATCGGGAGGTCCTTGGTAACCGGGTCAAAAGCCGCGTCGTTGCACAGATGCGCTGCAAGATTCAACTTTTCGAGTGCTTTATTTGCGCCAGAGGGTCCACTCGGTTTCTCCGTCTTTTCACTTGACGATACGGCTTCGAAGACATCGGCGGAAGAAATATGTGCATCTACAAACCCAACAGAAACCACCGACATCTTATTTTCAGTCAAGGTGCCCGTTTTGTCTGAGCAGATGACATTTACACAGCCGAGGGTCTCCACTGTTGATAAGCCTTTAGGTAGAATATTTGCCTTCTTCATGCGACGTGCCACCATCATAAGCGTGAGGGCTACTCCTATTGGCATACCTTCAGGAATGAACGCGACCACGCAGCCCATGACATTGTTGAGCATAGCCACAACATTCATATATGAATGGTGCTTAACGCGAAGCCATCCCAACCAAGTGAACAGGATGAGGCAAGCTAAAACGATAGTAAGGCAGACGATAATGAACACAAACCTTGTGATTTCACGCTGAATGAGAGTAGGTACGTCCTTGGTGCTAGAGGTAGCTTTTGCGATCCGGCCCATTACTGTATTTCCGCCCGCTAGGACCACGATACCAGTGCCGGAACCGTTAGTAACCAGAGTGCCAGTAAGGGCAATGTTTCGGGTTTCGAGAAAGTTTGGGTCCGTCATGTTGATGGCACCTTCGATCTCTTCCGCTTCACCTGTGAGCATTGATCGATCGAAACGAATATCTCCAGAAGTCGTCAGAAGACGCATATCCGCGGGAACTTTGTTTCCAACCGCAATTTTAACAATGTCGCCCACGACGAGGTCACTTGACGGAATCTTGGTGAAGACACTATCACGCAATACGAGCGCGTCGGACGGGAGGAGGTCCAATATGGACTCCATGGTTCTCTTGGTCGACCAGTCTTGGAATGCAGAGAAACACGCTTGCAAGAATATAACGATGAGAACCAAGATCGCAAGACCGAGATTGTAAGCCTGTGGATCAGGGTCCCCAAGCGGCCTCCAACAGATAAAGAAAATGATAACTCCAATCCAAAGAACGGAGCAGAAGCCACCAAAGACGTAACCAAGCAGCTTTTTAGCGTAGTTCTCCCTCCTTTGTGGAAGAACATTCTTACCATTACGCTGAAGTCTTCCACTTGCTGAATCTTGAGTGAGACCCTCATCGGGGCTGGAAACCAACATTTGACAGACGCTGGCGGTACTCAAGACGTGAAATTCAAGACTTTCAAAGTAGTCTTTATTCGGTTGCTTTTCGCCATCTCTCTTCTCCTTTGAGCCGATAGCATGAGACTCGGAAAGCTGGATGGAGAGTGTACGGAATTCGATCGGGATTCCAGAAATCGACTGGGTTCTATTACGAGAACTGGCTCTAGAATCTCGACTTGTGGATCGTCGACGGCTTACGGTCGGCCTACTGCGACGGTCGGGTCGAATTTCGTCATCCGGCTCAAAGGCAATGCGAGGTTGATTTGGGGCTTCATGGCTGGGATCTGAAGTTTCCTCCATGAAATGGTATAAGCACCTCGACCAAAACTATTAAATTGGCACTGGTATAAGGATAAAGTAAATTATGAAGCAGAAATTAAAATCACGAAACACAAACTCGGAAAAACTTTTCCAATTTTCTGGTCTCCACCGGCCAATTTATAAATTTACGGTCACAACTGATGGGCATCATCGGTAATACGCGAAGGCAGGCTGCGACACTGCAAAATAAATCCCTTAGCGAAAGAAAGCCATAATCAAAAGGATACTCCTTTCTCGTAATGTTACCAAAGGAAAGTTTTTCAGGGAGCGCAGAAGATTCCGCTAACAGCATCCTTGTGAAACAGGCTTGCGAGTAAGCTCTTCTATCCATGGTGGTGGGACTAATGGTGTTACATGGTGAGTAATGCAATGCCTATTGGTCAATCGGTCAACAAGCTTTTGCAAAGCTTCGTCGGCTAAGTGAATCCGGTGAGCACATGCGTCGGTGGAGGGCTGAAAGCTAACTAAGCAAAAAAATTTGGCGTAGCGTGTTTGGTTTCCTATGAGGGATATACTTTGTTAGGAATTTCATCTGGCCTTCCAACAAGCCGACGGATATTTATACCCGTTTTCTTCAACGATTGGCGGAGAGGGGAAGATGGAGGAGGTTAAGAGCGGAGCGGAGCTCGAGCATACCAAGAGTGGCAGAGATGGCACTTGCCGCGGCAAAGTTGAAAGCATCATGATCACTAGGAGTTTGACATCTCGCATCTAGCTCTACCTGTCCGGATGTTTCTTTCCCAATACAAAAAAACGGTTTTAAGAGCATTGTAACTTACCAAATTACCACTGAAAAAATTTTCGACATAAATCCCTCATACAATTGTCCACGCCCACGAGCCATCGGATCTTGGGAACCGTTCTGATATGAATAATAATTTCTAGTGCCGCGACAAGAGCCTCCGCTCAAATACCACAAAATTTTCAATTTACGCGTGCACAACACTACCATCGAAAACGGCTGCAACCGCACTGCTCCGACCACGAATTTCTATTACAAAGCTTAATTCCCGCTACTAGAGAGCTATTGCAAGTCTGATATGCGACCCAGGCCCGGAACCCATCTGTGAGGCCTGTTTCCGTATGGACAGTCTTTCGTGGTTTGAAAACTCATCCGGCTGCGGAGGGATGATTTACTAGTGGCCTTGAATGCTTGGGTTCTCGCCTTCTTCGCCAGCTTGACAAACTCTGATTTCTCTTCCCCATTCGGACTCTAGCACCTGAGAAGCGGAGATCCGCCGAGTTGGGTTCGGGTCTAAGATTGAGTAGATGATGTTGCGGCAGCGAGCCTATAACCAAGTCAGTGAATCGTCCAAATGGTCGCCATCCTGCAAAAGTAAGAATGAGAATGGGAATGGGAATGGCAGATACCCTTTGAAGTCTTTCTATCGGCCCGTACCCCGCCTCGTCTTCCCTGCCTTCAAGATATTTTTGGAACATTTTATCCTCCCCCTTCGCCACAAGCCATAAATGTCGTCCAGCTCTCATCACCAAGTAGATAACACCAGTTGCCCAAACATCGACAGCCCTCCCGTCAAATTCCTCCTCAGTATACTGCTCGGGTGAGATATAGGGAACCGTCCCACATCGGCCGCGACTCTTGTGAGCTTCCTTCTCCCAAGCCGCACGAAAGCATACTCCGCTCCCGAAATCCGTAATTTTCAAAGCTCCACGGCTCGTGAGAAGTAGATTCTCCAGTTTTAAATCCCGATGGGCGACACCAATTTCGTGCATGTACGCGACACCACGCATCAACTGTTTAAAGAAGCAATCCGCTTCTGCGCAGCCAAGTTTTCCAGCTTCCAACACGAGAGTGCAAAGATTGCCACCGGCACAGTACTCCATCACCTCGCAATAATCGCCCTTGGCGTCTTGGAGGAGGTCTAATGTATGGATTATATTCGGATGGCGTAAGCCCGTAGAGAGGCAGAATTCCGATGCCAGGCGTTTGTTATATCGCTTGGTCGATTCTTGTGGCCGATGTCTGAGTTTTTAACGGCGTAGAGTTGCTCTCTACATTTGTTACTAGGATCTACTTTGTGAGATATCCTGACTATACCAGAGGAACCCCTTCCGGCAATCTCTTGGCATTTGCCGTATTTCTCGACTAATGTCGAAGTTGCGTTGAGATTGCCCTTCTTATAAGCACTCGGTTTGTCATTTTCAGCTTCTAGCTGTTCCGCCCAGGAGTCTAGATTAAGATTATCGCTTTCCATGATATTGTCTTTCTTCTTTCCCAAGATGAGGTCGTGGAGTATATCTGACAGCTTCTGCCTTTTAGCACTCTCCAAGCGATGTATGTGTGAACCATCCGATAAGATTTCGAAACGTTTCATCGTAATAGCATATTTTGTCTTATGTTTTCCGTTAGGTGTTGATTTCAGGTGCCCCTTGGGATACCCTTTTTATTAACAAGTGGGTTCCATTCAACCATCTTCCCGCCCAATAACAAGATGGGGTTTTATAAAGCTTCCACAACTTCGCTCGAAAGCCAAGCATGTGGAAGGTAGTTTCGGGAAGGAATTTGAGATTGTGTGGCCAGGCTTATGGATTTTGGTGGCTTGTGAAGTCTCCACTGCAAACAAACCAGTGTCAATGCCATAGCCCGATGGACGAATAAAGGGAAAACAAAAACTTGAGAAAAAATTGTAGGAAACAAAAAAAGAAATCAGAATGAGGAAAACAGAAGAAATGTTGGGCCTGCTGCTCGCCAACAAAAAAACCCCTTGTGAAGAGGAGCCTAGGCCAGCCTGGCGGCTCGCAAACCCAACCTGCCTGGATGGCTGACTCTGGGAAGTCACCAACGCATCCAGGAACACGTTTCAAAGGTTAGAAATAGCTCAGGAAAGTGCCTTGAGGAAACGCTGGTACACACCACAGACAATATTGAAGTGGAGGCTACAATCTCTGTTCCTGCAACCCCTCGAGAAGGCTAGCACTACGGCGTCGTCTCCGAATCGCCTACTCAAGCAGATGAGTAAGGCCGTACGCACAGAAATCGGCCTGGGCGCCAACTTGAGATAGCTGCCTACGAAATTGGAATCCAAACACTTGTTCATTAACTTCTTCCCCGACTGCGGGCCTTAAATTTGTAAATAAGGGCTTACAATATTTTCCACTGTACTCTACAATGTACCCTCAATACGTGAGGTCAATACGTGAGATATGTGCTCCCTGTTGGCGATAAATAAAACCTATGTACACGAGAAGATGAGATTTAGACCTGCTCACTTGGATAAACAACTTTTCAAACCGTTTGTACAAATAGGTAAGCTAATCAGGATTGCTATATCGTGATAAGCGCTGTTTCTCGAAATAACTTTGTAAACTACCTTCATTATAATAGATGTATTCTCGAGGTAAGACGGTTATTAAGAGATTGATACTGTGTATTGGAAAGAGTTTGCCGAATGACGGATAGGTGTACCAGACGGGCAGCCCTCGGTGAGACGGACTCGGATCCTGTCGATGATAATGACTAAAGAAAGACTGTCAAGGCTGGCCGATTGAGCTGAAGCTAAACACGCAGGATTCCCTCCAACACCAACACAACCAAGCTAGAGTGCATAGTAGGTGGCACCTTTCGAGCACCTCTTTTAAAGCCAAGAACCTCTTTTCCATTGCGTAGGCCGTGATAGAATAGTGCCTCGGTCGGAGGATCACACGGTTCGAAGCAATCTCATCCGATTGGATTCTGGGAATGTCAAGTTCTTTATTCGTCCACACCTAATGGCAGCAGCCAGAACTGCGATGACCATCAGAAAGGAACTCCATCTTTCTTCGCAATAAAGCACTAGTAAGACCGTTCAGAATCACGACTGATTAGGTACATCAGGGACATCGACCATGTAATTTGTAGAATTGCTTCTAACTTCTGCCAGCTTGATTCAACATCTAGCATATTGTAAAATTTCACTATAGCGTCAACAGCTGCTTCCCCAAACAGACCTTTCATATCCGCATCTCCGTAGAATCCGATCACTTTCGTCGGATAAATTTATATTTAGCAAATTTCATTCTACTCTGTATAAATCAACCTCTAATACACAAGACAAGTGGCCGTAGCGGGCGATAAATAAAACTTATGCACACGAGCGAGGTGGGATTTATACCAGCCTTCTCGTACAAATGACTTCTCGCAATCTTTGTACGGACACATGAGCGTGTCCGAGATGCCGTACCGCGACAAGTGCTGTTTCTCGAAGTGTCGTCGTAAACTACCTTCATTATGGTAGATGTGTTCTCTGGTGAGACGGTCATTAAGCGGATGATAGAAACATGCCGGGCACTGAAGAGGATCCGGCGATTCGGTGTATTCATCCTGATCTGCGGTGCGAAAGACAGGAATAACGACTTCTATGGATGCCGAAGGAGCCAGAGTTTGGTAAGCAGTTCCAAGAGCTGGATTTGTAAATTTAGTAGCCATCGAGACGACGTGGGAGCTGGTATCAACTTTTGCTTCCAGATACGCCCTACCAGAAGACGGAGTTTTAGCGTCGCTGGATCGAGAAGCCTTCCGAAACGCAAGTGCGGTTCGTTGAGATTCTTTGCTTTCATAATCTTTGGCGGTCTGGTTCCGAAAGACCTGAGAGCCTTCGGTCCGGCGGGAGAGCTGCATCATCCACTCGATCGCCTTGATACGCCGTTCCCGCAGCTGGGTCGCTGTTTGCGAGTCTTCAGAGAGATCATCGAAGAGCAACTCGGCTACCTGCTCTCTCTCCTCCATCGTGTAAGAAGACGATTGCGGGTGGTTTGAGCGTTGGATCCCTCGAGCTTGGCGGTCGATCTCCTTTTCCCCGAGAGAGTTAAAGTGCTCGCACCAGATCTTCCGAAAGTTTCCTCGCCTGAAGCGTTCCTTCTGGGCCTTTAATCGGTCTTGTAACCTTTTATATCGGGCCCAGCGCTGACTCTTACAGGCCCTGGCCGCCTTCAAGGTTCCGTGGACGGATTTGATCAGCCTGCGGAGACGGTCTAAGGTTTTAGATAGCTTTTCTCGCTCAGTATCGTATTGCGCTAGTTCTTCGATCTTGCTTTGGACTTCTTTAAGTGCGTTCGGATCCCGCCTGAACCTCATATGGCTTGCGAGTTGCACGAGACTGTCATCCAACGGACGATCGAGAAAGGCGGACTGAACGCTTGGCGCAAAATGTGGATTGTAAAATCTGTTGAAGGAGTTGCCGTTAACGTGGCCCATCGCCCTGTTGCGCCGAGGTTCTGTTATTATTCGCGTGCCCTCTTGAATGAGGGTGTCTATAGTTGGTTAGCGAGTTCACCGTGGTTTCACTTTCGGTAAGGGATAGGATTGTCGGCGGCTCTTACTGTCCATTGATTCTCCGGCGCCACGACGGAAGACGTAGGGGCCGACCGTATCAAACAGTCCCGAGTCTATTCCCAGCCCCCTGCACTGCTTGTTTATCATCGATTCCGAAACGGCCTCCACTTTAGAGGTTTCAACACTGAATGGGGTCTTTGTTGATTTCCGGAATATCGGGGTTTCGAGGATCTCCTCTTTGAAATTGAAATAGAGGCTATCCCAGTCATCAGGATGGAGTAGCTGTAGAGATCCTGCGGGGTCTTGATGTGGGGACTGGCGAAAGCGCCATCTTCCAACGCGAGGGCTACGACGTGTGCGATAGCATCGAACGCGAGAGGTTCGTCGATTTCTTGAAAAACATATATGGTTCTGAGTTTCGTTAGCCTGGTTCCGTCCGCTGCAGCGTGTGGTGAGCTCACGATGGTGCTTCGTTCCTCCTGCCTTTGAAAAGCCGGACGTGCAGAAGCACAAGAAGGCACGGCTGGACGCTACCATCTCCCGCGATGCGGCGTACAAGAAAGAGCTGTATATCTTTAAAAAAAAAGTATCGCTTTTGGGGTATAAATGAAGAATATCTAACAAAAAATTGATAAACAAAAAAATTAACAATAAATTAGCTCCAGAACTATTCAAGCTTTATATCTTAAAAACAGCTGGGAGTTATTGACATTCATTAATTCTCAATAATCATGGTTCTTATATAACCATAAAGTTCATTGATTTTTGTTTAACACATCAAATTGTCGCTCTCTGCTTTTGTCATACAGCACTCGTCTTCTACAGCCACTCGACATTAGTGTATTCGGCCAATATATAGCGAATTACGGTCGAAAGGTCGACAATATTCTCTGGCTGTACGCCAGCTGTGCTCATGAGCAAACTCCAGCCTGGCCTGGGTGTGCCCACCACTCAAAAATGGGACCCTCAGGGCCTTGTGTCTGCCGTATCCGGCGCTGTTGAATGCCTCAGCCAGGGCTAATCTGCCCAGATACGGCCCATTTTGGCAGCAACCTCAGGCCATGGCATCCGCCTGGATTCAGTGTCCTGGGTGGCCATTTTCACCAATTAGTCTCTCTGGGCCTGGGGTCAGCTTCTTGGGCCTACCAGTCTTCTTTGGTTTGTCTGGTGTGGGTGGTGCATTGGCTGCCAGATGGGCTGTTGATTTGGTGACCTGGAATCCGGTTGCAAGCTGACTGTAAGTCCAGCCACGATGGTGTTGCAAGGCCTGAATGCAATGCCTCATCCGGGCAGGTATTGGTTCTGTTGGCTAGGCGCGCAGCAACCAGAGCGCTTGGTTGCTGATATCAGCCTGTTTGATGCTGAACAGCATCATTCGGTCGTCGTGGACAGTTGGATTTCGTTCTGGCATGGTGAATCAATGGATTTGGTGTTGCCGGCGGATTGCCCCTGATAAGCAGTTTGATATCGATGCAAGGTTGGCGCACAGATCGGTTACCCAGCCACCTATAATATCCCATGCCTGCTACTATCCCGTTGGCCTTTCTAATATAGTTTGACGACAAAAGTCTGTGGACGAAAGCAAAACCCCATACAAGCCTTTCTCGGGAAATTGTAAATCTTTCTTTTCCAAGATTGCATCCTCCGCACCTAGCAAAAAGTAAGGTCTGCTAAACAGAAGACGGAAGTATTAGGAAGAGCGGGGGCACAAACTATGCGCCACCTATGCAAACGCTCCGATGCAGGCGATAATTCCTGTTTAAAAATGGTGTATATGTAACGTATCTATTAATGGATCGATCTCTATCCATTGGTTGGTTTCAAAAGTGGTGAGTGAATGAGAATTGATAATTGTCGCCACTGTCAAAGAGACGATGAATACAATAGAAATTCCATTCTCAACCAAAACGCCATCCAAAGTCGATATCCCCACGTGATCTACGGCAGAACCCGTATAAAATCTCACAAGGGGACGGAAATATGTTTTTTTTTTTTTTTTTTGGGAAAAATTCTCCTTAGTTGTGGCAGTTCCCACTCTTGTGTAAAGCTTCAAATTGGTGGCGTATCATGTGGTGGTCGCGTCGAACATTCGTTACGCTCAGCCGCATGTTCCGACCAACGAAGGGTTTTTAACAGCCTCGTTCGCGTTCCAGCTCTCTTAAAAGAAGCCCTTTGCTTGGAAAAGCTCCAGAATCCCTTCTCCCACCGCAATCCTCTCTGGTTAGATTAATGTGTGATGTAGCCAGGTCTCGACCATGACGACGCTAACATTCACCCAGGGTCTCGTCAAGATACCTGAATGGTCGACATCTACGAATCTTGGGCCCCTCCCGGCGACCACCCTCCCACCAGACTGCCTGTCTAGTCTCTGGGACTTTAACACTCCAGCGCTGGGTATGCCCTGGACGCAAATGACACAAGGTTGCGCTGTGAAATCGTGTTGTCCGTATGGAAACGTATACACAGAGCCTTGGGCTTGGATGACGAGTTATTATTCACCAGGCGTGTGCCCAGAGCAGTACAAGTCGTGTGCTGGGCCGAGTCCACCATCGGCGCTATCTTCAGCCCCGGGAGAGACGATTGCATTTTGCTGTCCTACCAGTGAGGCTTTAGTTTTCGGAGACATGCGAAAGAGCAGATAACCAACTGATATTTCGACTATAGACTATGGCTGCCCCCAAAGCGGCTTCTTTCAATACTGTCAGTCGGCACTTTCGCAACCAACAAACTTTATAGTTATGGACAATATATTTGATCAGCAAACTCTCTCCGTTCGATCTTGGACTTTAGCAAGCAATCAAGGCTACTCATGGCAGGCGGTTTACCCGATCCAAGTCCGCGCTAGGGCTGGCGATTTCCAGCCTACCAGCACTTCTCAGCCAACGGGCATTCCCCAGACTACCAGCGCTTCTCAGACTAGTGGTGCCCCTGGTCAAAGTGCGAATACTTCAAATTCTTCTGGTACTACTCCAGGCCCTTCTTCGACTGCCTTGCCTACAACACCGGGAAGATCAAAGCTTAGCGTTGGAGCCATTGTCGGAATTGCAATTGGAGTAGGTATACCGCTGCTCGGTATTGTTTTATTCATAGGGTTCCGACTTGGTAGACGGAGAGATGAGATACCTATTATTCCGATTCATAATGACCCCGAATATAAACAATTGGGTGGTATCGGACCGGAAGACATTGGTCCTGGACAGCTTGTTCGCTGAAGTTGTTTCCTACAGCACTAGAAAAGAATTTGATTTTTAATTATTTAAACTTTGCTGCAAGTTCGCATCCTGATGTTAGATAGTTTTGTGATTACCAAAGCTGAGGGAAAATGAAGAACGCCAATAATGCAAATAATGCAAATACTCTGAATAATACCATAACCAATTTGCATCCTTATATTGAGTTGCAATAGAAGTCAAAAGACAAATATATTCGAACACTTATCAAAATGAACTTTTTAATAATAAAGTAAACTTAGAATTTCGGTTAATTTAGAAAATGATATTTCTGAGTATAATAAAATAATCGGTAAGAGAAATAAGAATAACAAATATTTTATACTTTTGAGTAATTTTGCTTAAAGTTTTATTTTTTTAATATTTGTAACAAAGCAATCACAGCATAATGAACGCCAAGCGGAAATCCAGGCGGTCGGCGGAGCCCTCAGAATGGCTATAGGAAATATCCAGGCAATACTGTGGTTGGAAGAAAAACCACACGACACAACACAAATCACAGACCCAGAATAAGGAAGTGTCCAGATTCAGACCGTGAAACTCGCAGACCAAGATTACTCATATTTTATTTGTGTCTGGGAGTAATACAGGATGATTCAGGGTGCTGACCTATTCTAGGCTGTTATATTTGCGTTGAGTCTGTAGGTTTTTTCCAAACCAGATAAACGCTGGGCTTTTCTAGCAGCCACTCGTGGTGCCCCGTCGGCTAACTCTATTTCTGCTTTTAATTCTTCATGTGTTTTCTTCTTTACGGTTCTAGTACTGTAGATAATCGTGAAGTATTGATGGTAATTATTTCGGAAAGATGTAAAGAAGTTACAACGTAGAATCTGCAGGCGGAGCCCTGCGAGTGGTAACAGGAGACGTAGAATGGGGTGGATTATTGGTTCGATATATCCAATAAATTTAAACAAAAGGAGACTAGTGCTCGTCTGTTGTTAGACAAACTATATATTATGGCCAGATCACAAAATCAAAAAGGACATCAATAGTATTATTTCATTGAACATGGTTATGGCAAACTCGTCTCCACCAAGTAAACCGATGGTGAGTGGAAATTTCCCCTAGAACAGTTCTTGGAAATACCGCTCTGTGGACACCTCAGCTCTAGCACCAATTCTCGAGTTAGCACCAGCGTGAGTTTTCACCTCCGGACAGTTAAGAAGAAGCATGCATATATCGCTCCAAAACAAACAAAAGGGTTAACGGAAAAATTTGCCTAACATTCAGTCAATAATAGGCCAGTTTTTTGGGGCCTGGGGCCGGGTCTCCGAAACTTTACCACCAGAGGTGACTTAATTCTAATGGTCTGTTTATCATGAGATAGTGGTAAGAAGTCATGCCCACGCAGCCACAAAATGCGTGGGATTATTGTCGTGTCATCTGAGGGCGCTCAACATAGCCCAAGGTATCCCTTTGTTTAGTGGTACAACTCAAAAACTGCTATCCGGTACATAAACCCGACTGGAAGCCTAATAGAAAAATCTAGAATTGAACCAAACATTTCATTTTGTATAAGATCTAGGTATCTTTTGGTCCAGCATACCATGAGGGTCACTAGACATGAGTTTATTAACTATCATCGAAAATATATCTATTTGAACCCTTTAGTTGCTGCTTCTATATATTACTAACGTGGCTATTCCATTCAAGACCATACTCGTTATCGAAGCTAAATTATCAGCAACAAATTTCAAACCCAAAGAAAATGGCAACACAAAATATATCATGTGTAGGTTCTGCACAGTTCGTCTCGCTTGACAAGATTATCAGATCCACTCAAAGGAACCCTGGGATTGCATGCGACGATATTACAGCCTTAAACTACCAACCGCTAGCATTGGACGTGTCGGCCGAAACAAGAAACACATACCAGTATTCAAACGGACAAGGGAGGGAGCAGAGAAATCTCTATGAGGTATTGGATTTCCTCCATATGATACCAGCAAACAACGCAGGAAAATACTGATTTCTTACCGAGGCCGAACGCGAAATAAACCGTGAAAATACATTGGGCCCGAGAGTTTTGAGAAATAAAGAGGATGGGCAGATAGAGACAAAACCAGAAAGGTTGGACCCTATTCAGTCAAAAATCGAACAAGAGAATTTGATCCTTGAAAAAGAGGTCAAGGACTGGTTCTGCTGGAGTTATTGTCAGTAATCTTTTTCCCAAGTGATCAATCAGTTTGATAGCTCCATTCCCTGTTACATTTTTATCACCGGTGGCAAGAGATTTTAATAGTTCATTCATCTCAAGTAGTGCCCAGCAGCTCTTTCGAGGCGGAGATGGTGATGGAGGCCGTACGGCGCCAAGCCCATGAGGCAGTACGTTCGCATGAGCGCGAGAGAAAGTTTCACTGGGAAACAAATATGACATTCTTGTATCCGGAAATTTGGGGACGTGGTAGCCGATAAATCTCGCACGTTCTCCATAAATGTACACGTTACCAACCTATAGGCATATACTTGGATACCATTTTTATGATTGAACGGCTATTCCGAAGTCGACGCAACTAAATGGAGGCTTCTGTTAGTCTAGGACAGGAATTAAAATAATATACTATCTATTATAATTTCGAGCAGTTGGCTTTTGAAATCATTTTGATGGATTTACAAGTAGCATAACGTGCTATCCGGTGTTATGCTTCCGCTACATCAGTCATCCAGTATCGTTCGATGAGGTTCCAGCCCTTCTACATTACTTTAAAATACATCGAGTAGCTCAACAGTCCTTCAACGAATACAAATCGAGGGTCTAGAATTATTGGGAACTGTTTGAGTGCATTCTGGAACGTTCTAGAACATTCGAATTGCAAGACAAGGATGTCGGTTTGACCGGACCCTTTTTTTTTTTGTTGCAGTGTGGAACCTCCCGTTTGTCTTGAAATATTTTTCAAGACATGCCCTTTTTGCCGAAATACGGTGCTGACCAAAGCAAGCCATTTGAGGAGCTATTATAGACCCCACAGCACCTCTCAGCGAAGCATCACTGTTGCAGAACAGAAAAGGACATTTCCTTGGTAAAATGCTTGCCTCTCCGATCACACGGAGTATCCCACACTCGGTTCGGTGCAACGGCTCAAGGGTTTCATGTCATCTATAGTCCGGTGATCTCCGAGGAAAAGTTGCGATGTGAGTTCCGAATTCTAGCCCATGGGCCAGATTGCACCCGTAATTACCTTCGGGAGAGTTATAAATATAGGGTTGTTGGGGAGTGATGTTGGAGCGATTTCCAATGAGTTTAGACGAGCACGAAAAGTTTTATTTCGTATCGAATCCTCAGACAATTGTAATAGAAGGAAGGGCACTTCCGATATGTCTAGCAGTGCAACAAATCGGAAAAGTGCTAATGGTAGGTTAGAGCACAGATGTTCTGATGCGTCAAATCGTAGCTTTCCTTTCGTTTTCGCGTTCAACAAAATGCAATTGCTGCGGCGCAAACTATGTTTATCGGCATCATTGTGTAACTAATCCGTTACGTATACGAATAGGCGACCGCGCGCCCCGGGTAGGGACCTGCTATCCGGTCACCGAGACCTTGGGCATGAACTTCGGCGACTTCTTGCTTGAACCGCCGGCCGCTGACACCATCTTCACTCAAAACTGGGTACCATTGGTTAGCAGAGATATTCCGCTTCCGCTTTCCGGAGACCCACTATCGAATGAAGTCAACTTTGCAGGTTTTCTAGTCGATTCTCTGCCAGGGTGGCAGATCTCGGGTTTCCTATGCCTCCGAATGCAGAATCTGATCCACCTTCTCTCGTCTCTGATAGTGATAATTCACCTTTGGGATGGGATATTGGTAGTGGGAATAATACATAACTAGTTTGCTCGCAACAATTGGAGATTGAAGACCTACCTCTGAGATTATAGAGTTCCTCAAGCGCGTCCCAGCACTCTAAAAATGCCATTGAAGTCGAAAACCGTTCTGCCTTAGACACCAACGATATTTCAATGATGCTATCACTTCCATCGGTTGGAAACAATGAAACGGTAAAACGAAAACAAGATTTGTGGACCTCCATTACCACAATCATACCCACACTTAAAAGAACCGGATCAGCAGTCGAGACGTCCAGGAGAGCCGCTCACTCCACAGTGGAGAAACGCTGTCGCTCAAATCCGAACCAAAAATAAAAACTCTACAGGAACAACTGGTGGAGGTATCAAAGTTGGAAAACGAAGGCCTATCCAAGCAACAGAAGAGCAAATGCCCTACCCTGGAGCCTACAAAAATTGGTAAATCAGAAATCCTTTCGAACGAAGTGGATTTTGTCGGCCAAAGCCAGAAAGGGAAAAGAATAATGAGAGAGGAAATATAATTTTTAAGAACGGGGATTTTGAATTTGGAAAGGTTGTCAAATGCGAGGATTGTGCGTTAGTGAAACAGATGGATGCCATGAGGGTCCTCAACAGTAATTGCGGTCCGGTTCTTTGTGGCTATTAAAAAATCCTCCATTTGGCTATAATCACTGGGGTTAAAATATATACAATTAGCAACTCAATTCAATGCTGTAGATATTCCAAGTAATTTATTAGTGATATATGATATTTGCCCTATACAGGGGGCAGTTCCTTTGATCTCTTAAATATCCGAAATGTAGATACAAAACCATAATACCCTAGTATATTGGCTGGACAACCATGCCCAAGGAAAAAGCAGGAAGCATAGGGAATGGTCAAGATTTCGCAAATCGTAGGTCGGGTATTTCTAGGTAGAGCAATATGGAATATGTCCGAGGTTGGAGCCTTCCGTCGCCATGCGAAGAAACCTTGAGGTATTAATGCTACGCCGTACTCTAGAGATAAGTATTCCAGCATTCCTTGAACGACTGGAGGCAACGCCACTAGCTCGGGAGCCGATGGTGATGCGCATCGGAGCACAAAAGAAAATTCTTCAGGTATAATGGATTTTTGCTAAGCATTCAAGGGCACCATGGTTCCAATTTGTCGAATTTGCCAGGTGACCCATTTACGTCAGCTTTGCAGTTGGGTGGTTTGATCCTGAGACCTGTTTTAACAATAACGGGATAAGAAGTGTGTTGTGGTGAAATCCATGGCGGTTGATACGCCGAGTATCCAATCAGTTGGGGCGGTGCCAGGCTCTGACGGAGGAATACAAAAATTGGCAATCGTTAACTAAACCAGCGCTATAAGTTCCAATAAATGAGGCTTTCGCTATTCGGGAGAGGATATTAGTCAATCGAGAAACTGGGTCGATAGAATATCATACCATCATCCTTGCGACGCAATTGTCAGACCACGCCGTCTGAGCGTGGATTGCTTACTGAATTTGGTATCGAGGTTTGCCTTGCGTTGAAGAAAAATTTTGCGGAATTTTGCTGCTTAGGATGTATCAAAGATAAAATTTACTTGTACCTTCAAGGAAATGGAATAAATATTTAGACGACCTGGGACATTTGTTTACTATACTTCCCCATTATCCTCTGGATAGGTTTATTTAACTGATAGACGGCTTGGACCCCGATATTAATTGAGGAATCTTATCCGCAATAAACTACACAGATCTTCCGAATAAATGGTTAGCTCTACTACACATAGTCCAAAACTGAGAGCTTTCCTAGACGATATGGACAACTTCCTATTGCCCGCTGCCGAAAAGTCGAATCCAGGGTGCTGGCTTTTAAGTTTAAAAGAAAATAACTCGAAGGCCACAGATGCGAATGTCATCGCGGTGATTAAAAACTCTTCATCCACCTTGACAATATACGATTCCCTTTCCTATGGCGCGGTGCCTGAAAAGGATGCTGTTAGTTACCATCCCGTCAGCCGTTATCATTAGTTATCACCTCCCAGCACGTAAGGACGGCCCGGCTAAGCGCAAACGACCATGGGACAACGTATAGATGCTTCACCTTGAATTTAAGTAAAGCTGGCTAATGAAGGTTTGTGTGTAACTGCGGAGGAAGGTATGATTATCTTTTACATTATACTGATAAGGTTCTGAATAAAGCTCGCTTCCGTCTCTTGACCTAACTAACGATGCCGAGATAGGGAAATAATTTATCATCCTAGATGATCTTCAATATACAATTTCACACTTATGTAGTCACGGGGAAACTCGTAGAGTCATTTTCGGACAGGCACTTTGTCTGAGGGATCTGCGACCCAGAACATATCATCTATGCCTCAATACCGTTGGCCTCAGGCGCCAGCTTTATTCTCGTTCATCACTTATTCTCCAAATATTCGGTCAATCAGGTCACCTTGTTTTATTAGAGCGTGTCTTATATTGTATTTAGCTTTTGGTAATTCTCACAAACAGCCCGACCAGTGGGGCAGCGAGTGCTTCCAGGACGTGTTGATCCCTTTCCAAAGTGCCAAAAGCCCTGGGTGGCCGGAGTTTTCTGGCCTTTCCGCGTCATAGCTATCAAAATCATTACTATCTCGATAGTTGTATTGAGTACACTGCGCAATCGTGTCAAGTAAAGCACTTGCGCTCACTCCATAGTGCCTCCTATGCTCAAGAAGAAGCGAGATGAATTATAGTCGGAAGCATGAATCTCATCTGGATATATCTCATTAAGAGCGTCGTCTAGCTGCCGCGGGAGCTTATATGCCCTGTCCTCATTCTTAATGAACGCGCGTATTAGATGGCGTCTCTCGTTGCCTTCTCCAAGGGTTGCATCCCTAAATTCCTCACGAGAGTGGATAACAGCAAGGTTATTCAAGAAGAGGACATCGCCCGGGTTTGAACCAGTTAATGGCCGGCGGGCGACAAAGAGGATTGGCTTGCCGTCATTAGAGTAAAGAAGTGGCCTTTCGTAGTATTCTCCAGAATTGAAGCCATGAGTCGAGAATCTTCTTTTGAGGTTGGCAATCTAGAAGTGCAAATTAAAACGAAGCCTCCGATTCTGGAAAACGCACCGATTCAATCCCCGGTTTTCGGATAAGGTTTTGATGACATGAGGCTTCGTCGCAGCTAGCTCGTTGTAGACTCTGGCAGAACTTGCGATGATGCTCCCGCCGCCATCGCTAGCAACACCAGCGACAAAAAATGCGATGAGATGCGCGGCGTCATTGTGGAATGCCTTCAAACTTTAGCAATTAGATAAATTGTCTTAGAAAGGATTGTGCCCGTGTAAGCCTTACCATGTGGACATTGATGTAGCCAGGAGATTTTACCAAGCCCTCGGTGTATAAGTGTTTCAGATTTGTCCAGTGAGCTAAGGATGAAGTCATCGTCTGTCAGCTGAGCACTGGCTCGTTCGTCGAAGAGTTTGAAAACCGCCTTTCGCAATTTGGCCTCGAGCGACTCAGCGACAGGGAATGTCACAGTGGAGATATGGCCAACAGTATCGTGATTTCCTAAATAATATCGTTAGAGATCTATGGCTCGAATTTGGAACTATGTATGCATCGGTATTGGTAAAGAGACTATGGGTACTTGGATCCGCTTTCGGACCCGCAGACCGGATACCAGATACCAGATACATTGCAGATCTCCAACTGACTGAGGTAATATTTTGTCGCGGCTTCGACCGCTTTGACGTCGTCCTCAGAAAGAGAGATCAGCCAGTCATCCTCTCCAAGCTCGAACGAAGTCCAGTTTAGTGGGCCCTCGATCATAGATGGGAATCCTGCAGGTAGTTGATGTTTTATTGGGATTATAGCCTTTATCAGCTCTTCTCTTGTTTTATAGGCCTTGAGAGACGGCGTGTAGTTAATTTCCCCAAAAACTTCCGGCAAACTTGCATGCTGACCCTTGAGGTAATCCTCCAGGTCCGAAATCGTTGCTCCGGGACTATCTTGAGCTGGTGTTATGTTGGACGATATTATGTTGCCCAGAGAGATGTTGGGAATCTCTGAGTGAGAAGCTATTTGAATCCTATCTGTTGATGAGATCAGGATGATCTGAATGCATAAGTCTTGCTAGTTTAGAGTATACAGAAAATTCCCGGGGCCGAGACAATACGACCTCACCAGATGGCTTATACGAACAATATTCGTGTTGTTCACAAAACAACTAGCTTCATATACTAAGAACGGCACCAAATTTTTATTTAAAAATCGGCCATATCAAATTGAGCGGAAAATATTAATTTACCTTGAAAAGGGGCACAAGGATATTCCAAACCGATTGTTTTAACTCGTTGAACGAGGCTCCCCCCACCCTCACGGTTTCGGTCTGTTGGGTCACCGAAATAACCTTGTCGCCCAATACAACATATAGCATTGCTTAGGAGGTAGACTTTCTTTTTCAAATAGTTCTGCATCTGACCTCGAAGATTCAAAACTGTGGAAGATCTTTGACGAGGAGGACGGGAGTTTTCTCAAGTCCCGTCATGTTGAGGTTGCAAATATTGGGTATCCTGCATCTATAGAGCTAGACCAAGCAGGTTCCATTCTCAACATGTGACTCGGAAATGACCAGAGTTAAATTTGTTGATTGGGTTCTTGAAAGATGTAAAATAGACCTTCTCAAAAATTTCGACCGTTATTTTTACCTTTTACACCCGGATCGTATACATTTATCCCATTCGCTGTATGTGGAGAAGCTTTAGCATACTCATCCGCAAGAAAAAAACATTTGGGACACTATGGGAAAGATGAAAGTATTACTAAAGATTCTCATTAACTAATATGGTTTTAAATGACTCATTGAGCGATAAGTTACGTTCGATCTGTGGAAAAGGAAAAATAGCTAAAACTGTGTCTCCGAAATCGAAACCGAGGTAGTTGAAAACAGAAAGTAAAAAGGAAGCGACTAAGAATCGCAACCTTCAGAAACCTTGCGACAGTTCCTTTGAAAATCCGACAATTAGATCCACAGCCAAGTTACAGGAGCTCCTATTGAGTTCGGACCAGCACTATCGCTTGATATATTAGAGCTGTGTACCAACCTCGCCGCCAAATGATACGCCAGGTCACCAAGTCGACCTCACGGGTTCTTGGTTCCAAAGGAAAAGCGTACCATCTGTGAGCTTAGTTGTACCCGAACCTCTCGGGAAGTTTGCAATTCCACAATCTCCCGTAGTCATCAAATCTTTCGCCAACGCAGCCGTTTTGGCACACCAAGAAGCTTATGAAGATAGTCAACCGCTTCATAGAAACTCCTCCACGCCATCCTTATACCCCACCGCCTTTCTAGACGTATGGATCAATTCTCCTTTCCATTTGATCCTTTCGAATGGAATTATCATACTGGTTATCATCTCCCTTTTCCTGAAGACAAGGAACTCAGCGAACCACCGCGAACAAAGGGTTTTTCTCAAGGTGGTTTGTTTTCTTTTCAAAACATTCGATGTGTTTATAGCGGTGTACTTGGTGTCTCTCACCCGCGTGAGAACCTGTCGGCCGACAGGGGGTTTGTTTCGTGGCCAACGAAATATAATGATGTTGCTAGATCCTCCAAATTTCTAATTTCAGTTGACTCGATGAACTGTTCAAAAATGGGAAAGATGGCATCTTGGAGTAAATTGGGCTGTCCGTTATGATCAAAACTGACCCGTTTTCCCTCGTAGAGCTCGTCAAACACTCTACGCTCATAAGCAACCTTGGGCTATAGAGTGCATCGAATCATCTTCCAGCAGACGGTAAGATGTAAGCGGTGCTATTTATTTGCGGGTAAGACTAATCACTCGTATGGTATCCGCAGCATATGTGTAAGGGGAATGAGCAAAAGGATTCGGAGAAACAAGGTTGAAAGCGAAACGACGCAACCGGCGAGGCTCATCAAAACTAGGGCGTCTTTAACCGCGTCCGTATCAGGACTCCATGTAAAATTGATACCTGATCCTGTTGCTGCAAATACTATCAAGCCAAGCGCGAGATGGACACCTTTGCCAATGAATTAGGGCCATTCGGGGAACCGCATGAGCGTGCAGGCCAGAACCAGCGATTTAGCTAGCATTTGGAGTCACTGCTCTCCTCTTCTCTCCTTTTTGCGAGGATTGCCTGGGAATTGAAGTGGTAGGCCGAGTTGGTGCCCCTTCGTTCGGGTTATGAGAAGAGAGTATAAAGACTAGATCGCATTAGATATGGTAACTATCATTTAGATATTGCAATACCCACCTGTGTTCCCCATGCGTCGAAAGTTCTAATGCCGAAGCTAGTGGAACCCAGCATTCTCAAGTGGATGAGGCGATACCAGATTAGCCAGGGAACAGCAACCTCTCAGTTGTGGTTACCTCACGATTAAACATAGAAGCCAATGGCTAAAAGGCTCGCAGGCAATTCAATTACGCCTCTTGTGGCTTTGGATAGACGTAACAACCAGAATATTGTATGGGTAACTCCCTTCACAGAAGATAGAATACCTGGTTCTCAGGCTGACAATCCAAATCCCATTAGTTAATTCTCCCACATTTCATATACATCAAGCGGCATTGTAGTCGCCGGATAGTCCGGCTCCTTGATTCGATTTCTAATTGTGTGCAAAGGGATTCTACGTACGGGAATGAGAATCGCGAGCAGCTAAACCAAAGGATCAAAATTAACATGAATAGCACCAAGGAAAATCTCAATGATTTCTAATTCGGGGAGCTGGTGCTTAAGAGCAGACTGATTGCGTTCACGAGCTTGCTTGGAGGTTTATTATTCGGCATCTGTGTTGCAACGTTGGTATTCTGGTGAAGCAAAATTCTTGAAAGGAAGTTTTTAGCGGTGACTAAAAAAGGACAGTTTCATGAATACTTGCCTTACATGGTACGATACTTGGGATAAAATATCATATGTATTGTTCATTTGTCTATGGGGTTAAATAATAATCTCCATCATCTGAACAGCATCACGTGACAAAAGAAATTTGGTCAGAACCGGCCGGGTCTCAGCCCACATCAGCTCAACGCACTTCTGCATTGCCCACTCACAGGAGCAATACCTTGATCACGTCATGGCACCACCGTGGTGTGACAGTAGTTCTAGAAGCGCTAGTTTCCGAGTTAGGGTCCAACCTATCCACGAACCCAATAGCAAGAAGTCGGTACTTCAGGGTGAATCTCAGCTGCTTCAAAATGTCGGTGTTAACGCACTAAAGTTTGCAAGATGCGATACTTCTTTGTGGAAGCTTTCGGCAATCTATCTCTCAAGGGTTCCAGAACCACCACTGCGCCCTTTCACAAGCGCACTAGATGGTCAAGTTTGAATGAGTTGCGTACCACCAATTGGTCAAAGATTATTTATACATCGCGGTCAACCACCCTGTTGGAGATCAAACCACATCGTCCTGAGTAAATTCTCTAGAACTAGCTCACTGAATCGGCTCTCTATACATACGTTTACGGATATTAAATGGACCCGCTTGCAGTAGTAACGGCCACTGGTCGGAAAGTGTCGATTTTATGCAACCAGCCCAACCAGTTTATCGTTGCTCAGACCGTCCAGTTCCTTCTTCGCGTGACCATCGATTCTTTATATCATCATCGTTGCCTAATATGCACCGACCTTACAACCTTGGATGGCAGCGACCGGGTTGGAATCGGAACGCAAATGCTCCACACGGTGACATTTTCTCTCCTCGATCACAAATCATGCCAGATAACATGATCCCTCCTCCCTCACCAGAGAGACACCTGAACAACTTCCCGGAAGGCCCCCATATTAAATTTTCATATAAGAGTCTGCCGAACCCATATTACGTATCACTAATGCCTCAAAATGAATGCGCCGCCAAGGAGGACGAGGGCGAGAGCGAGAGCGAGGACGGAGATACAAATCTTCACCAAACTGCTAAGAAGTCCACCGGAAAATATGTATGTCATTGTCGAATGTCATTCACAACTTCGGGGCATCTTGCTCGACACAAAAGAATACACACTGGCGAGAAAAACTATGTGTGTCCACGACCAGGCTGCAGCGCCCGATTCAGTAGACAAGACAACTGCATGCAACACTTCAAAACACACAGAAACAGCAGTGGTGTAAGATATCGGCAATGAGTGGAGCAGAAGTCCAGGTCGCTGTTGTGTTTGCGCACAGTAGTCCTACTCGCTTCACAACCTCTCGGACTGAGCATTCTCTACGGTCCCACTTAGTAGTGATAGCAAATGCTACAAGATACTATATCGAAGGATATCGGCCCAGAAAAAGTCATAAACACCAGCAGCAAAACCCGGTACAATCATCGGAATCGTCAGGCATTAAAATATGGCCCCGGAATCTCATCGCCAACCTAGGCATGCTTTTAGAGAAACCTTCATCGAGAGTGGTATGTAAAAATGTATTAGTACAGACAATAAACAACATAAACAACACAACAGTTAACAGAGTGTACCGGAAGATGCTGATCGGTAGCCCATAAAAATTTAACGTATTCTGAAGCGAAACAACAAGAACACCATGTTCTAATCGAAGATAGATACATATTTCATTGTTCAGCGGTATCATAGTCACTACCACTGTTACTACTGTGTTCACTACCTATTGTAGTGATAAAAACACATTTCCCCTTCTTCTTACCAACACCATCACGGTCCTTACGGTTTTTCTCTGCCTTTTTTGCGTCCAATTCAATAGCTTTCTCCCCCCACAGGTAATCGATTTCACCATCATTCAACACTCGGGCACGTATTAACTGTAACCTCCCAGCTCGATTTTGTGATATTTTCTTATTAGTAGTAGATAATGAGTCATTTATCACTTATAGTATTATATTTTTACTTATTATTCTCACTGTAAATTGTTTTAGCTTGCGCACTGTTGCTATACCAGCAGAACTGAGCAAGTACCCTACCCTCTCTCCAGCAACAAATCTACCACTTTCTACACTGAGTATGGTCTTTTTAATATTATTTCCAGTAATGTTGGTGGTACTAGTGGGATAACAGGCCGTAACTTGATAATACCTTTCCAAATTGTATAATACAAGGCCGGTTCTTAATTACGCTGTTTTTACTAGTTCTACTAATATTGTATTATTTTTTATTTTAACCATGAGACGAGGTACAAACTCGATTATTAACAATTGCAGGGTATTAACTTTTACCCAGTGAATAAAATTTCAATAACTGCAAAGAAGCAGATTGCAATCGCTATTAAAAATCCCCAAACCCTCAATTTGTTTTACTAACGCGCAATCTTCGCATTTGACCATCTTTTCCAATTTGACAATACTCATTCTCAAGAATTCTATTTCTTGTTTCATAACGTTTTTCTCCTTCTGGCTCTGATTGATAAAGGTCGCTGCATCTGAAAGAATTTCTGATTTCCCAATTTTAGGATGATCGCTTGTATGTGCGAGAGAGTACTTATTCTTGAGATGATCGGGTACCTGCGTACCTTCCCACTCGGACGCTTCAACTAATCCTTGCCGCAGGTTTTCAAGTTTGTTGTTCAAATTTGAGCGGTAGCGTTTTTCAACCGTAGAGTGAGCAGCTTTCCTGGCTTGCTCGGTTGTTGACCTGGCCTTTCCAGGCCTTTTACCTGTCAGTGTGATCTGCGGAGTACGTTGTGGCTGGTTTCGATGGGCTTTTTCTACCTTGCATTTCTCCTGCGCGTCGGCCGATGAAAATGATTGAACTGATGTGAGTGCCCGAGGACTTACAGTGTGGGGCGTTTCGACATCGATTAAACTTTTGGCAACGGGTGAAGTGCCCCGGGTGCCCGATAATCTCGGGGGCAGGTCCTCGATCTCTAGTTGTGGGGGAGTCCTTCGGAGATCATTCGCTTGACCTGTGATTCGAGTTCCCAAGAGCGAATGGACACCCTTACGGAAAAGAGATGAGGATCCGCACTCTTGATCAACAGTTGGGGATGCGGGAAGCATAATCCCGGGGATCGGATCTATTGGAAAGTTGGCTAGGTGGTCTGATATTTCGTCTTGACTCGGCACCGCCTCTTCGGTGATCATTGGCACGGAGTTAAAGAAGATATCAGGGAGCCAAGGGCCAAGAGAAGGATCCTCGAAGCCTCGATCCAAGGTTTCGGGTACCGGATTGAAGATTCTCGCCTGTCGCGCATGATCACCTGTTTCAAAATGTTTCCTGATTAGTCGGGTCATGCCATGCTACAGATTATTGCCGCGCGGCGATCTCGTGCAAGGTCAGTATTGATAACCTACTATTGGTATATCTATAATCCATCCCACCACTAAACATCTTGAAAGAGCCTTGATTATTTCTTAGAAGAAGGGCTTTGGATTCAATAATCGTTGGAGTATAGGTCTTCGGAAATTTAAAGTCTAGATCAGGCGACTATGATGCCAAAAACCGAACGGATGAGGTCTTTGTGCGAGGCGAGGCCCCACCCTATATAATTCTCAAAAAAATTTCTTGTTGTGATCTTGACTGGACTAAAGACCCTCTCGGAGTTCCTCGGGGTTGTCTCCAAAAAATTTAAACATTCAATTTTGAACCCAAAATGGTATCAGTTTGCCACTTGAAACCCTTCTCAGCAACGGTAAGCGAAACCTGTACGAATGGTCGTCCTGCATCCGTGGCGATCAAGCCGAGCCATCTCAACAGAAAAGGACCCTTTTTCCATTTTCCAACCGACCCTTCTGGGCTCTTCGGTTCCACAAGCCCGCCGCAAACTTACCCAAACGCGATTAGACCAGCCATCAAACCATCAGGGTCATGGAGACTCAGCCCCGAGGAATTATCAGACCACTATGGGCACGGACAGGGTTATCAAGACTCCAATCACACTCCTGGTACCATGGTAATTAATATGAGCTCATGAAATTGCGGGGGAAGACAACAGCAAGACAGCTGTTATAAATGCTTGGCATAAGACTTGAGAAATGCCTAGAATAGCTGGTATAACCAAGAAAACCTACAAACGTAGTCACAGCAGTTGATTTGGCTCCTCGTCAGCCCATTCTTAAATCTCTACGAAAACGGCGCTTTTCTAGTAATTAGTTCTCTCTTCGATCCCATCTTTTCTTGGCGCATACGCCACTATACCTCCAATTATCTCTCCGAAATTGGCATCGACATATCTCCCTGTCTGACAAGATCCCGGTGTTTGGAAACTTATGAAGGTACAATTAAATTTTTCGAATGGAACAGAATTCGATTCTCGCTACACTGCCTGGTGGTTCGGAGATGGCCTACGAGGAAATGTCCATCGGAATTTACCCTCATACCCAAATACTGGGCATCGGCCCAATTCAACTCTATCGCCGATAACAATCGGTGTATGGTCTGATCATCATGACATGGGATCCTGCATTGCATTATGATCACACCGTGCTGTCAAACGCAAGCCTTGAAATCAACACAAAAAATGTGCGCATGTGGAAATATCATACGAGCTGCCAAGGCTGGATGCATCCAGTCATGGCTAGTCGCTGCTAGGCCTCTGGCAATGTGAGCCAGCTAGAGCCGTGAGAATCAATTAGGTGTGATTCTTCTTCACTTCCCTTTTTTTCCCCATGCATAATAACTTCGGAAAACCCTATGGATATCTTCCAGATGGCCAGAATTATATTAATATTTCCGTATACGCATCAATTGTTAGCAACGCATTTCCTACTAGCTACTCTAGTCATGTACTCGCGATCTCACAACGAAGAAAATGGTAACCGAGAATTTATCACCTCTGAGTTCTAAGCAATTTATCTCGTTCAAAGCCGCAAGACCCATACCTAAAGAAAAAAGCTCCGAGTCCGATGGTAGTGAAACGCCTAGCTACCAATTACATGAATTGCATCAGTTGGACATGAATAGTAAAGTAAGAAACTCAAACCAGTATTGAAACACCTATTAAAGGGAGTACCTAGAGAAATTTTGGACGGAATTTTAGCAGGTGTCTAAGAATACTACTTGTACCTGCAAGCAATCTAACAGATTTATTAATTTTTTTGAATAGACTGAAAATGGTGTATATTCCGAGGATACAACCATCTCGCAGGTTTTGCAAAAAAGGCTGGACAAAGAAATCACCATAAAGACGGAAATAACGGGGTCTATAAAGTCGAAAATCCATGAGGATAACTCGAATATTGAAAGGGGTCCAGGATTGGTTGTGCCATGTCTACGGTCAGTTTATATTGCGGCTCTTTTATATCTTCATTCCCCACCGTATAATATAATATCTGATACCTTATTCGCCTCAAATAGTACCTAGTAGCTCTCTTGAGGCGGATTTAGTAATGGAAGCCGTACGACGCAGAAATCATGAGGAGCATACGGCAAGGTTGCGAATATACAATAAATGGGTAGAAACAGTGGCAAAAGATTTACATGAACGGGAGAGAAGAGGTTATTGGGAAAACGACATGGCATATTTGTATCCTGAGATTTGGAAGCGTGGTACTTTAAGAATCTAATTTTGATACAATATACCAGTGCACATAAGCAGTGATCTAAATGCAGTAAAATAAGTTATTTCATAATGAAACTGGAGATCCAGCTCGTTGGGATTTAATCCGATATGACATCGATTACAGCGACTGCGTTTCAATTGAAAGGTAAGACAACTATGATCTCAATATATTTACATTTTATTATTTAACCCAGTTTACCGTCTGATTACGTGAATACACCTAACTCAGTACCACAGACTCTTGCCCCTTCAAATTGCAGATAATTGAGATCTTGGTGTTGGTTCCGCGATCCCTAAGCCAACTGCGCCACCCAGCTTCTTTGGCCGATTTGTGCCGCTTGCAGCTCTGTGGCCTGATACGAGCGGCAGGGTGGCACCAAGATCATACCTTCAAAATTTTTCCACAGAGTTTCGCTGTCGCTGGTATATGTGGTATACGCAATATTCACACCGCACATACTGTCCCGAGCTACAGACAATACAAACAATGAAAATATAGTACTTCTACAACTGAAACCGCCGCTAGACAACTCGGTGTTGCTGTGACACAACGGTAATGAATTACTTAAATACTCGAATCGATATATCACCATATGCATCGCTTCTCTTTGGATTAGTCGATTCTCCTAGCCGAACCTACTCAGAATATTTAAAACCATAATGCCGGAAACAAACATTCAATATCTCGATGAAATCACCCTCAATAAAATCAATTATGAGACAGGGAAAACTGGATCTGACCTTCGAAAACTCGTTTTACTCTGCAACACATATGAAGTACAGATTCTCACGACGACCTTAATTTCTCCTCTCAAAGAAAAGCCTGCGATGAGCCTCAACAGCCAGAAGCTGCAGTCACACCAGATCGAGGTTGCAGACGAATTAGAGTCATCAGATGATTCGGACGGCGAAGCAGAATTTGACAACAGCTCTAGCTCCTCGGACTCTGAATGTTACGAAGTTGGCGAATATTGGGAAGCCAAAAAGCCTCCTAGCTTCTCTGGTGCCGAGGTTAACGTCGATGGTTACAAAGACGGTGGCGATTTATATGCCCTTGTGATAGGCGCTTCCTACCCACCAACATATGAATCTAGTGATCTACTATGGTTCAATGCACCAAGTCAATTTTCAATGCAAACCGGCAAAAGATATCCGCAAGAGAAAGACTTATCTGTTAGTTTAGCGCAAAAAAGCACAAAATAATTTTCAGTCAATTTCTGATAGGCTATTGCCTTTGATTTTCTTACAGATATTTTCTTGTAGGTTGCTAGAAAGGAAGAAAGAAAGAAAGTCTGTTCGTCGTATTTTTCCGGGACCAGCCGAAGCCTGGCATTCGGCGCCACTCGTTTTTTAACCCAGTCGCACCGCGTTCAGAAATTTTGTAGACCTTCTATTTTATATGATGCCTTCATCAACAGATGCTGTCCCTGTCTTCTTGGCTCCATCATATAACTTCCAATAATCTTGTAATATTCTTTAGCTTTCTCGAGCTCTGGTATCTGGAAAAATTCTTCTTTCTGTTGACCCGTGTTATATTTCTTTTCGTGCAAGAAAAGACGACGAATCATGAAGAAAGTCTCAGGAGAAAAGGATGATCGCTGGGTAGCTACTCTGAAGAAGAGAACTCGCCCATTTAACGAGTCGGACAATCGACCGTTACCGCGATTTTAAGTCCCCAAAAACGAACAGAAGCGTACAAGCTAACGAATGAACCTCCAAATCAAGAAATATTTAACTAATGCACAGTTCTTGCTGTGCATCTAGAAATTATTTGATTATGGTTTGCGTTTTCGATGTAGAATTCCATCAAGCTCGAAAAACTCGAGTACTTCATATACTACCTGCACCCTTAAAGCCCATAGAAATCAATGCTGCCCGCCGTTTCTTATTGACGACCACAACGCAGCCAATCGAATCAGGTAAAAACCTTGTGAATGTCTCACCAGAACCTGAAAGAACGGACCGTAACCAGTCTTGATTCCAGACAGGCGATTGTAATAAGCGAGATATGATTCGCTTAAGACTTGACACAGAGTGGCAGCTTTGTACCACCATAACAAATCTAACAAGCTACCTGCCTCACAGCGCCGACATTAACAGACTGCTCGGCGCTCGATTTTCCCCCAAAAGTACCGGGCCAGTGACATACGTATCCGTGCATATGCCATTCAGCTGTCTCTGATCTTTTTATCAACTTATCAGCCTTAGCAGTCACCCACATAGCCAAACCCTCTTTGCTCCTGCGTAGGATACAGGCTCCCCTTGATCGCACTGGTGTTGTATACATTCGTGGAAAGGGCCCAGAGCTGCTATGGAGTAGGCGACACATTAACTTAACTGTCCTCCCGTAGACTGTCACGGTTTACAGTGAGTTAGGTAAAGTAGCGGTACCATTTTTGTTCCATATGTAATGCCTAGTTGTGTTGCGGCGGGCAAGCGCCTTTTGGGATTCAAAATTCGAAATTAGGCTGTGCTGTGTTCTGGAATTTTTGACACGAGAGTGCAAAACCCTTCGCAGCACAAGAAACTCGGGTAGTTACCAGTATGGATGCTTAGGTGTTGTTCCAGCGCGCTACGATTTCTACCTTCACCATCAATCTACTGTCACTTGCTTCTTCATAGTTCAGCTGAATTCATGAAAAGGTAGCAATTAGGGCCCCAGAGTTGTATAAATCTTCTCCCCAGTTTTACTTTATTTTCGGCTTCCGCATGATGCTACGACCAGAAGTTCGGTATGTTTAATGTAAGATGTATTGATTTTATAGACAATAGTCGTCTCAGAGCAACAACGTGAAGTGGTAACGTGGTAATTCAGATTAATTTTACGGTGGGAATACAATATTATTTTTTATTGAGTACTAATCTTAACGTACTCTGTAGATTCTGGTCTTGAAGATAAATATCCACCAGTATCCTTAGGCCACTCATTCATCATTGTCAATCCGTGGTCGATCGCGCGATCGCGGTCTGAATTGTTATTGAGTTTAACCAAGAAGCATCACGGAAAACTTTAATTCACTAAAGCGCATTACAATATATTGTACATAATGTTAATTATAAGTGAATACCTCAAACATATCTTCTCAGTTTGAAATCTCAAATATTCCAAATAATTAACTGCAAAGCTCGTCATGAACGTCGATAGTGTAGTTGGGACGGACTACTGATACAAAAGCACTAATTTGCAATTCTGAGCCTCGGTTACTCGATTTCATAATCATTAGAATAGCTATTATTAAAATCTAGGCTTTTGGATAGATAATATATGATTTTTGATTTGATATATTATATACTTAATTATATGAGATTTTATACCCCTATTCCCTTACAAGTATCGCACATTCATTTTTTCTAGAGGTTTATCGCTGGGTTTGTCCTGTCCATCATAATGCGCTGAGTAAGACGTCCAGATCCTAGTCGGTCTGCACGTTCAGTCTGCAGGATCGGATATAAATCCTGAAATATTAGGGAAAATAAGGTTATTATTAAAATATATGCCTTTGGGGTAGAATCGATATTTTTTTTTGGTTAATCAAACAGCCCACTGGTTCGAAGTAAGCTGCTCTCGACGAAAATCTTGCCAAAAGCATTTCATACTGAACTAAATTTAATTTGATAACAATATGATAAACGATGAAATGCGAATAGCGAAAACAGGAATTCCAATAAATAAGGGAAAGTAAAGTTCAAAGTTCAGGAAAGCTCAAAGTCCAGAAAAGCTTTTATAGAGTGGATGGTCTGAAACTGGGCGGTTCATCTCTTCAACCTTTAGGCACCTTTATTTCACTATATGTTTTTATGAATAGGTTAATCCACAGCAATCTTTCTGGTCTTATCCTGACCTTTCCTCTTCGGTACGATGATAGTTAGAATACCATCTTTCAGTGAGGCTTTAACCGCATCGTGATCAACGGGATGTGGGAAGTGAAAAGCCCGCTGAAATTCACCCACGTAGCGCTCGCGAATCCAATATTTGACCGAGTGATTCGCAGATTCGGCCTCCTTGGTCGCAGCGGGGGATAATGGTTCATCTCCTTCTTTTGATGCAGAAACTTCGCGAAAGTGGCGACGATGGTTCTCTGCGGCTTCTTCCGCGGCATCCGTGGGGTTTTCTGTCTCTGATTTCCGATCGATTCTGCCCTTGATAACTAGAGTGTTGTCATCAACGAATGAGATATCTACTGCAGATTTATCAGAGATGCTGGGAAGTTCGCCATCAAGGACGTACGTTTCCTTTGTTTCTTTAACATCGAAAGATGGACTGAACGATGAGAGAGTGAGTTTTTGAGATCGAAGCAGGGGGTTGTGATGCAAGCCAGCTTCCATTTCATCAAAGAGACGGACCCAAGGGCGAAGTCGATGATCATATGAGCGCGGGAAAGAATACATTTTGACTGTTCGACCTGATCTGAACGATAAAAATTTGGTTAAAGAGCTCGGATTGCTTGCGTTGTTGCTTACTTTGAAGCTCACAATATATTTGGGATTTGCAGATGATATTTTTTTCTTCCCCTGTCTGGCAATGAGAAGGCTTTGCCTGTATTAAGTCTAGCATTTGAGGCTGGCGACAATATAGAGAGTGTACGCCAGGTATACGGTAAATATATACCCTTCGAAATATATACGTAAGAAAGCCATTGCATCATGATATTTGATGATATTTGACGGTATTTGATTCCAGACTAGCGATGCCTTCGCTAAGTGCACACTTGATTGCAAAGATAACCAGTTATCGCATCGTGGCGTGTACCGTTGATGCACATTGTGGTTCCGGCCATGCTTTAGGTGGTTTCCAGCCGGTGGAACCGTAATCACGCAATTGTTTTTCTTCCATTTTTTACTTGTGATAGTGGTGATGACCTGACGTCACAAAGTGGCGCTATGCCGCGTGTGGCCGAAAATCGATTGTAGACCATTACAAGGCCACAACAAGCAGAACGTGACTGAGGCAATAACACAAGAACCTTTCATTGAAAGTGGCCTGATGAAATTTTAGAATGGCGGGCTTTTTTAGGATGACCCCTACTGGCTACGAAAGTCGCCTTCCTTGTGCATATATGTACATGGTGGTTTGAGTCTAGCGCGCTACAAGATGAGGAACTTGTTCCGCATTTGCCACAGGTACCACCAGCGTTGGTACACGTTTTACCGGGTTCTTCCAACTGTTACTTGAATAGGGTGAGCCACGGTCATTCCAAATCTGTCATGACAACATTATCAACTCGAGTGTGGTGTCTAAGAATCTTGTATTATATGATGCGCCTTACATCCAAAATCCATGTTGTACCGTTCAATTATCTTGTCCCATTGAATTGTGGAGGCTAGCGCAACACACCCAGACCAGTGGTCGATGAAGAAGTCCATGGCGCTGAGAAATGTAGAGATGAACCATTTTAAGTGTCGTGATTCATTTAGTTCAAGGAAATCACAGAATCTAGTTGCAATGTATCTGAAGAAGATACGATGTTACCAACCAATATGCAATATCAGAAATTGGTCTTAATTTCCCTAGTCTAACTCAACAATATACCAATACAATAATGTTATTCCCAGCGAGATAAGTCCTAACAAGCACAAGTAGGGTCGAGTGAAAAATGATATACAGTTCCGTTCCTCTTACATAAGTTCCGAACAAATACCTACAACAAGGAGGTCTTGTACCTTCTCTTCTATTATCTATTAATAAGAGTACAAGCTTTCTTCGCTGCCCGCAGCACGCCCATTTGGCAGACCTGTTGCTGAAACCCGTACCGCGCCATTACCAAATACGAAAAATCAACTTGTGTAATTCTTGTGCTACGAAAAAAAAGTCTTCTAGGTGGGGCCACAACTAGTTAACCGCATCATACGAGCATATTATAACCCGAAGGGACTTGGTCCTGGAGTAGCTACTTAGGAACATCGCCACTGAAGGATATTCTCGCACATTTTGCTCCAAGGACTCATAAACCTTTAGGGTGAAAGCCATGTTGACGAATGTGAGAGAAACGAAAAGAACTGCGGAACTCTCCATGAACTTGGCGATGCAAAAAACATTCCATGATTGCATGCATATAAAGAATTTCTGTCCTTCATACAGTGTGATGAGTATCCGGCTTCAGAATGGCACTGTGAGTCTTTTACAGTTTTCTACCATCTATAAAATGCGAAGAGAGGCCTTTCAAACACTCAGAATCTCTCACAATCATCAAATCAATTCCCACAAACAAATATCAAAAGATATTTAGTTGATCGAAACTATTAAATATCATTCAAACGACACCTCAAATAAATCTTCAAGGCAAGTTGTCGCAATATTATAAAATGAATGATCGCTCTGGATTAACAGTTGGGTTATAGAATGCCACCCAAAGACAAAATAGAGCTTGGAGCAGCAGCTATCGGATCTGTTTACGCCCTCAGTCAGATTTTTGAGGGTATCCAAGCCGACAGCGAAAAGAATTCCAGTGAAGCCAACAGTCACTACCTGAAAGCCGCTGCTAGTGCTGCCGTGGCGATCGGTGCATACGAGTTGCTCCGCAAGGAGCAAAAGAAACGCAAGCGCCACGAATGCAGCCATAAGCACCATTCTGAAAGCACAATTGAAGTTGAAGTCATCGAGTCAAGCGACAGTGAAGATGACCGCAAGCTAGTTGAACACCATCCACAGGGAAAAACCACGCATCACAAAGATGAAAGCGGACATACAAGAAGGATGATAGAGGAAATTGCTGGAGTTTATTCCCTTGGAAGGGAGCTGATGGGCGACAAAAAGCATCACATCACTCATTTGGTCGCAGAAACTTTAGGCGCAGTTGGCGCAATGAAGGAGGTGCAAGCACATTCCCACTGAGATGGATCGATTTTGGCCAATAACAGGAGTTGTCCTGTAATGTTCTCATTGCGACGAAAGAGAAAAAAAGCAAAAGCAGAAAGGATGCGCTTTTCCAATTCCTTAGTATTTGTGTAGTATTTGCTTAGTGTTTGTTTAGTATTTGTTATCTTTAGGGTGCCCTGTTCATATAGTGCAATGTTTAACTCTAATATATTCCAAGGTACAATGTCAATGAGACGGGGCCGCGAAGGGCTGGAGGGACTAATCAAAACCGCTTTGTTTTATTATTTGTAAAAGGCTTTGAAGCTTTAATTATCTCAATAGCGTCAGATTCTGTTAATTTTGAACTTTCGGTTTCCAAAAACCAGCAGTTTTCAGTGACAGAATTACGACTTTTAAACGCTGAGTTCATTTGATCTTCGATTACGACTCATAGAGTAAAGTTATGATCGCGCCAGTGTGTGGCCTGTACCACCCACTACCTGGACCAAAAAACCTGTGACAACAGAGTACAGCTGGCTACTGAAATGTTAGCCAGGTACCCAAAGCCACAAGACTGGAGGGATATCAGGTTCAGTGATGAATCACACTTTGGATTTGGTCCTGATCAAAAAGTCTGGATCTGGCGCAAACCAGGCCAGCGTTGCAGGCCAGATTGTGTGTACTACAGGCGTAATCCCAAGGAGGAGGTCTTCAGACTGCATGTATGGGGAGCCATTGGCTATAACTTCAAATCCCAGCTGGTATTCTATGACGCTGGCAATAAAAATGGCAAAATGTCACAGAATGCATATATCAACCAGATTCTGGAGCCAGTTGTCAAGCCATGGCTACAGGCAGGCCACAAGTTTGTACTGGAGGAGGACAATGATTCAGGTCACAAAGGTCAAAATGCCACCAGCTGGAAGAAGGCCAATGGCCTAGTGTCATACTATAACATTGCTAGGTCACCAGATCTAGCACCCATTGAGAATGCATGGCAGTTGCCTAAGAGCAAAACCAGGCTCAATCCACACTGGGATTTTGACAGTACCAGGGCCCTGATCCAGGAAGGCTGGGATTCACTGCGCCAGGAGACCATAAACAAGTGGATAGATAGCATGCCAGAGCGGCTTCAAGCCGTTATTGATGCAGGTGGCAGAATGACGGCTTATTAGAATGTACAATAGATTGTGTTGTTTGGTGCAATTATTTTGTCCCCCGGGTGCTTGCTTATGAGCTTGGCAGGTCTTCGAAGATAAAACATCAGTGTCGACAAGGATTAACGTTTTGGGTTTAGTGTTTTTGCCTCACAACCACGTTATCTATTTGGTTGGGAGAAAGTTACTTAGAGCTCCAGCCAATCACGTCAAACAAGACTGCCACCCCCAATTCTCCAGAATAATTGTCTCTAAAATCGCTTGTGCCTGCTATGAGAAGCTTTACAAATTAAATTCAGTATGGCCCCTGCAAAAATAAACCACGCCACTCGTATATGGACAGATGTGCGGGCGAGGGTCAAAAATCGGTTTGGCCCCTGTTTTGCCTACATCGTGCAAAACGCAAAACGCAAAACGCAAAACGCAAAATGCAAAATGCAAAAGTAAAAAGTAAGTCCCGGTACTATACTTGCCAATAATGTTCAAGAGAAGTCGGACAAACAACACCAAAGCATATGTTTTACGAGGGAGAAATTTACGGTTCCGGACCAAAGTCCAATGACGGCCAATGGTCGAGATGGCATTATTTCTACATAATTGTACTATTACCATGTAGCTAGCTGCTCGTATAGAATGTATCTTCACTATTCTGATCCCTGTATCACCAGCGGTAATCATTTAAACGCCATTCGTCGATTCGCGTATACCGCCCAAATTTGTTCCCTGAGTCGCACGATTAACATCGAAATATAGATGGTCCTAGGGGCGGCAGTATATTATTATAGCGTATAGACACGTATTTTTATATTATAATTCGAATTCTGGTAGTTTTGGCTGGTTTAATAACACGGTTGGTTGGTAGTGAATGGTGGTTGTGATGTTGATAAATATTAAATATTATTAACTTGCCAAAGATCAATATCCAATAGTTACTTAGATATTAAAATATTTGAAATAAGAATTAGCAGTTAAAATTTTGGTTTAGATAAACGAAAAGAATCCAACCTAAGAACTCAAAAGATTCTGATTACGAGTCTGTTGAACGGCTCCATCGTTCTAATTAGAATTGGCCGCTGGCCGCTAGCCGCTAGCCACCCAATTCGCCACTGTCGCTGGCGACGACGATGATGACGACGACGTCGCCAATCGAGTGTATATAAGCTAAGGCATGAAGCCAGTGTAATATTAGATAGATAGACAAAATACAATACAGTCTCCTGCTCCAAAATATCGGTAAGGAGCATCGAATAAGTTCAATAGAGTCAACCTCTGGTCATCAACACGAAGCCAAATTAAGGTATAAGTATACATCAAGCATCCCATTCATGCGTTTGTAACTTTCCTCCCACCAACTTACAGCACTATGGTCGCGGTCAACTTTGCAAAGCATGTGGCAAATTGTATGTTAGTCGTTCATACGGCGATGAAGCGCTCGATGGACCTTTCTGTTGCGGCCTGGAAGATATCCGAAGAATGTACTTGAATCGATGCAAGATTATGTCCTCTAATTATAATTTGCACAACATAAGAAAGTCATAAAGCCGTAAAATTCGTTATAGAGATCGACTCATCAAACAACTCCAAAGACACACACCAAGATGGAAATACTATAAAAAAACTGTTCAATTTAACCGCCCAAAACCAAAGAAGTCCGTGACAGCGCTGATACAAATAAATTCGCAAAATAGGTAATACTGGTGTAGTTCTTAGGAAGGCTACTTTAATGTCTGTGTGTCTAATCGCGCACCCAATAACAAAAGTCAGATCAAACTTCTTCTCAATGCAAAAGCTTAAAGCTTGACCTCATGGGTAAGCACTGCTGGGATGTACCATTGGAGTTTCCCGTCCTTCCCTAGTGTTGTAGGCCCCCCGACTGCCATAATGGTTTGGTATTGGTCCAGAGGTTGGATAACACGTGTATTCACCTGCATTTGCTGCACCCGGTGGGGGGCCCATATATCCTGTTTGGCTGTAGTACCCGCTGGCCTCATCAACTCGTGGCGAAGGAGCTCTGTCACCCTGGGCTGCTTGCTGGATCGCCTTTCTTCTTCTATGTTCTTCGATCTGCTGACGTCTTCCTTCAGACTCGTGGAATTCATGACGACTGTTCTGCATTCCCTTGAAAGCCTTGACTGCTTCAGCAGCCGCTAGGATGGCAAGACCGACTGCTGCGGCGTCCTTAAGGAGTGTCTTATTGCGGAGTTTACTAGACTCTTCTTCAGTGATCTTTCCGGACTCGAGTTTTTTCTTGCGAACAGCTCGTTTCTCGCGCGCTTCGTAACCAACATGGCCAAGATGAAGAGTTGCAAGGATGGTAAGGGCGACACTGATGATTTCCTTGCGACGGAGTGCCTTATGGCGGTCCTTTTCAGCCTCTTCATTGATGGAAACATCCGAGTCCGAGAGGCTACTGTCCGACGAGGTATTATCTCGGATACCGCTCGACCTCCTCGAGGCCCTCGAACTTCGGCTGTCGCGACAGCTTCGTCCAAATCTCTCAGCAGCAAGACCACCAAGTCCCAGTGCCGCTAAGGCTTCACCCATACTCCGGCTTCGCCTGCGATTCAACCCAGGTCTTTCCGGCGAGCCGCTTTCAGATCGCCTTCTCGGTCGTGACTGGGATCGAGATCGTTGATAATCAAGGAATTTCTTCCCAGCTGCAGCAATAAGGCCACTAGCCGCTAAATTCTTAATTGGATTCGCCCTCTCATCATCAGAACCCCGTTTTTTGCTTCGTCTTCCATTGATTCCCCGCTGCACAACCAATCCGGCCAACACAGACTCTGCAACCCTCCTATTTGACTTCTTATCATCTTCCCCCTTTCGATCCAAAAACTTCTCCACCGCACTAGATGCCACAGCAGCCTCCACAACCCTCTTCAAACCCCTCGATCCAGTAATCCCACCAGGTTCCTTCCTAGATCTAAAAGCTTCTACCACAGCTGCAATAATCGCAGCCTGAGCCGTATTACTATCCATCCGTGACCTAGACCTAGACCTATTCCTCTCACTGTTCGAATCATGCCCTTCATTAGACTCCATTGACGGTTTTCTCTCCATGCTCTTTGACCTAGCTCTTCTATATGTTTTTTCAAGTCCCATAACCGCAATCGCGGACTCTCCTATATTCTTGGCGCGATCTCTCATCCTGGAACCACTCCTGGAACCTCTCCTGACACTCTCCGGATCGTCATCCACGTCCGTTCCACTCTCAGCTTCGGCAAGAGTGCTGCTGGCATCATCAGGAATTCTTTCCCGTCTTCTATGCCTATGATTTTTTCTCCTTCTCCTCTCACCGCCATCAGTACTAGCTCCATCTGTGCCAGTATCAGACTTTTCAGGCTCGTAAGTAGTGTCGACGGTTTTGTGGTATCGATGTCGACGACCTTGGTTTTTATGCTTTTTTTCCTCATGGAAGAGTTCCCCGGGGGAAAGGTGTTCCGGGTCTGAGATTGGTGGAGTGTATGGACGGGGTTTACTGTGTTTGTGACGGTGATATTTGTGATGACGCGGGGCTGCATCTTTGTCTTTTTGTGTTGTAGACATATTTTTCGTGTTGTTTGTTGTATTTTTCGAAGTTGCTCTCTTGTTGAGATCATGAAATATCAACCAGTGTTTATATAAATTCTCGACCGGCCAATCTTTGCTTTTTGTACAACAGTTTGGTGATTACTGGCCAAGAGGATAGAAAGGAAGCAGTCGGAGGGGGGGGAGGCAAAAGTTGGATCCTAAGGGACAAGCCATCCAATTTATTCGCTTCTACTGACTTCCCGGTCGAGTTCGCAAGGCAAATATTCAGCATCATACTACGTCTGGGTAACGTAACACTCGGATAGCAGAACATCTGTTAAATCTGGTTTCTTCCTTTTAACACAAAAGCGACGTTCTTTCACTTTTAGAACGCCCTAGAATAGCCTGTATGAATTGGAGGTCAGAGCCGTCGAATTACCAAGCTTCGTTTTGCGTGGAAAGTACTGCGCTAATGCACAGTGACAAGGTTGGCACGGTTCTGGAATCACCATGACATCAGAATAGAATCAGGCTCAACGTCGAACAGGATATTGAACCAAAAAGAAAAAGTTTGAAGGCATGATGACTGATGACTCAGGGCATGACACGAAGGGATACGCAGAGCCCTGCATAGGAATTATCGTAAGATCCAGGAAATACATGTGTTTGAATATGGGATTTGTGGTAATTGTCAATGTACAAACGGATGCCCATTTATGTAGTTATTTTCGGTGGGCATGGTAGGACCAGATCAGCCAGTGCTGAAGAATTGAATTTGTCTATTGCACCTCTATCAGAAATTAGAAATTAAGAGAATAATAATAATATGACGCTATATAAGCCATACATCAGCCCTAGATGCTCACAAGAACCTATCATGTACAAGTCAAGCGACCCATCCCGTCGTCCTCATCGTCCTCATCGTAATAGTGTAGACGGTATGGCATTCCATACGTAGAATCAAATTCTCCGGCATTCCTTGAACATAGAACTATAGCAACCAAACTGAAATGAAGCGACTTATGTTGAACTATTGAATTAAGTCCTGCCGTAATAATCATGTATAAGAGAAGTCTTAACCTAGCCTGTACCCAAATCCTGTAGGCCATATGCCCAGAATAGACATTGATCCTTTCCAGTCTTATCTCCTTTGTGGACCACATGTCTGTATAGACATTGGTCTTTTCATGTCTTATCTCCTCTACAGTTATTATTCTCGATTTGTCTATTTAAATACACTCAATTTGCGCCCTTGTATTTAGAAGTCAAGCAACAACTTGAGTATTAATTTGTATACACACTTCCCTACTAAGAACCTTGTGGCATCTTGTGTATTACCTTGATACCTTGAGCATTGTCCTATATACAATTTCTTACATTCTTACTTGCTCTTATTTTTAATTTCTTTAGATTGTGAGCTTCATGTGTGTTATTAAGCTAAACAATTTAAGGAGATCAGTATTAGCGCTCTGCCCACAGGATAGTTGATTTTGCCAAAAGTTAAAGCAGCAAAGCCTCAGCCTTGTTCACAATCGTTCAAGGCTCTTTAAATTTGCTGCGTCTTTTGATACAGAGATTTTTGGTGCAATCAACGTTGGGTTTGAAAATATCATGGACAGCGGCTGATATTGGCAAATACAAGTGCCGGTATTGATAGCGAGACTTTTTAAACCCATCTGGCATCTGATTAGGAGAATTGACTTTGTTATCTTACTAGCTAGAATGCAACTCCTTTACTCTTGCTCTGGTGTCTTGGTACGCCATGATTTTCACGACGGTGAGTCGTCAGTTATTAGCGCACCATAGAAAATTTCTTCGTTCCCAACAATTATCTTGGGAGCACGATACCTGACACTCTGTGCTTACAGATTCCATCCTCTTGAGGTCGGACTGGGCGTTTCGGAAGTTTGGTACGATACAAGGCACCGGAACTTCTGGCACCTCCGCCATTGGTGCATGTTTAAAGAGCAAGGAGTAGGAACTAAAGAGCCAGTAGGGATAACGCGTGTCAACAGCAACTTTGATCGCATTGTGATTGCCTAAGGATATACCTACGTTGCTATATGAGAGATTGCCCACGCTGTAACAGATCTCGCATGTTCTATCTTTTTTCGCGCACGGGATTGAGATTCGGCTTCTTCATCGCCCTCTAACTGATTGTCCTTCTGGGGCATAGGCTTGCCTAAGTTGATCTGCCTGCTCATGGTGATGACGCTAGTCAATATAACGCCGGTCAGAAAGTCCAAGCCACCCCCGCCGCCGAAGGATTCAGTCAGTATCACCAATATCAGGCCAGCTTGAATCGTGGTAAGTTTTGGTTCATCGCTGGAGCTGGCCATCTCCTCGTGCCACAAACGCATCGCTTCCTCAAAAAAGCGGTGCCCAAGGCAATTCGAATTGAAGGGATTTGCAGGGGTTAGAAACCGATTCTAATAATGCTTATAACCTCAAAAATATATCATCAAGCTGAGTTTATTTTGCAGTTAAGCATCTATTGGGATGTATTGGCGACTTACATATGCTAATGCTAACATTGCATTAACCAGCAAAGATGAGCAAAAGGTGGATCTGCCATCCACCATATCTTCAAGCATCAGGTTTATGTCAAGTACATGGAATGGCGTCTGATCCCAGATGACAAGTAATGATATCAAGTTTGAAACGAATTTGTCATCGTTTATGATCGAAGTCCATGGCTTCGCGCAAGCTTTTAGTAGCGGACGATCGTCTATAAACTGAAAGATCGGCTCGTCGTTGAGGGGCGGCGGTGGTGCGGGGTTGCGCAGAATGCTTAAGGTGGCCGTACCAGGTTCTGGTGCTATAGTTTCATTCGGTAGCCGATCAGTGTCTTCGTTACGTATGAAAACTGAAAGGTCTTCAATGGTAATATCGTTCCTGATAAGCGTCGTGATCATCTGTAGAGCTGGAACAGTGCATCTCCCGATATGGTCAAGAACTATTTTATACTTTTCGTTCTCCTCTCCCATGACTATTCTTTCCCTAGACGACTGTTTAGTAATCTGTTTACGCGCAGTGTAAGAGCATTCTGTATCCTGCTTGAAACAGTTGTGACATCGAGGTCGCTGTTCATGGCACTGCTCGAGTTCGAATCATAATTAGATCCTTATCAATTGAATAAAGCAACGAGTAAAGGCAAGGAATTTCGTCTTCAAGACATCAAAGTAATACACAGACGTTACAAGGCGAAGAGGGTGCCGGTGTGTATACAGGTTAATACTTAAATTGTTGCTCGGTTTCGAAATACATGATGTTGGAAGAGCGTGTTTAAATAGACAGCTGAAATATAGAAATACTATGAGTCTTTCACACTTAGGTTCTCGGAGTCATGCAGTGTGCTCTTGTGGTTCGACATGTTGCATTTTGTGCGTTGTTGGGCTTTGTTACAACGTCCTTCTTTGGTACAACGAGTGCTGGGCAAGTTCTAATATCATTTCAATTCGTATGTTCATCTTTTATATATTGTTCGCTTATACCATCAATATCCTATATAGATACGCACATTATGAAGTAACCAAAGTCTATTTGTGTATAATTCCAACATAGTTGCTCACTTTGTACCTAGGACCATTTACAAGAAACCGTGGTCAGTACAAGAGCCTCACAGAAATACAGAAATCTAGATTGGGCCCCCTCAGTGATTGGCATGCACCATTGCAAACGTATATGAAACAAAGAATCGTCTTTCGATAAAGGACTTTCCTGAAGCTTTTTTGGTTGCTGGATGGGTGGTGTGAGAGTGTCACAGACCCATGGTCTTGACAGAGCAACTAACTGTACCATGTTCTACGTTGTATCGTTCTCGGCACTGTTTTGCCGCATTTTCAATATAACAATAACCACAAGGACACGAATCCCCAAGAGCGCCAACGCCTTTACGGCTTCGATAAAAGTAACCACTTTCGACATATTTCTATAAATTTAAAAAAAAAAAAAAAAAAAAAAAAAAAAAAAAAAAAATTCTTTTTAGCTCCCCATTCACTCATTAAATTTTTTTTTTTTTTTGCCAACTAGTCGAAAAAAGGAAATACTAATACTACCTTTGACATCTTACAATCAGAGTAATCTGTATTCCGAATATCGAGACTTTCTCGCTTGAGTTACCACATCCAATCTTGGAAACGAGCTTTCCCGCTATCGCTGAAACTTTGTTCGACCTTGCGCAAGAATATTTAGAGGATTAAGTTGCCAGCCTCCCCTCGCTCGCGAACAGAGAGTTACTTATCCTTACGTCTAAAAGCGTCCATCCAAAGCCTTTTCCACTCAAACATTTCTTACAACACTCCTATAAACTACTTACTTTATTCCAACCAGAATGGCTTTTAGCAAACAAAGATCATCCCCATTCATTTCTTATATACACTCATGCCCGGGTCCAACCAACACCCCCCTATTTAGTTTCACTTGTCTCACTTCCCCTTTCAGCTGTAATTCAGCCTGATTGGCCATCTCCCGCTCATCATCTTCGTCATCTTCTGCCTCTCCTTCTGCGCTATCATCTGAGCCATCCGGGCTGATGACCTCGCCTCTTAATATGCCGACATTCTTTCTTAACCTCTCGTAAGCGGTGACTGTGGTTTCAAGCTCGTCTTTCAACAGCCGCCAAGGCCATGTTACGCTCCTGAACAAGTTCGATGCCGGACCTGACTTCGGTGCTGACTTCATCCCTGAGCGTCTCGTTCTCCTCGGAGAGTTGTTTGGTCTCGTCCAGTTGTTTAGTATTCTCGGCCTTAGAATCCAGCAATTCGAGTTGCAATCGTTCGTTCTCGCGCACGAGCTCTTCGACGCGTTTTTCTTGGTCTCGCATCGGCTCCTCGACGAAGCGCGTGCCGAATTGAGACCAGAGCTGTTGGAATTTAGTTTTCGCGTCCGTCGTAAGCGGCGTCGGAGAGCTCATAATGGAATGGATTTCGCCGATAGGGGCGTCCCGGCTGCCGCTGGCGATGCCGGTAACGGTGAAGCTTGAGCTGATGGTGAAGATGGTATCCTAGACTTGAGAGTATGCTTACCGTCGGGGTTCCTGCCGGTTGGACGGCCACTAATTTAGCGAGCGGAGGGGCGGAAGAAATAAGAAAACAGAAAAAAATTGGGATAAAACCTGTAATGGCGGTCCATCCCTTCACCAACACATTCTAGCTAATTTGCACTGCCCCAATCGATATCCCGTCGCTGTGCCTTAAAGGTATAGTAGATTCTAACTATTTCAGTCTGTTAATGCTCCTATTCGGTCGATCAAGGTGATTGCAGATTTCTATCTCCCGGTTGAAAGCGGTTATATGATTCAATCTTAGCATACCTGATATCTTCACTCGATTGCGTTGGATAGTAGAACTTGCGTACCCGTTGATGTTAATATCTGAGAATTTAGTACCTCGGTGTTTCTTAGTCGGCTCATAGATATCGATGGTTGAAGATGATATTTCACTTTATAATGATTTGGTATTCGCTTTAAGAGTTCGCAAGGTAGCTAGGCAATACTAGTATACTTTTCAATTGTTGCTATTGTGCAATTGTATCTATCCTTAACCAGGATCTCAGGTATGACCAGATATTATATATTCTACCTCCTTAAAGAGATTAAATTGTCTCTGCCGGACAATGAATCGAAAGACTGCATATTGTATTACTGTGCTTTGTGAGGCCATATTATTCATAACCTTTCACTTCTTGAATAAGACCACGAACGCCCTTAACACGTGGTGTACCCTTAACAATTGGTGTACAGTACGGACACCAACGTCTACGCGTTCGGCAGAATAGGCAAGGTGCTCTGATGCAGACATTGGAGGGGCACAGCAGTATTGTACTGTCTGTGGTGTTCTCCCCGGACGGCAAGCAGTTGGCATCGGCATCATACGATAAAACGATCAAACTATGGGATACAACGTCCGGAGCACTGATGCAGACACTCGAAGGTCACGCCGAGCCGGTATATTCCGTGGCGTTCTCACCAAACGGCAAGCAGTTAGCATCTGCATCAGGTCACAAGACAGTTAGATTGTGGGATGCGACGTCCGGAACACTGTTGCAAACGTTTGACTGTCAATCACATAAAGTATCCTTTTTGAAAGATGGCCGAACTCTCGAAACTCAGAACGGCCACATATGTCTCCAGAGTTTAATCGCAAACGCTGCATCCACTATCAGCCCTAAGTACGCTGGTTATTATCATAATGACGGATGGCTCAGTCGAAATGGAGAAAACATTCTTTGGTTCCCTCAGCAATACCGACCAAGATATGTATACATTAATAAAAGTCTCTTTGTTTATGTAGGTAAATCTGGCAATGTCGACACTCTCGAAATTGACATCAAGCATCAGTTAGCCTCTGATAAGGACTGAAAAGTTCGGATCCTATTATTCTATTGCCTCATCATCTCGATATTTTGAAGGATATGTTTTCCCACGGGGTTTTTCTTTTGCATCCCTCATTAGTCGTCTTGACTAATACCACTCACCCGACGGCAGTGGTAATTAATAGCATCAGTAGAGGTGAATTCGCCACCCCGGATTTACAACTAGGTGATTTAGTATAGTAAGGAAGTTCGTGCAGGGTGGATAATGTATATACGGGAGAATTTGAAATATTGGGGGTCATCACAGTGAATATTTAGATAAAACTCACAATAAATAACTTTAACCATAATAACAAACCAAATTCACTTTACTGGGAGGCCTTTAACACACATATTCGCAAACTTATCAAAAAAACAATTTTCAAAGTCTGGAAAAACAACAAAACAACCCTTTAAGTAGCAGTGTTACTTTGTTTATATTATAAAAATTTTTTATTCATTTTTTACCCAATTATTAATAATCACCCTATTATTAGGGATATTAAGCTTTTTTAATATTTTACAAACAAACCATCTTTCCTTTTTAAATTTTTTATATATTGTGATAGTTGAGAGCTTATATTCCTGAGTATATGCTTACTGTCATTTACATGGGGATAATTTATCTTAATCTCATTCTTGTTGTAATTGTAGTCTAAAAGGTGAATGGGGTAGGGTATTAATTGTTTTGAGGTATGATCCCTTGGTATAAGGATGTTTTAGAAAGGAGGACACTATCATCGACTGTATTTCGAGGTAGGTAGCACTGTAGCAGGTATTGTAATACTGGAGAGGTAGTATTGCTGACTTTTGTTATGATTTCATTGTAGTTCAGGGGTGTGTGCTTGGACCTTTGATGGCCTGTGACTTATTATATAATATCTCTTGTATGGCAACAATTTCGAAAACGTCGCCGTATCTTGGGACAGGGTTCTCACGAGCAGAGCGAAATTACCAAATAACTCACGGTACCAAATATCTCTATAGTACCAAATAACTCAACAGTCTGTACGGTAGTAGGAAACATCCACGCAATCCTGTGAGTCGAAGAAAGACAACGAGAACAACACAATCCAGAATAAGAATAATGTCCAGTTCACAAGTTATCTCCATGTCCAGTTCGCAAGCTTATATCCTTTTCTATACAAATTACATGTCTATTTAGTACCTGTAACATTGTCATCATGTACTTAGAAAATCAAGCAACAATTTAAGTAACAATTTGAAGATACACATACGCCATCTTTTGCATATACCTTGTGACATCTTGAAGTTTACCTTGATACCTTGAGCCTATTGTACCGATTCTTACAGCATTTTAGAATAAGAGATCAGACACCAGAAATGAAAGCATGCTAGTTTGATATATATATTAAATACTCAACCGGCAAAAACAACATCTTTTAGAACTGGGTCACAATTATATCACCAATGGTAGATTCAGCCGGCAGGTAGTATCGCACCTCGAGTGCCTCATCCGCATTTCCACTTTCCCCAGTTTCCTCTGCACATTCCAAATCCCTATTATCATCGTCGCTGCTCTCATTCTCGGAATTCTCTCCAAAAAAACCAAAGTCATTAGACACAGCCTCCAAGTCGCCGTACTGTAGCGATACTGGTGCGGTCCAATTCAGCCAGTCGCGTCGTCGCTTTATTTGGCGATATTGTATGGCGAAGATCCGCTCGCCCGTAGCGGTGAAGGACGACAGTACTGCTTTTTTGCGGACTTCCTCGGCAGTGATGCTGGCATCTATGGGGACTGGGAGCGGAACACCGAGGAGGACACATGCTTCATCAATGGGAACCTCAATCTTGCCATCTGTCTTGCGTTGGAAGGTGCGTGTGTTAGCCATGCTCGTGTCCAAACAAGTCTTGATGCCGACGATCATGTACACGGTGCGGTTGCCGTGTGGGCTTAGTTCCATCATTTCAAGGATTTCTTGCCGGCATGCGTCGGTCTGATTCAGCCTCTTGAAGACAGTAGGGTGGTCGCGCAGGATGCGGGTGATAACGGACCGTGCGTTCATGCTGCGCTCTTGGGTACTGTCCCTGGTTAGGCCCGCTCCAAACATTTGCGTCAGTCGCATATAGACATTCTGGCTTTTGACATCACGTAGTACTGCATCAACGCTAGAATCTTCCACTTCGATAGGCGACGACAGCAGAGCGTGGAATTTCGGGTCGTCCCGTGGTACGCAGTGGTCTGTTGGATGCTCAATGTCCGCCACGACCCGTCCTAGAAGGTCAATGGCTAGGGAGCCTGGTAGCAGTTTTGACTGTGGGAGGAGAGCCCATGTTGGTCTTCTTCGATACGGAGCCATTCAGTGTAAGTAAGAGGGCTAGTCTATTGTGCTCCTGAAGCTGGAAAAAAGATATTTTGGATTAAGTCTTAGTTGCTAGCTTGAAATGAGTTGGAGAGCAAATGGCGGGGAGTCCTTTATGTAGGCTCAGAACTTGAGAAATTATTCAGCCGCATCTCTAAGATTGTATATTGTTCAGCTGCGTTTTTGGTCAACTCGAGAACATGATTAGTGCCGCATTTTCTCGGGCATATATTCTACAAATGAGCTTATTTATTGTCCTCCAAGAATTCCAAATCCCTTCTACAGCCGTCTAGAATTACAGAACTTTCGTTTGAAATGAAATTGCATTTCTTCCTAGCCCCTTCTGACCATGACGCCGACTCGCAAACTTGGGCCTTCAACCTACAGAACCATGATGGGGTGGTCATAGGCTCAACACAGGTGGTCGATCCGTTCACAAAATCACACAAGGACAATCTTACCTGGTACCTGGAACAGTTTGCTTGCAACGAACCTTTTGCATTACAGAGGGCTGCCGCTGTCGAAGAGTCTTTGTCATCATATAGACAAATACTAGCAGCGGCTATCGAGCCTCTGCTGCTGCAATCACTACGCGACACTCAGAAGGACCTAGACCCATCCGCTGTTGCAATTGAGGCCATTATTCTCGGCATATGTGACCTGGAAGGGAAAGGCCAATCGCCCAACGCTCTGCACTGGGAATTATTAGAAGACCAACGGTCTTGGAAAGTGCTCACTGTTCCTGTGCTTCTTTTTCGCTTCGTGCCGGCAGTGGCGGAACCTTCACCGAAGATAAACTTCGTCTCAAAGTCCCAGGATAGCTATAATATCTTGTTTCTTTCGGCACGACAGCAACAGGGTGATCTGGGTTATCGGCTCATTTCGAAGCCTATTTGGGATCTTGTTCAGAGCGATGTTGGGCTCAAGCGCCGGATCAAAATCCATTTCGTCAGACCAGGTACATTCAAGGCCCTAAAAGATACTCTGGCTGACAACAGGTTTGGTTTCGGGTTCCTTTCATTGGTTCATTTCGACATGCACGGGATGGTAAAAAAAAATGGTAGGGCAGTACTGCAATTCTCTCCCAAGAACTGGGGCGACGAGGAGCCCGACCGAGTGGAAGCTGCGCGCATCGCGGACGTACTCTTGCGGGCTGGCGTGCAGACTGTAGTTATGAACGCCTGTAACACTTCCAAGGTGCTAGACTCTGCGAAAAGCAATCTCGCGAGGATCTTTACAAGCCGAGGAATTTCCAACGTAATATCAATGTCTTTTGCCATCATGGCACATTCGGCAAAGGTATTCATGTTGGAATTCTACAAAAGCTATCTCCTTCGCGGCGAAGATGTACAGCACGCTGTATCCTGTGGGAGGAGAAAGTTGCGAAATCAGCCCAATAAGCCAAGTCGTTTTTCTGTCCAGGTTCAGTACTTTACCAAAGCCATGACGGAAATTCGTCCGTCGACTCCAGCCTGACCAATTTGCGGTTATCACCTGAAGTGGCAACTCTCCTCGAAGAATTAATACTTAGTGACGAGCAGCCTCATGTTCGTGCCTCCTCTCGCATAGAGGTAATTGGTAGAGACAACGATATCCTGATCCTGGAAGAAGGCTTCTCGGAGAAAAATGTTATCTCAATTACAGGCGATTCTGGTATCGGAAAGACTGCGACCGTCAAGTATATCGCAAACTGGTGGCAATCTTCGAACTTCGTCGTGAAAAGCGTCTGGATTGACTGGAATAACGAGGAAAACGTCTGGGCCGAGTCAAACATTTACAGTGCCATTATGGATGGCTTAGGGAAAGAATCCAAAGGTCTGGGCTCGTGTAAGAGCGATGTTCATTCCAGCCGTTTCTTGATTGTTATCGACAACTTTGAAGTGGACCTTGCGCAGCACTACGGGATTCCTCATCAGCTCTCGACTGCACAGGTGCAAGAGATATCGCAATTCATCAAAGGGTTCAGCGAGAACGACAACAAAAGCCTTCTCATCCTGATATCCCGAACGAATCAGTCTGTGGCAAAGGATCTAAGTTTACCAGTCAAGTTGCAGTCTCTCCGGCCCCGCGATGCCATAACCGTCGCGTGCCAAATGATGGCTAGCCTCGGCGGCTCAAAACCCGTGCTAGATGATGAGAAATCAAGCCAGGATCTAGAGCACCTGATTGGCTTTCACGAATCAAACATGATGTTCTTCGAGCTCATTAGCCCTGCCCTAGCTTATCGTGATCCCCAGACGCTCCTCCGAGACCTCCAGCTGGACCTTCCACCTGATTGTTGCCGATATTTCGAAAGTTACAGAGAATCGCGAGGGGATTCGAATCTTGTCGCACATTTCAGAGCAATATGTGGGTTCTTGCTTTCCCGGCGGGAGCGATGCTATTGGATGCTCATTAGCCTTGCTCCGTTCCATCAACGCATCATGCGCAACCCTGCGCGCTGGCTTTTAAGGCTGCATATCCACGGCTTGATAAATTGTCTGGAACGATCCAAGCCACGACGAGCTCGAAGCAGCTTCGGCCCTGGCGAGTTCGAAGGCTGGGACGAGATTGACATCGTGGAATTTTTCGCGTTGAATAAAGACCTGGAGGACGACTTTGAATTTCTAATGGAGGTGTTATCACACCTTGGCCTCACCATAGTAGAGGAGGCTGATAAGAAGTCGGGTCTCCTTTCATGGTACAAGCTACATCCACTCCTCCCTTACTTGATTCGTCAAGAAATACAACTGCACCTGGCTCCATTGTACCAGAACGGGCTCATGGCAAAGTTGACGACTGCATTCTGGGAATATTTCGAGATAATCGTCACGTTGGCAACTAATAACGGGCAGATCCCCCTCCTTGGTGCAAACAGAACGCTCAATTTGGATCGCGTTAATGTCTTAAACGCCTTCAGGCTGAGCTCACAACAAGTACAGTTCGGGTATCGCAAAATACAGGTATCCCTCGCTTTCTACGTTGGAATACTTGAGGGCCTTCCACAGGCAGAGGTCAGAGTATGGCAACAGGTCCTAGAAGGAATGTTGCAGCGCTTCGAGCTGTGGTTTACCAGCCAGGAAATCCGCCCTGATCATATAGTGGTTTTCGAGCAGGCCATATTCATAGCTTTAGGTTATGCTAGACTCTCATACTACCTGAAAAACATTATTCTGGTTTCTTCCATTACAGCTCGCGCTCGGGCACTCTTCGACTCGTTTTCTGAAACACAAGATCCTAGCGGCAATGCACATGCCATGATGTATGCGATCGAATCTTACGATGGAGCTTACAAACATATACCGCTTATGATAAAGCGCCAAACATTCAAGGATCTCGTCCGTCGCACATTGCCACCTGGTGCTACAGGGCTAACAAAAACACAATTTTTTGATTTTGTAAAATTGAGTAATTGTCTAAACTACATATTCGCCCAGCTCGTTGGTGGAGAGCCAGAGACCCAGGATGAAATCACTAAATCTCTTTCGCTGGCTCGACAAAGTCTAGATGACATTCAATCAACTATGACCAAGGTAGGCCTTTTTGCGGCTTATAGGACTATATACGATGTCGCCGAAATTTTGAAAGATATGTCCGTGCATGGGATCAGAAAAGATGATATTGAGCGCTTGACACATATGACGGAGAGTCTTTTCTTACTAGACAATATTGCTGCTAATTTTGGCGTATTTTCGTCAGATATGCTTATCATTAAAAGTACTGTGCTCAAAGCCAACGGATCCATTCAAGAACAGGGACGATTGCTACGTGTTCGATTAGCGGGCAAGATAAACGCGAATATCCTCCAGCAAGCATCCGCGGAAGAGGCACTTTTCGCTCACGCAATCCAACAGTGCGACTATGCCGCCGCGTTGAGCCTCCACGACTCAATCGTCCGCTTAGGGCAACGAAATCCTGGCGCTCAGTTCACAGCTGTCACGGCGCAGAACGGCGCAGGTATACGGAACTACCAAATGGGCATGATGCTTCTCACGCAACAGGGCAAGCTACCCCCGTTAGACAACATGGCTACACCTGCACGTGTCCTCCAGGCGAAAGAGCACCTCGAAGCAGCCCGGTACTCTCTGTCTGGTGACACTGCGTCGCGGATGGAGCTCCACACGACGCTGCTGGCACTCGCGGATTTGGAAGCTAAATACACTACCGCCAACCCCGGCGCTAATATAGTGTATCTACTCCAAGCCGCAGCGCTTAAATACGCACCCGAGTCACCGTTCTCCCACGCAACGACGGATCACGGTAGCGTGATCCAGCAGATGTGCTGTGAATGGTTAGCCACTAGCGATCTGGGCATTTTTGAGACGCAAATCGCCAGGGCAATCGACCAGCTACAACGGACCCCCCACGTAATGTCACCGTTTCTCAGTGATTCGCACACACTGCATTCGTTGTTAGAGCAGTGCTTGCCATATTTGTCTGTGGGAGAGAGGGGAGAACCGCTAGGCGAGGGAGCTAGCGTATTCAACGAGGCCCAGGTGTTAGCGCTAGGACCGGCCAGCGAAAGAGGGTCACTGAAGCTCTGGAAGATGAACACATTTGCAGAGTGGAGGGTGGATAGCAGCGCACTGAGGATGTACCGTGGGCCCGCAAGCGGAGTTGGTTATGAGGTTTTCTCTGCACCCTTGAAAAGCTTAGAGGGCACACAAAAGCGGAAGGAAAAAATATACCATTTCAAGCTTGGATATCTCCAGGCGGGCTTACTCTTAAATCAGGGCAAGTTCGCAGATGCCGAGAAGATGTATCGCCAAGCAATTGACGGAATGCAACGTATGCTCGGGGACAAGCATATCGCGACGTTGACCGCCACCAATGACCTGGCGATCGTGCTAAAGCTCCATGGCAAGAATCACGAGGCCGAACAGGCTTACCGACAGGTCTTGGCACAGCGGAGGGTCGTACTTGGAACAGAGCATGCAGACACATTACTGACCATAAACAATCTGGGTGTGGCACTCCAAGCTAAGGGGAAGATTCAAGAAGCGGAGAATTACCACCGTGAGGCCGTTATCGGGAGAAAGAAATTGTTCGGGGTGCGGAACGCGGCTACTCTTCAAAGTATGTTCAACTTGGCTTCGAATTTGGCGCAGCAGGGAAAAGAAGTAAATGCAGAGTGTATTTATCGCCAAGTTTTTGGAAACAGGGAAGCCCTTCTCGGACCAGATCATGTAGACACTCTACTCACTGCCAATAATCTCGCAGTTCTGCTGCTAAACCAAGGCAAAGAGGCCGCCTATGCGGAGCAGCTGTTCAAGCGGTCACTCGAAGGCCGAACAAAGCTTCTTGGCGCAGATGGTCTGGAAATGCTAGTTACCAAGAACAACCTGGGCATTGCGCTGAAAGTGCAGGGCAGGAACGCAGAAGCCGTGCTGTTGTATCGGCAGGTTCTAGATGCACGGATGAAATTGCTAGGCATCGAACACGCAGACACGCTAATTACGATAAACAATCTTGCTACTGCTCTGCTGGACCTTGGTGAGCTTGCTGAGGCGGAGCTACTGTATCGGCGTGCACTGGAAGGCAGAATCAAGGTGCTGGGAGCGCAGCATCTAGCGACAATCACCACACGGAAGAATTTGGACATCGTGCTGGAGCGCCGCGGGAACGGGTGTTAAGATGTGGACTACTATTGACTATATGAGTTCTAACCAGTAGTATCATTCGATAGTACGTGTTATTGTTGATTTTCCCACTGGCCAGTGGAATGTTGTCAGTGAACCATGATTGATTATTATTCTTTTTAAATACAGGATGATTTGTGAACAGATTTTGTTATCGCAACAAGTCATGTGACTATATTTTGACAGATGTTAATTGTCCTAATTGGGTGGGTAATAGGCAGGGAACATCTAACCAGTGAGAAGAACCAGAGCCACATATAATTCCGATTTTCCCATTAATCAAAAACACTATTTGGTTTTTATTAAAAATAAATTCTGTAGCGGTAGATATTCCGCTGGTATTCCAAGCTACTTTCGTCCAGCGTTTCTCAAAAGCAAAACGCGTGCTGGCCGGAGCCGTCTAGATGTTGGCCCACCAATCCCATCCTCATCACAGCTGCACCATATATGGCGCTGAATTTATCGCTGTCGCAGAGGTGACCTCCTCGATTACCGCTATCACTGATGGGATGAATCAAGTGGTTCAAGCGGCTACGCACTCTGAAAATATCCCCTTTTCAAAGATGGCACATAGTATCTCGATGCCCTATTCTGGACCCTGTCATACGGCACATTGTGCCATGATCCCCCCTTGAAAATTGTGCTATAATCCCCGCCCCTTGAAAACTTGGACCACGTGATAATTTTTCAGGTGATTAAAAATTAAACAGGCAACACATCGCGGTATAAATCCGTGTTTATTTCATGAACTCGTATTGCTTATAAAAAACTGGAAACTAAACCTCCAATCAAAAGGTAGTAGCTAGTAAGCGATCTCAATTTCCTACGGCGTTTCAATAAAGATAGAAGGATCCAAATGATAGATTCGTTTCTCCGCTGCGATGAGGAGGCTTCGGGGCTGTTGCTAAGGCTAAAACAACAAGATATGTATATCACAGCTTACCAAACAAAAGAAAGACATTGTAACGAAGCTACGAGAACATGATGCGCTCAAACAAGAAATAGAAACAGCCGGGGGAGCATTGCGTGTCAATGTAGGAAACATCCAAGCCATCCTCTGAGTGGAAGAAAAACCACAAGAACAACACCATCATAAAAATGTCAGCTCAAGATTTATCTCCGTGTCAGTTCACAAGTTATCTCCTTTTGTCAGCTCACGAGTTATCTCCTTTGTTAGATTAGGCACAAAGGTTATCTATTTATACCTGTGATCACGGCATCATGTAATTTAGAAATCAAGCAACAATTTAAGTATTGATTCGACTTACGACATCTTGCGTGTTACCTTGATATCTTGTGCCTATTGTACGATTCTTACAGATATATTAGGTTTTCAAGATAATACCTTGCAAGTAATCAAGAGCTCCTGCCATGCGATCAAACTTACCTGCCGCGAAATCGAAACATGAACATCTCTTTGCATCGCTAGAGAGATGTATCGAGAAGTCCAGCCATGATATTATCTAGACAAAAGAACGCAGACGATGAAGCTTTTTATGAGGGTGCGATCAGGGCATTGATGGGTGTGGACATGGTAAAGATTGCAAGGGATCCAAATTTCCAAGAAGCCACGAGGAGTTTCAGCAGGCGCCACAGAACGGAATTGGAAAGCAGTCACCTCTAATCATAAACTGGAAAAAGTGATTTGGGTGAAGAGTCTGCTAAGCCGCGATTTCGAACGCTACCCGGGAAGAGAGTACCAGGCCAAACTGCAGCAGGAAAGGTAACATGCCGAGAGCGGAAAGGGGTGGAATTAAAATTGCTGCCTAGAATCCCGCATTAAATATTTGAAATGATGTTTCAAATTATATTGGATTTACAAAGTACCCAACTAAATCCGATTCGGTATAGCAGATCAGCACCAACCAACACCAACCTTAGAGTAGTAACAACATAGGCTTCCGAAAAGGGAAAGGGGAGGGGAAATTATCAAAATAGTATATTAATATATTAATTAATTAATATATCAATTATATAATTTATATAAGATTCAACTGTTACACTCTGCCCTAGTACCTAAGTACTCAAGGTAGACAAGCTTCACTCCTGCTTCTGATCTCTCACTCTAAGATACCTGGGTTCTCAGAACTGGGAGTATGTAGTCGCTTCAAGATATCAAAGAATGATAGAGATGTGTAACGTTCAAATATAATAGGCTGATATTAATCTGAATACTATTGAGTTGACCGATGAAGAGTAAAAACTATTCATCAGTCCTAATGATAGTCTTATATACATAGTGATGCTTCATATAATGAGGTTGATATGTTGATAAGTTAACTTATCAACTTATCAGAACTGATAAGTTGCTCGGGGACCTTAGCAACATATCAGTCACGTGATACATGTGTGTCGCATGACAGGGTTCTGAATAAGTCGGACAAACTCGCAGATACAGATAAACAGAGTTATCTTAGAAGTGCGGCAAACGGCTATTGAAGTCCAAAATATGGTGTCGGTTTTTGCTGTGGAGATCGATGATCGTAACACAACCCGTTTCTTTCCTATTGGTTTTAAATTCATTGACATAATAAAGTTAATTATTAAAGTAGTTCATGCGAAGAATTTGGGACAGAAAGGAAAACGTGACTTAGCTTAAAAGATCCAATCAGTATCTTGATAAAAATGAATACCTATGGCGTTATATATCAGTCTTTCAAACTTCACCAACAGACTGTGAAAACAGAATGTGAAATACCAAAGTCCACGCAACCCCCGCATTTGCAACAAAAATATCCAACCTCCCGCTAAACTCCACAGCCCTCCCAACATCTTCTGCATCTGTCACTCCAACCTTATAAACTTTGCATTTCACACCATATTTCGTGTCAATTCAGCTCTTTTAATAGCTTCGTCGTTGGAATTGTACCATTTGCGACGTTGAGTGTTGAGTTGGACGAGGGGTAACACAGATCCCTAGACCTTAATTGATCAGGTTGAATGAAATCGACAATCCTGCGTTACATTTGGTACTCAGAATTATATTCTTTCAAGCTATAGAATATAAGGAAGAGATAGATTCAAGGTCATCAAGACTTTTATGTAAGGTTCGAAACTTTTTAATGCAGCCCAGCATAGTTATATAAAACGCCGGCTACCACGTTCCGAATGGCGGGGTAAGTTTATTGAACGATTGAATTTATCCACTTTGTCGGCAGGTAACTCCTCTGAATTACCATATCTCCACAGACGCGTCAAAACGTGTATCACACCTTCAATTCCGATTCAAGGCCGTAAATCAAGGAAGCAGAAAAGACATCAAAAGGGTTCTGTGGCCGTCATGATGAAATCCTGTTTATCGCGACAAGGATTAGCATCAAAGAGCTCTCGTCGAATATGTCATTTGTGGAGGTTTAGTACCTGCGACCCGACTTTGTCGGTTGAATTTGGGTGTCGAAATTCGGGCTTTCAGAATTAAAGGTTTCCCTTTTTGGAGGCACAAAACGTGGGCTATTTCCTCGGTCGGAAGCACGAAGCCGCTCATGCTGATGTTTCCTTGGGTGGAGATACTTTTCATCCTGTTTCTCTCGTAGTTTTCCGCGACGGTCCCTAGACATTGCCCAGACATAATAAAATTTCAGATTTATGACCTGGTAATAAAGTCCAAGAAAAATTGGACTCGTTCCTAGATCCAAATTTTTGGAAAGGTTATATAAATTGGAGATGGTAATTCATTAAGTGTACCTAATAAATTGCAATGTACATATGAAGTATTATCAAGTAAAATCAAAGGCCTTTTCTCCAATTAAATTGCCCAATTCCCGCTCTTCCAGCCCGATTACGGGGAGGCGATATAGTTGGTGGCAGTGACATAACTAGTGCTGGTGGAATCCCCAATAGTAATCGTGAGATTCCATGTTCGAAGTTGTGGATAGTATACTGCACCGTACAATGAGTAGAGGGTTGCGGTGTATGTCGCTTTTCCTTTTGGTGTACTGGCTGGAATGGATGTCCATTTAGAAACTCGTGGCGTGGCGTAGTATTGTCCAGGTCCCAAATAAAAAGAGTCCGTAACTTGGACAAGAGCACCTGGAAGCCCACTGCTGGGGTCTATACCAACAGCCATGGCGATATGGTAAGAGGAAAAAGTAGAGTCGGCAGTATTGATATAAAGGTTGAACCCGTCGCCAGGCTTAATGATGGCAGGAATGGAAATGCCAGTTATAAGAGCTGACGACAGATGAATAAGTGACGCGGCTACTGCCAAACAGTAAGAGAAGAAACGCATTTCGATAATTCCTTCGAATTTTTCCCTTTTTGATTTTCTTTCTCTTTTCGATTTTGTTTTGATTGGATCCTGAGGATATATCGAGATGATTGTATGGGTGAGGCGATGGATTTTAAATTTCTTCTGAATTGCAGAGGGTATCTAAGCATCATATACTTTGCGTTTATAATTACTTCTGTCTTTATAGCTTTAATGGGCGCAGACGATACTTCGAGATGGGAACCGGGGAGAAAATTTTAGTTATGTCTTTTCGTAGACAATCTGCCGGGGTTGAACTCACCATTCTCGTAGGTGGCAAAGAGGCGAAAGATCCAGCCCTTGAGATTCTGATCCAAGCTTCACATCTCGCCCAACTAATCTTCCAGGTATCACCCAATTTCTGCAGAAAGAAAACGTAGCTTCGAGCTGGAAACTCACAAGCAGGCAAACAACTACTCAATCACTCAGCTCAGGGTGGTGCCACCCAGACGTTGGGCTCACCAACAAGCTTGATATCCTCGTGAAGAATATCGCATCAAAACTGCAAGCATTTACCCTTGTATACCTGTAGTAAATACTGTGGAACAAATAAAAAAATAGTTCTTGTCAAAGCAGCTAGAAAATTCGGATTCGTTCTCTTTTTTACTTCTATTTTTAGGGAGACTAACGGGAGGCTTCCGGGACTGTAAATTACCATGTGTTGCTCGATCGACAACCATTTGTTAATTGGCTTTTCCAATATGTGGAGGATGTTTTTCGTGCGATTGAAGCGTAGGGATATGTAAATCTCGAACAATAGAAAATTTGCAATTTCCTGAGGAAGGTGATCGAAGCTAACTATCCAGTGGTCTGTCAATTACGTTATCAAACCACTTCCTGCCAGGGATCCCAAAGATCGAACGCAGACGAAGTACTAGATCCTAGATGTAGCTGAGTAAGGCTAACATTTCTCACCTCTGGGTCACGCCTTCCTTCTGCTCAGCCCTACAGTGTGAAGGCGAGATCACGCCACGGGGAGCCACTAGTTTCCGTCTCAAGTCACGCTCACAGGAAATTATAGGAAGATCATGAGATATATCCAATATTGGATGGCACCTCTTCGGACGTCGCCGAGCGGGCAATTGGGAGCCTTAGCAGTGACATTTTCACCTTTTCCGGTAGCATTTTGGCAGCTGGTGATGGTTGTAATGGCGGTTGGGGTCCGCTAACAAAGCAGCCCTTCAGGAGCCTCATCGTCCCCGTACCGCTACTCTATTTGAAAGGTTCTTTGGACGATATATACCTTTTCCTGCACCGCTGTCTCTCGGTGGTGGTAATAGAGGTCTTTGGCTCCATGCCAGCGAGGCCGACCGTGAAAACAAGCCTTATGTCTTATCCTGCTGCATTTCCACCTGTCTGGTCCTGCTGCAATGGCTCTTGAATATCGCGTACAGGAACTTCTCTATCCGGCTGGGGAGACTGAACCGGCTTCCGTGTTCCAACAGACTGGTGCTCTTAGGCCGCAGCTCAAGATCTGGCGGCCGTGGAAATTCGAGGGTGTCCCGCTTCAATCGCAACCTTTTTCATCGCATGATGGGAACGGGTTGGCGAGGAAGCCGTCGCCAACGAAGCTTTTTTAGATGTCTCTCGTACGGACTTGGGAACCGCGCCCTCGAGCTATCTGATCTCGCCTGATCCCTTCGACGATACACCACTGCGGTCATGCTAGCCGCCGGTGTCGGGATCGCGGCGCATCTCCCGTACATCCAACAACTTTCAGCGGAACATGAGCGTTGTGAGGCCCAAACGCGTAATGGATAAAGTGCAATTCTTATCAGAGGCCCACATATTAATTTCGATTTGTCCATAAAAGAGCGTAACAATATACAGCCGACAAAGACGGCAGTAGACATATTCAAAATACAGGCTATATACAGCCAAGTATAAGGAGACAAACTCAAGGAAATCAACTAAACAGTATTAATCCTCCCTAGTCTCGTACCCGGACCTGCAAAGTGGAACACTTTGTGCGGTCCTTTTGTACCCTTCGCGGGGATGACAGTGCCCATTTTGAAGCCCCTTCCCGTGTTCCTCCTATTCGTGGGTCTCATAACGGTCCCTATACATCTCCCCGCTTCGCTCCCGGGCCTTCTCCATTACTTTGTCCCTATACTCTTCACAATTGCCAATTTCACACCTTCCGACCAGATTTTCTGCCTTTGCGGCAGCGAGAGTTGCTAATATGTCCTTTGCTAAAGCGTGGGACCCCGGTCGTCCCTGCTCGCGCTGGTGTTTTTCGAACTCGTGGAAGGTGGCCGAAGCGGCCGCATTAGCGAGGCTCTCGTAGCTGTGACGACATGTTAGTGCTTAATTACTCCCCAGAAATTGCACAAATAATTGGAATGTTAAATACTTTTCTTTGGTTGTGCATGAGTGATTGACAATCGCTTCAGGCTCGGGGTTTCCTATAGGGACGGACTCATGGTTAGCATAAAATACACTGACTGGAGGGACAATATTTATATTCGAAATCGTGGGCCGATTGTCCGTACCATCGTGACTATTACGATTCATTGTGGGTGATATTTGGGGATGTTTAGTTGATTCCATTTATAGTCTGTTTTCCCGAGGTTTCGTGACTCGATTTACGGAGGATCGGTGATTGGATTAGACTTCTTGGAGATATCAATGTTTGGTGTCTCAGACCTTAACGTCAGCTAGGTGTTTGTAGGTATAATCTTAATGATGTCTTGGGAAAGGAAAACAAAGAAGAAAGATTTAAATAAAAGGAGGCGCAACCATTTTAATACAGATTTATATTATCATGGGTCGTTCAGTCTGATATGAAACGGTCCAGGTGCTCCAGTGAGCTAATAAGATCTATAACCTTTTAATGAGTCAGCGACCATCATCGACCGTTAGCCGTTCAGCGTATCCGGAAGCAGATTCCTGAAGGCTACGAACGATTCTGGACACGCATCTGTGTAGAAAGTTTTTCCTTCGTCCCTTTGCCTTCGCCCGAATCGCCGTCAAGTACAAGTAACGTCACTTGTTTTCAAATATAAACCCGCCATAATCGAGCGTCCAAGCTACTTACTTGTGGAGATACATGGGCCAGAACCTACTTAAAATTTCCAAGACCCCCGCAGACACATTTGGCTCTTCGGACAATATGTAGATATCAAGCATGTCATATGTTAATTCATTACGTAATTGGTAAGTTTACAGCATCACTAGAGTCTCAGATCAAGAACCCAGCTCTTTCTGAACCGAGCTTCTGTATCATACCACTATTCTTTCTTTTCACGGATCCTCGATGATTTTCAAATGTAACTTGGTTTAGCGATGGCAACAGCCTGACCCCAGCGTTGGAATTTGGGTTACCCTTGCGCAAGTGTGGCTCGCAAGACCAGGTTTCCCAGACGAAGCGATAGTGTTGTGTGGCAAGTTTCTGGTGTCGTGTGCGCATCACCCAAAAGTCAGAAAAGCACTCTCGATGCAATGCTTCGGAGATACAATGCAGCTGTATGTAGAGTGCTTGCAGGTGGCGTCGTTAGTCAAAGATTTTTGCATGCGCAAACACTAGGAGAAAGTTATCTTTGGGCAACCCTCAGACACGCGTAAATCAGACCATCGAATCATCTAGACCATTTGTGTCAGTTCGCTAGAGTGCTTCTCGTTCGATACCTAATTCTCAGTCTGGGGAGCTCTCTTGGCGCAACCCTCTGCCCCTCAGCTAATTTCCAACTAAAATTTTAACGTTTTCATGGTTTCACAGCCTAGAAAACGACCTAACTTTAAATACATAAATAAATAAATGCATTAAAATAAATTGAATAAATGCATCCTCAAACCATTAAAATAATTTCGCTTTCTTTTCAATAAAATCGAAGCATTTTTTAGATCCGATCACCTGATACGTCATTGGGTCATTCGATAGGCATCTAATATTATTACTCTTTCACCGATCTCGATGTATTTCAGGATCAGAGAGGTTTTCGAATTTCTGTATTTCAGTGCATTAACACTCCTATTTATAGGAGGATTTCATTCTCATTGGACTCTCGAAATCCATCAAGTTATCAGTTACAACCCGAAAAATCCCAATCGATATCAATAAGAAAATTCATTCAGCATACGTTTCCCTACTATATTCTTGCGACTGCTTCATTATTAAGCAGTTTGTCGACCGCCATTGTCAGCAGCATATCAGTCCCTGCCACCATTAAGCCTGGCGACGGATCCAAAATTTATATAACCAATTCCAATTACATCCAATCGGTCTACGATGTTGCTATCGCGGTTGGCATAGGCCCCGGCAGCGGGCTACCTGGCGCCTTAGTTCAAGTTACGGACTCCTTCTACGTGGGACCGGGGCAGTATTTCCCATTAGGAAGTGTATCTAAATGGACTTCTATCCCCAAAAACACCCCAAAAGGGCAAGCAACGTACACAGCCACCATATTCTCTTTATACGGCGCTGTATACTACCCAGTTTTGAAAACATTCAACGTAGCGGTCACCGTCGGCGATAAGACCAGCGCAAACTATGTTACGAGTGTCCCATAACAATTTGGAAAGTTGGAAGTGTTATATTTACCAATTGGGGAGGAGGGGGTTGGAGGGATGGGCGAGTCCTCTGAAATTAGTTGATATTTTATTACAACGGCATAGCAGTAAGGAGACGCGGACTGCAGAGTTTCATGAAATACAATTGTTAGAGATATAACTTTTGGAAGTTTGCCCTCTATTCTCCACTGGCAGATATCTTTCAAAAGCAAGCATTCTGTTTTAGTTCTTATATCTAACATTTAAGCGTACTAATATATCTAAGAAATGTAAATTAATTTCAACATAAGCCGAGTATAAACCCCTGGAATCTTGATCTTATTTCTCTATCCAAATAGTATATTATGATAGAATCATGATTGGCTGGATAGTGTATAAGTCGCTTATGCATATTGAAATCATTGAAGGTTAAAGCTATTGATGTTCAGTAGATATCATCCCGCCGTCTTGTTTTTGATTAGGCTCTATCAACGTGAGAAGGGGAGTTGCCTAAGAAATCAACTACCCGGCTCGTAGCTAAAAATTAATATTAAAAGCATAGTGACATATATTAAGAAAGATTTATGCCAGAAGAATTTTACGAAGTAGGACTCAATATGACAATTTGGTGTTGCTGTAGTATTTCCCATATACGTCGTTATCGCATGAGCCGAGAATGCGGGACTTTGCACTAGGTTAATGCACGACCTCGAAACGCGACGACCCACAAGCCTTGAATCCCTTTTCTCCATTCAGTCATCACACGCCTGGAGCAGATTTCCAGCTCGCTACGGAGGCACCCCGACAGTCTGTCATAAAAGGTTGCATGACTAACATACGATCCGTCAGCCAACATCATGATATCAGCTGTCTGCAAGAATAGGCTCATATTATCCATGATGGAGACGGATTGCCTGCCGCTTCCGCTCCGAAGCACCTTTTTCTCAGTTGATCGAACATGAATTTTTCAAGCCGATCAGCCGGAATAGATACATCAACATTGTCGCTCTCAATCGCATCTTTGAGGTTGATATCCCAACTCGCTATAAAAGGCCCCGAATTCTGGTCTTTGAGGTCCACAAATCTCTTGCAATTGTTCATGCCTCTATCGATATATCTACATTTCAAGCCTATAATCATACTATACAAACGAGATGGATCACACAAATGATTCAAAGCTCAAATTTGTTCGCAACTTCAGCACATTGGTTCGCCAAGATGTTCCATTGGTCGGCGGCAAAAACTCTTCTCTTGGAGAAATGATTGGTGCCCTCACTTCTGAAGGCATCATGGTTCCGCCGGGCTTTGCTACAACCGCTGAATGTTACTGGCACTATGTCGACACCAACAATATCAGACAAAAGATGAATACGCTTGTCTCACAATGGCAATCCGGAAAAACTACCCTCGCAGAGACTGGACAGGCTTGCCGGAATTTGTTTCTCCGTGGGGATTGGCCCGCAGATGCGGCTTCTGTGATCACCGCCTCGTACGATGAGCTCTCAGCTAAAGCTGGAATAAAGAATCTTAGCGTTGCCGTACGTTCTAGTGCTACGGCGGAAGATCTTCCAGATGCTAGTTTTGCTGGACAACAAGATACTTTTCTCAACATTTCTGGTGGCAATGCCCTTCTTAACGCCTGCCGTCGCTGCTACGCTTCACTGTTTACTGATCGAGCTATCAGCTACCGCCAAACAAGAGGCTTCGACCATATGAAAGTTGCCTTGTCCATCGGCATCCAACGCATGGTTCGGTCTGATCTTGGTAGTTCGGGAGTTATGTTCTCAATTGATACCGAAAGCGGATTTGACAAGATTGTTCTGATCAACGCTGCCTGGGGCCTCGGCGAGAATGTAGTTCAGGGAGTGGTAAATCCGGATGAATACCAGATCTTCAAACCACTTTTAGCGGACCCAATGACCGTTCCCATTGTCGGAAAGAAACTAGGCGAGAAGGAAGTCAAGATGGTCTACGGCGATGAACATATGCCAACTCGCAATGTCCCAACGTCCAAGGCTGAACGGGCAGCATTTGTTCTCAGTGATCAGGAAATTCTTCAACTCGCTCGTTGGGCCTGCACTATAGAAAGGCATTATAGGTGCCCTATGGATATGGAGTGGGCAAAGGACGGCATTACGGGAGACTTGTTCATCGTCCAGGCTCGTCCGGAAACTGTTCAGTCGCGCCGTGCTGCTGGTATCTTTAAGAATTACAAAGTCGTAAAGCACGGAAAGCCCCTCGTTACTGGTCTCTCCATAGGTGCCGCTGCGGTCTCCGGTCGCCTTTGTCTTATCGAGAGCGCCAAGGATATCGGTAAGTTCGTCGACGGCTCCATCCTGGTTACCGAAACAACGGATCCTGATTGGGTTCCAATAATGAAGAGAGCCGCAGCGATTATCACTGATCATGGCGGCCGTACTTCTCATGCCGCCATCGTCAGCCGAGAGCTAGGTGTCCCAGCCGTTGTCGGTACCGGCAATTCCACCTTTGCGCTTCACTCTGGTCAAGATGTCACTGTCTCATGCGCGGAGGGAGATACTGGGTTCGTCTATGAGGGTATCTCTGAAATTATGACCGAAATAGTTGATGTGACGCACCTCCCACCAACAAAGACTCAGGTCATGCTTAACCTCGCCAATCCGGCATCTGCCTTCCGATGGTGGCAACTCCCAGCGGACGGTATCGGTCTCGCGCGTATGGAATTCGTCGTCAGCAATGCCATCCAGGTCCATCCCATGGCTCTCGTCCACTTCGAGAAGATCAAGGACCAAGCCACCAAAGACAAAATTGAGAAACTCACATCCGGATACTCCCACAAGCCAGCCTATTTCATCGACAAGTTGTCTCGCGGTCTCGCCACCCTCTGCGCCGCAGTGTATCCTAAGCCAGCCATCATTCGCATGAGCGACTTCAAGACAAACGAATACTCTGGTCTCCTAGGCGGCACTGAGTTCGAGCCAAAGGAAGAGAACCCAATGATCGGTTTCCGTGGCGCTTCGAGATACTACTCGCCATTATACAGGGAGGGGTTTGACCTCGAATGCAAGGCTATTATGCACTTGCGAGAGGACATGGGATTCGACAATGCCATCGTGATGATCCCCTTCTGCAGGGCGATCAATGAGGCAAATAAGGTTTTGCACGTCATGGGGGAGAACGGTCTCGTTCGCGGCGAAGAGAATGGACTACAAGTATACGTCATGTGCGAGATCCCATCTAACGTCATCCTGGCCAAGCAGTTCACTCAGCACTTTGATGGATTCTCAATCGGGTCCAATGACTTGACGCAGCTGACCCTTGGCGTCGATCGTGACTCCGGTGAGCTGGCAGATCTCTTTGATGAGCAGGATGAGGCTGTCAAGTGGATGATCTCCAAAGTCATCACCGAGGCACGCAAAGCTGGGCGAAAGATAGGGATTTGCGGACAAGCGCCGAGCGATCATCCCGAATTCGCAGCATTCCTCGTCAGTTCGGGTATAAATTCGATATCTGTGAGTCCGGATAGCTTTGTGGCGGTGAAGAAACACGTTGTTGCTGCTGAGCAGGGGTTGATAAAATAGCATATTGCAAGGTTCAGTAGGAGCGGTAGCCAATTCATGTTGATAATATATTTCTCGCTCCCAGGTCAAGATAAACCGTTTCGTGTTCGGAATGACTGCTCGATAAGTTTATGAAATAGTAATATATAAATATATATATATATATATATTCTCCAAGTTCTATGCCCCCCGTCTGAAAGGAGGCTATGATGAATGGACTGCCAGTCTTCATCTCCGATGTGCATGCCTGAAATAAGCAAGTTCGAACAGCTGATAAGTATAATAAGTGTTAGTGTATAGAATTTATAAAAAGAGATAGCACTAGTAATTAATAAATTTAAATTTAAATTTAAATGATCTCTTTCTGTACGTATGGAACTTGTTGGAGCTTCAGTATCATAATTCACCAATGTAAAAAAGGCGCTGTCAAATATACTGAAGCTATCCTATTCAGATGCAAGTTCAGCAGGCCTCGTCAATACCATTTTCCACATCCACATCATATTAGACCTTCATGAACTACCAATATCAAAGAACTAGCGAATACATAACACATGCTCTCAAGAATACCAACAAACTCTTATCTACTATTCTCATACTATACGCGGCACTTTTGCTAGATCCTGATCCACTACCCCCGCAGATACCTCCCATAGTCTCCCAGTTTACATATATCGTGGGGTCCACAGTTTTCAAACACCCCAAACAATTTTCCATATTGGAGTCCCAGTTAAAATCCCATTCACAGGCGCAGTGAGGATTTAGCATATTCTGCAAAGAACAAGCTGTGATACCTCGTCGAACTGTCGCACACTGCGTCGCACAGGTATCAGCCCCTGCACTTTCACAAAGGTTTTCGAACTGTCCAAGTTCCTGCACTATGGTTGTATTGAATATATCATAACAATAGATGCAGTTCACAATATTGGTTGTCCAGGTGCTGTGCACAACACATATACAAGAGACACTAGGGTTAGCGCAAGAATTCATTGCTTTGAAAGCCAGGGAGCATGTTGAGGTGCACGGGCCGTCTAAGCATGCCTCAAGAATAGGATGGCCCTTAGAAAATAATGGGATTATAGAGATGAAAAGAAAAATGGTGCCTTTCATCATGATTTGGTTTATGGTTTTTCTCGAAAAAGGGTGTTCGTTTGTATACATAATGCTCGTTTGAGTACTTTTTGGATGTATGCTAAAAATTTCTAACTTGGCAGCCGAATTTGAACCCTGGATCGTGGATTTAAATCGATCTCAATCGATCACAATAGCATTAGAAGGCCGAGTCAAGATGCCTAGTTTTTAAGAAAGCATATCGGACTAACCTAGATGGAATGACTTATCAGTGGGCATGGCATGTGTGTTTGTTTGTATGGCTGAAAGTAGTATGATATAAGCAAGTAGCGTATTCGGGCACCTAGCGAGACTCACGCCATCTTGATTACTTGACTAGTTGGCACCAGTAAAATTGTCCAAGAAAATAACATTCTGTGGTTACACGGTCATGTCATTATATGGTGAGGCGTTGTAACATGGCCATTCCGAATTCTAAAATCCGTGGAAAATCACACCACTCCTTTACCCTAATCATTAAGCCATATCAGTGTAGGCTTTCAAAGAATTAATATAGTTGTTTTTGCTAAACTAAAAACGGAAAACGACTTTACGATTTTGTGTCTCGATTTATAGACCTAAGACTCTGATTTTGATACCAATGAAAACCTCCTTCATCTCCAAGACAATCATATTTTTCTAATCCCTAAGTCTCTCGGTGACACCGGGGACTGTGGCACTACTGCAATCCTATATGGAACGCTATAGACGGATGTTACACAACAGGGGCAACCAGCACCCAGCTGTCCGAATGCATCTGCAAAGCTGACACCAACTTGGACGAAGATATTACACCCTGCGTTCTATGCATGTCAACGTACGGCACTGCATCGCAGATGGACCCGCTCCTAGAATACCAGACTCAGATAAACTGCGGAACCTCCACCAACACATCGAGCTCGGGTGATATCTACTTATGCGATAGCACCTGCGGATCGGTTTGGAAGGTTGGCAACTTGTGCAACAGCGGAGATTTCACCTGTGTCTGTAAGTATCAAGGCACTTGGAGCCCGTGGATCCGGAGTTGCGTGAGCTGTTGCGAACAGCAGGGATATCAGGATCTGACCAACACGCTGCGCTCCTGGGAGAGCTATGCCTGTGCTTCAATTTCAACAGCGCCAGTGGTCCCAACCGCCATTGGGGGGTCGTCAATTAGCAGTACCCCGGCTAGCGCATCAACGAGCAAACCATCGAAGAATGGGGCCAGAGGACAGGTGAACCTTTCCATCAAAACGACGACTCTTTTAGGGATATTATGGATTACGGTTGCTCAATTCGGGGCAGTATAATAGAAGACAGAGCCGAGCGACTGTTTTTTGTGGGTATTGCATGTATGCCAAGTGTATATCGCCAATGGTTTTAACTTGGTAATTTTTAGAGTAATTCATTGCGTGTACTTCGTGCTTCTCTTATGTTATCCATTGATCAGCGGCCTCTTGATCATGTAAAGGTTTACACAGCCACATAAATACTTCACCACAAACACAACAGCACATTTCAGAGCCACTGCACAGAGCCACAGAGCCACAACTAACATTTGACCGCCGACAATAGAGATGATGTCCACAGCCTTTTTCATGACTCTGGCGATGTTGCTCTATCGATGGTTCCGTACGTAAAAGAATTATTGGAAAGGTTCCAATATTAGTATACGCTGGGGATAGAGATTATATCTGTGGTTGGATGGGTGTTAAGGCCTGGACCGAGGCTTCAGAATGGTTGGGTAAGGCAGAATATAACAAAGCTGGATTAAGTCCATACAAAGTGAACGGAAGAGAGGTTGGCCAGATTAGAGCGTGAAAGGTTTGACATATGCCAGAATATATAATGGCAGCCATATTGCCCACTATCAAGCTCCGGCAGCTGTATTGGCGCTTCTTAACTCTTTCATACTGCCTCCTCATCAGCAACGGTTGTCTCCACTGTAACGTCTCGACTTGTATCATATCAATAAGCTAATCTGAATTAGCCATCGATATCAGTAACATGTATACCGCAAAGATTAGCGAATTTTCACAGATGGTTAAAATTGGTTAGAATTCTCCTTTACTTTATTACATTGTACAACGTTTGGTATATATACAGCTAAAGGGATATGAAAACAATGGATTAACAAAAAAACACTAATGTAAAGAAGCTATAATATGAGGAATTGAAAGCAGAGATGAAATCAGCCGGCAGTGCACTACAGATAGTCATCGGAGAAGTCCAAGCATTAGTTGGAATCAATCCCCTTTTTTCTTGCTTACTTCGAATCAATTTGGATCCATTTATTAGGAATCAACTTCGATTCCAAGCAACGCATACCTTGTATATAGCTAATAAGCAGATAAAAGAACAACGATATTATATTTAAGCATCTTCATATCGTTCTTTTGTTTCAAAGTTAGATCCTCCAATATCTTAATTCTCATCATTAGGAAGTCAATTTCACTCTTCATTGCCGTCTTCTCGTCCTGGCTCTGACTGATGTAGTTCAAGGCATCAGAGAGCACATCTGACTTTTTAAATCTACTACTTGCTGAGGCGGATACCAAGTTCAAGCTATCAGCCTTAGATGCGTTAGCTAACCCATCGCGAAGTTCTAAAATCCCTCTATTTAGATTTTCGCGGTAACGTCTTTCCACGGAAGAATGGGCAGTTCTTTTGGCTTGTCGAGACATCGAGTTGAGCAGCCCCTCCGTAGATGTATCGCTTCTTAGATCAACTGACAGACAAGATGTTGGGGCGGAATCGGAAGGCTCTAGGATTGGGGACGGCTCTCTGACTCTGACGACGTTTTCCAAGCCCGAGCAGTCCCATAACCTAGCAGGGGGTTCTTTGATATTAATCAAGCATGAGCATGTATATAAAGGGGATTCGATAAGGGATTCTAAGAAGTCGAATCCATTTGATTCTGGCACTGTAGGCAGACATAGCAAATCTCCCCGGCAGATGCTGCAAGGTGGTGATGAATAATTCTGCATGGATGTACACACACCACCGGAGCCCTGAAAACACATTGTTAAAACCGAGATGGAAATATTCAGCAGCCGAAAATGTGTTCCTCGTAGATGTTTGGCATGTGCCTAGTCATATAATAGACGATACGTTAGGTGACTGACGTAGGATTGTGAGAATGACCTTCCTCGACATGCAGGTAAATATCTGCAAATATCAAATCCAATGCATTCTTGGAGATTCAGCATCAGCTTACCAGTTTCGATAGACTGTTAAGACATACAATTTATTTACCGTGCTATCGGGGATTGTATGATGTTTAGAGATATGATAGTTTAACCTAGGCGCAAGGCTTTGTGCGCAGCGTAGGCGAGATAGTCAGAGTGGTTCTTTTGTAAAGCAAACAATTTTAAGTTAGGTCATATCTTTATAAGATGATTTTACGTACCTAGAACTGGTATTTAATTTAAAAACTGTTGTTGATGATGTAATGTATACCATGGTTTTGAGCAACACTTTCAAGTTTTTCAAGAATAGAGTCCACTGACGAAGTCTACCAATAGGATGTGGTTTTGGTTAGTGAGTGGGATGTATCTTAGCTGATTACTCTTATGAGAAATGTTATCGTGGCTCTCCTGAGTTCGCGAATTTCCAGCGTGAAGAATTCGAATTACGAGACAAGGGAGTGTAGCTTGCATTGGTCATATTTAAATATCTCTTAAGGTCGAAAACTTTAGAGTCGAAAACTTAGCTCGGTAGCGCGGACGGGATGAGCACATGTAGGCAAGTGCATTAGACATGCTGCGACGGAAGAGAGCCCGTGGTCATTTTTACTCATGCAAATATCTGACTTGATATCGACAAGCCTCGTAGCCAGCTGTTGGGGGTAGTGCCTTTTTGGTTGTGCATGTCTGTAGGTGCGTGGTGTTTCCGACATAGCTCCAAAAAAACACCAAAGAAACCAAACGGCCGGTAGAAGGCTTGCATGCTTCAAAGCCCAGACCCCACACATGCTCTGAACGGGAGCAGAGATGAGCCCGAGAATTAAATCCCAAATTACGAAGATAGGGTTAATTTTGCAGGGGATATCAAATACAATTTGTAAAGCTTCTTCGATATCCTAGCGGGCATCTAGCGACTTTTGGAAAAATTATTCCGGCGCGGCATGAGCATTGGTGGAGCCCTGTGTTAGCAAGTATATCCCAACCAATAACGTAGCAGTGGCAAAAACATTGGAACCCCCAATGTAATGCTTGTCAAAAACAGATAAGTTTTATCTTCTAGGACTTACCAAGCACTTTCGAACCCTGAGAGCAAGGCTTGAGTGCTCAGAGCTTGTGGATCTCCTGTAACGTTACACATATCAGGTTTTCTAAGCATTGTGGTAGATCATCGGAGCCCTTTTCCAAGCAGTATTTGTTGCTGGGATGAGGGCATCTCCATCCCTTCCCACTTGTTATATGTATAGGTTTTTTTTTCACTGTCTTTATACCCGTGTTAAAAACAGCGAGCATTTTTGGAACCTTGGCCCTTTTTACATACCTTCTGCAGATGTATTGGTTTCTAGTTCAAATCTGGTGGATGTACCTCTGTAAAAGTAATTGTACTCTCAATAAATAGAACAATGTGACATCTGGCCTGAATACTTAAGTATTCCGAACAAGCAAGCACCGCTCTAACCGATGAAGAGCCAAACAGTCACTCATCAGTCCTAAGGATAGTCCTATATGACATGATAACATCTATAGCCGAGGGTGGTCGATCTTGTCAACCACTTCGTCTTCATGTATCCCTACTGCTCTGCTGCAACACATTCGGGTGCTCAATACCGAGCAACCAAGCAGGCGATTGTTGGCCGACAGAGGAAATTTGAAACTTTGTCTTCCCAAACCCACCGGAGAAAAGTGAACAAGACGCTGATGGTTTGGGTCTCTAGCATAAAAAAAAAAAAAAAAAATTAAGGGGGGATTGGAGGAACCTCTATCTGTACATTGCTCGGAAAAGGAATTCTAGGCGAACCGCTGGGGTTTTATTTACCACGCTAGCCTAGGCATGGCATGGCACAGCAAAAGAAGCTCGCTGAATTTGGCTGCATTTGGGCTGGGGAGTTGACCATCCTGGCGAGCATAGAAACATTTCCATGCACGTGAAAATGGCGTGATGTCTCTCGTGCCCAGACCTTTTCAGGCCCTGGCTTTGTTCCAACAATGGGCTTTCGCCCGAATCGTCGGGTGGAGCCACCCGTGCAGTAGTTAAGTCCAGGCTCTCACACGGCTCCTTCCTGTGTCTGCGATATTCCGATCTTAGGTCTGTGTCCTGAAGCTATCATACCCTCCCAAGACAGGAAGGAGTCTAAGTGAAAAGTAAGGCGACTTTAATAGCTAGTAGGAGGCCATTCTAAAAATCATCTGAAATTTCATCAGGCCACTTTCAATGGAAGGTTCTTGTACTATTGCCTCAGTCGCGTTCTGCTTGTTGTTGTCTTGTAATGGTCTGCAATCGTTTTTTGCCACACGCGCGTAGCGCTGGTTAATGTGTGGCCTGACACTCACCTTGTGACGTCAGGTCATCACCAAAAAAATATAAGGAATACAATTGTGTGATTACGCTGCCACCAGCTGGAAACTACCTAAAAACATAACCAGAATCACAATGTGCATCAACGGTACACGCGATGCGATAACTGGTTATGTTTGCAATCAAGTGCCCACTTCGCGAAGGTATCACTAGTATGGAATCAAATATCGTCAAATATCGTCAAATATCTTCAAATATCGTGATGCAACCAGCTTTCTTACGTACTCGAGTTTTCGAGCTTGATAGACTTCTGCATCGAAAACGCAAGCCATAATCAAATAATTTCTAGATACACAGCGAGACCTGTGCATTAATTAAATATTTGTTGATTTGAGGATGTATTCTTGAGCTTGTGCGGTTCTGTTTGTTTTTGGGGACTTAAAATAGCGGTAACGATCTATTGTCCGACTCGTTAAACGGGCAGGTTCTCTTCTTCAGAGAAGCTACCCAGCGATCATCCTTTTCTCCTGAGACTTTTTTTATGGTTCGTCGTCTTTTTTTTGCACGAAAAGAAATGCGACATGGGTCAACAGAAAGAAGAGTTTTTCTAGGCTTAAGAACCCCAACTGATATGACGTCCGAATGTCCTTGCCTGGGTGCAACAATAACAAAGGTCGCCTTTTGTAAGCCAAAAAATTCGGTTCCTGGCTCGAGAAAGCTAAAGAATATTACAATATCATTGGGAGTTATAGGATGGAACCAAGAGGACAGGAACGCATCTGTTGATGAAGGTATCATATGAAAGAGAAGATGATTCTACAAAATTTCTGAACACGGTGCGACCGGGTTAAAAGATTGAGTGGCGCTGAATGCCGGGCTTCAGCTGGTCCCTCATGCCATCAGCCCCTTTCGAAGATTTCGTGTACACGTGTTAACGTGTTGGATGCTAGAAAAATGCGACGAACAGACTTTCTTTCTTTATTCATTTCTTTCTTTCTAGCAACCTACAAGAAAATACCCAATATCTCACCAGAAATTGACTGAAAATGCCTTCGCGCTCCTTTGAAACTCTAAACTAAAAGATAAATCTTTCTCTTGCGGGTATCTTTTGCCGGTTTGCATTGAAAATTGACTTAGTGCATTGAACCATAGTGGATTACTAGATTCATATGTTGGTGAGTAGGACGTGCTTCTGGCTATGACAAGGGCATAGAAATCGCCACCATCTTTGTAACCGTCGCCGTTAACCTCGGCACCAGGGAAGCTGGGAGGCTTTTCGGCTCCCCGGTAGTCGCCAGCTTCATAACATTCGGAGTCCGAGCTATCGTCAAATTCTGCTTCGCCGTCTGAATCACCTAATGATTCTAATTCGTCTACAACCTTGATCTGGTGTGACCTCAGCTCTTGGCTGTCGAGGCCCCTCGCAGACTGTTCTTTGAGAGGAGAAAGTAAGGTCTTCGTGAGAATCTGTGCTCGACGAACTTCATATGTGTTGCAGAGTAAAGCGAGTTTTCGAAGGTTAGATTCAGTTTTCCCCATCTCGTAATTAATCTTATAAAGGGTGGTTTCATCGAGATATCGAAGGTTTGTTTCTGACATTATGGTTTCAAATATTTTTAACTTCGGCTAGGAGAAACGACTATTGCAGAGAGAAGCGATGCATATGCTGATATATCGATTCGAATAGTATAGTAATTCGAATTCTACATTGTTGTGTCGTAACAACACCGAGCTGTGCGGTGGTTTTTGGGTGTATAAGTACCACATTTTCATTGTATGTGTTGTGTGTAGTTCGGGACAGTATTTGCGGTGTGAATATTGCGTATACCACGTATACTGGCAACGGCGAAACTCCGTGGAAACATTTTGGATGTCTGATCCTGGTGCCACCTGCCTATATCACGCCACAGGGCCGCACGAGATTTAAATTTTGTTTCGGCCAAGGAAGCTGGGTGGCGCAAGTGGCCCAGGGCTCACAGAACCAACACTAAGATCTCACAATCTGTTTGCATGATGCGGGAGTGGCACCACCTTGACAATTCGCAATCAAATCGCGGCAATGAACCCTTCTTCCGAAGACGGCCAAAGCAACGGTGAAACGCGACGGCCAAACACGAAGGCTGGTTGAATCCGGATTCTACTTTGACATAGCCGCCTAATTTTTGCCCGAGGATAATCAACAGTAGAAACCAAAAGAAACCAAGTCCTGAGGATAATTTCCAATTTTTTTAAAGTTCGTGAGCCTGATAACATTCAATGCTTGATGCTTCTTGAATTAAGAATATCATGAATTCAATCATTTGTGATATTTTTGATCCTGTGGAGCCTGGCATGGGATTGGGGAGCCTTTGCGCAACACAAAACTCTGACACCATGCAGTCGTTCGACGGAGACACGGGGGGGACAATAATAACGTTCCAACACAGGGACTATGTTGAAGTAGTAGTAGTAGTAGTATGTTCCGCCTTGGTACTTGGAGGTGTGTCCACATTCTATCAACAACACCTGTAGCACTAGCAATATCTTGGGTAAATTACCTAAATTATAAGCCTAAGATTTTTAAAAATATATCATTATATACTATTAAGGCTTATTATACCTTTTTTCATATATAATATTTTAATGGAGCAAGATTGTTGGGTGTCGATTTTATGAGGTGGAACTTTGGTGTGGTCTCTGCACGTACCAAGAGCGAACATAGTTCCTGTGTTGGAACATTATTATTGTCTATTGTGGGTATCGTGGAGGGAATGTGTTGCCGCCTCGCAGGCTCTCAGCCGCCCCCATCTGCCCGATGCGAGTTCTCCGTCAAACTCTACCTTGTCTTACGACATGACATTTTCATCGTCTTTGTTCAACTGAAAGAGCCAGGTGGTGTTTAGGAAGCACTGAAATTCAGCGGCTTTGATATTCTGCAGGTCGAAACTCGAACAATATTTTTGAAGGATCGCCGCTTCGAAAGCGAGGACTACACCATAGGCTGCCTCCATTCGAGTTTACAGTTTACAGCGGCGGTCGTCATCCAGACGAATGCCACCCGTCACAACCGCAAAATGATCTGTACGACAACGGACGACACCGCGTCCAAAGTTCGGTTGTGTGGGACTTTACAATATCATTGTCGCCTATCTTCCGTCCGGTTTTACGGCGTGACATCTGCGGCGATCGTTGTCGCTCAGATGCGTCGGAGTTTCCATCTGATGCAGCTGGTTTGATGGGGAATCGCTGGTTGAGTGCTACTGCTCTTACAACGCGACAGCTCATCTGCTCGGCTGACTCACCTGGGTGAGCACCCGAGCAGGACTTGCTTAGTTGCTCGGTTAATACGATTAATAATTTCGAAGGAGGAAGTGCGTTGCGAAAGGGACGTATTTTCTCAAACACAGTTGTGCTGCTCGGCCGGGGCTGTAACATTAATATCCAAACAAGGCCTTTTGTGTATATAAAGAAATTGAGAAAGCTTTATATCCTGCAAATCTTTACTGTCATTGGGTGTATTTAATATTTATACTAAATTTACATCGTCAGAACTTTTCTATTAACTAACCTTCCCTCCGAATAATATTGCTAGATCATAGGTTACGATATTACTCTTCATGCTTCTTTGGGCACGAGATATTAGCCTAAACCCGTTAGATGGATACCCTCTAATATCCTGAAAAAATGAAAAAAATGCACCAGTCAACCTTTTCTTGATTCCAGGAGGATCATTCAACTTACTAATGATGAATACTAGAAACGTGGGAGATACCACAAGGCTTGTTTTGGTTGTAGAAACGAGATTTAAATTGAGATTACACACGTTCACATCCAATTCCCAACATCTATCCCATATAACGTCCCCGATTCCAAGGTGGCATCACGCTGCGAATACGTGTAGGGTCATTTTATTCTGGACACCCCGCTATTTGACAAAGATTATCGATGATATCAATACTTTTCGGTTGCTACTTTCAGTGTCCGAAGATATGGATCTTGGATGTTGGAGGCTAATATTTGAACCATCCAGTACAGAGATTTTGCCCGCATCAAATACTTCAGCAATATTAGGATCCGGGTCTTCTATATTGGTAATGAATTCTTAATTTCAATGAGTTTGTGAGATGAATGTATACCCCCAGGTAACCCCAGCAAGGCTTCTCCGCCGAAAAGGGTCTATTCGTCTTTTGTGTCAAAAGAATTCTTTGTTTCAAGGCCGGTTTACTCAAATTGTAAATATATTAAGATCATAGTTATATTACTTCCAAATTGAAACCCAGTCGTTGTAATCGATGTCATATCGGATTAAAGCTCAACTAGCTGGATATCTAGTTTCATTATGAAATAACTTATTTTACTGCATTTAGATCACTACTTACATGCACGGGTATATTGTATCGAAATTAAATTCTTAAATTACCACACTTCCAAATCTCAGGATACAAATATGCCATATCGTTTTCCCAATAACCTCTTCTCTCCCATTCATGCAAATCTTTTGCCTCTAGTTCTACCCATCTATTAGTTATTCGCAACCTTGCCACATTTTCCTCATGAGTTCTGCGTCGTACGGCTTCCATTACTACATCCGCCTCAAAAGAGCTACTAGGTACTATTTGAGGCGAATAAGGTATCAGATATTATACTACGGTAGGAAATAAAGATATTAAAAGAGTCGCAATATAAACTGACTGTAGATACGGCACAACCAATCCTGGGCCTCCCTTTCAAGACTCGACTCATCCTCATGGGTTTTCGACTCCATTGAGCCCGTTATTTCTGTGCTTGCTATTATCTCTTCATCCAGTCCTCTTTGCAAAGCTCGCGGGATGGATGTATCCTCAGAATATACGCCATTTTCAGTCTATTCAAAAAATAATAATCTGTTAGATTGCTTGTGGGTACAAGTAGTATTCTTAGACACCTGCTAAAATTCTGTACAAATTTCTCTACTGTACTCCCTTTAATAGGTGTTTTAATACTAGTTTGAGTTTCTTACCTCCCTATTCACGTCCAATTGATGCAATTCATTGAATTGGTAGCTAGGCGTTTCACCATCATCGTACTCGGAGCTTTTTTCTTTAGGTATGGGTCTTGTGGCTTTGAACGAGATGAACTGCTCGAAACTCAGAGGTGATAAACTCTCGGTTACCATTTTCTTCGTTCTGAGATCGCGAGTATGTAACCAGGGTGGGAAATTCGTTGCTAACAATTGAGGCTTATGCTGAAATATAATTCTGGCCATCTGGAAGATATCCATAGGGTTTCCTGAAGTTATTATACACGGGGGAAAAAAGGGGAGTGAATTGAAGTGGTTCTCACGGCATCAGCCGGCTCACATGGCCAGAGGCCTAGCAGCGACTAGCCATGTCTGGATGCATCCCGCCTTAACAGCTGGCATGATATTTACCAATGCAAGCATGCGCGCATTGTTCGTGTTGATTTCAAGGCTTGCGTTTGACAGTACCAATGCAGGATCCCATGTCATGATGATCAGACCATACACCGATTCTTATCGGCGATAGAGTTGAATTGGGCCAATGCCCAGTATTAGGGTATGAGGCCATCTCCGAACCACCAGCTGGTGCAGCGAGAATAGAAGTCTCTCCCACTAGAGAAGTTTAATTGTGTACTTGTACAAGTCTCCAAAGAACGGGATCTTGTCAGACTGGGAGACATCGAAGAAGCTATGCATCTATACCCTTCCAATGTCTCCCGAAGTATTCCACCGGAACGGATATGAGCGGAAGGATACAAAATGTTACACCCTACACGAGACAAGAAATGCCTAATCGGTGTTCCGAGACTGCAATTAGGCTTCCAGCCTTTGCCAGGCCTGAGATTTAGTGCGAATATATGTTTCGTCCAGCCCAGTTTCCTTTATCAATTGCCGTTTCGAAAGCGAACGTGTCTTATCTACAGGCTTGGCGCTAGATCGAGGTTGCGTTGCGCGGAGCACGAGATTACAGCATCACGTCGACCACGTATCAGTCTTATCAGTCTTATCAACAAGTTTTTAAGTATTTAAGTAGAGATATTGCATATCTTGCGGGACTTCTAGCTTACAAGACAAATATAAATTAGCCGAGAAACAATCTGAGTCTCATTTTGGTTGGATATCTTATATAAGAAAACACGTTGCGATAAATATGTAGAACCGAAGCCCTCTCTAGTGAGGTCTCCTACAGCCAGAATTCCACGAAACGGAGGGGAAACAGCAATGCTAACAATGCCGAAAGCAATTCGCTAATCGACGCGACGATGATCGATGATATTGGGCTTTAGGGTGTCGATGCCAATTTCGGAGAGATAATTGGAGGTATGGTGGCGTGTATGCTAAGAAAAGACGAAATCGAAGAGAGAACCAATCACCAAAAAAGCGCCGTTTTCGTAAAGATTTAAGAATGGGCTGACGAGGAGCCAAACCAACCGCTGTGACTCCGTCTATAGGTTTCCTTAGTCATACTAGGTGCCAGCTACCCTAGAGGCTTATTTAAGTAGCCATTGAACATTTCTCAAGACCCATGCCAAGTATTTACAACCAGACCATCGAGGAGCTGTTTTGCCGTCGGCTTTTCCCCCGCAATTTCATGAGCTCATATTAATTACCAGGAGTGTGATTAGAGAGTCTTGATAACCCTATCCGTGTCCAGACTAGCGGCTTTAACCTCAAGACGTCGAGATTTGCCATAGTGGTCTGATAATTCCTCAGGACTGAGGCTCCATGACCCTGGAGGATGGTTTGATGGCTGGTCTAATCGCGTTTGGGTAAGTTTGCGGCAGGCTTGTGGAACCGAAGAGCCCAGAAGGGTCGGTTGGAAAAAGGGTCCTTTTCTGTTGAGATGGCTCGGCTTGATCACGCCACGGATGCAGGACGACCATTCGTACAGGTGTCGCTTACTGTGCTGAGAAGGGTTTCAAGTGGCAAATTGATACCAGTTTGGGTTCAAAATTGGATGTTTAAATTTTCTGGAGACAACCCCGAGGAACTCCGAGAGGGTCTTCAGTCCAGTCAAGATCACAAAACAAGAATTTTTTTCGCGAGTTACATAAGGAGGTGGGGCCTCGCCTCGCACAAAGACCTCATCCGCTCGGTTTTTGGCATCATAGTCGCCTGATCTAGACTTTAAATTTCCGAAGACTTATACCCCAACGATTATTGAATCCAAAGCCTTCTTCTAAGAAATAATCAAGGCTCTTTCAAGATATTTAATAATAAGATGGATTATAGATATACCAATAGTAGATTATCAATACTAACCTTGCAAGAGATCACCGCGCGGTAATAATCTATAGCATGACATGACCCGACTAATCAGGAGACATTTTGAAACAGGTGATCATACACAACAGGCGAGAACCCTCAATCCAGTACCCGAAGCCTTAGATCAAGGCTCCGAGGATCCTTCTCTTAACCCTTAGCTCGCTGATATCTTCTTTAACTCCATACCAATAATCATAGAAAAGGTGGTGCTGAGGCAAAACAAAATATCAAACCACCTAGCCAATTTTTCAATAAATTTGATCCCCGGGATTATGCTTCCCGTATCCCCAACTGTTAATCAAGAGTGTGGATCCTCATCTCTTTTCCATAAGGGTATCCATTCGCTCTTCAGAACTCGAATCACAAGTCAAGCGAATAATCTCCAAAAGACTCCCCCACAACTAGAGATCGAGGACCTACCCCCGAGATTATCGGGCCCCCGGGGCACTTCACCCGTTGCCAAAAGTTTAATCAATGTCGAAATACCCCACACTATAAGTCCTCGGGCATTTACATCGGTTTAATCATTTTTATCGGCCGACGCGCAAAAGAATCGCAAGGTAGAAAATTTTTATCGAAACCAGCTATAACGTACTCTGCAGATCATATTGACAGGTAAAAGGTCTGAAAAGGCCAGGTCAATAATCGAGCAAGCCAGAAAAGCTACTCACTCTACGGTTAAAAAACGCTACCGCTCAAATTTGAACAACAAACTTGAAAACCTGTGGCAAAGATTAGTTGAAGCGTCCGAGTAAGAAGGTATGCAGGTACTTGATTATCTCAAGAATAAGTACTTTTTCGCACATATAAGCGATCATTCTAAAATTGGGAAATCAGAAATTCTTTCAGATGCAGCGACCTTTATCAATCAAAACCAGAGGAAGAAAAATTTTATAAAACAAGAAATAGAATTCTTGAGAATGAGTATTGTCAAATTGGAAAAGATGGTCAAATGCGAAGATTGCGCGTTAGTAAAACAAATTGAGGGTTTGGAGATTTTTAATAGCGATTGCAATCTGCTTCTTTGCAATTATTGAAATTTTATTCACCGGGAAAAAGTTAATACCCTGCAATCGTTAATACTCGAGTTTGTACCTCGTCTCATGGTTAAAATAAAATAAAAAAATAATACAATATTAGTAGAACTAGTAAAAACAGCGTAATTAAGAACGGCCTTATATTATAAAGTCTGGAGAGGGTATTATCAAGTTACGCCCTGTTATCCCACTAGTACCACCAATATTACTGGAATTATGCGAATTAATAATATTAAAAAGACTATAATTAGTGTAGAAAGTAGTAGATTTGTTGCTGGAGAGAGGGTAGGGTGCTTGCTCAGTTCCGCTGCTATAGCAACCGTGCACAAGCTAAAACAATTTACAGAGACCCAATTTCAATCTACATCACACAAACAACCTTCACCACCTTGCACCACCACCACCGTCACACGTGTAATCATCAATATAACACGTGCAATAGCTATCGCAATAGCCACTCCCTGTTTTGGCTTGTAATCCATCCTCACTTGTGATCTATTTTAGCCTCCACCCAATTAAGGTATGCGATCGATTTTGGCTTCTGATAATTTCGGTTTCGAGTAGTTGTTGGATTTTGCCATGTAAGCCTATTTTATGTAAACTTAAATCGCTTATTGACCTGGCGCTAGCCGTTGAAAAAAAACCATAACTGTGATTGTAAACAAGCTTATGGATTGGGGAAAATAAAGCGAAAGAGAATGGTAGATCCGAATTAAAAGACTCGTATCAATGCAGCTATTGGCATTGAGAATCCAATATTTAATCAACATAACTAATGCTAACAGGTCTGGGAAGGCGGAAGCACTAACTAGGGTGGGCGGTTCTGTTTTAGGACGGGAAAAGGTTAAAATCGCCGTCAAGATAGGACAGCCGGCCAAAACAAACATGTAATAAAAAAAAGTTTCAGCTTAAATGCCATATATAAGAAGACCACGACATCATACTTTCCACACAGCGCGATACGATATTAACGTATTGTTGGCAAAAGCCGGACAAACAACAACCAAAAACAAAACACCACCAATCTTCTCATGTTTATCGCAACAGTTCTTCCTGATTTTATCAACGTCACAATCGTCAGTCACCACCAACTAACTGTACTATTAAACCAGCCAAAACTACCGGAATGCGACCTGGTATGGCAATGCCTGTTTATACGTTATAATAATAATATATTGCAATTTCAAAGGCCATTCCATTTCAATGTTAATCACGCGACTCAGGACCAAATTTTGGGTGGTATAGGCGAATCGATAAAATAGCATTTGCCTGACGACCGGTGGTGATATAGAGATCATAATAGCGAGGATACATTCTATACAGATATAACTACCTGGCAATACGACAATTATATAGAAATAATATTATGCTCATAATAAACCCCTTTTCATCCATATTGTAGAGAGTATTCTCTGTTATGCCGCAGCGCTCCTTACTATCCCTGAACAGCTTGTACATATATATAAGACAAACTTATTAACCAAATGAAAGGGTATGTCTTTTCAGAAATTAACTCTAAGTGTCTCCGTCATTTTTCTAAACTCAAGGTCATAAGATGAATCTTTATGTAGCAGGCAGTGCTCCGCCGTTTGTATAGAAGATCGACTCGTCGCATTGAACCATAAAAGTTTATCAGGTTCATATCTTGGTGGGTAAGATATGCTGGTATCTATGGCAATGGAGTAAAAATCGCACCCATCTTTGTGACAGCAGCTATCATTTTTTTCAACGGGGACGCTGGTTGCCTTTTCATCCCTCCAATACTCGTCATCCTCAGAATAGTCAGAGTCAGAATCGCTGGAACTCTCGTCCAAGTTTGCCCCGTCATCCGAATCATTTGACGATTCCAATTCGCATTCGGTGTATTCCAGATGAGGTGTTGACTCTATCTTGTCGTCGGCGCAACTTTCACCAAGGCGTTCTTTGGAAGTAAAAGGTAGCGTTGCAGCAAGAATTTGCGATTGCTGGGCTTCATGTGTTGCAGAGTAAAGTTAGTCGACGGAGGTCAGGATCAACTTTCCTCATCTCACAATTGATCTTGAAGATGGTGGTATTTTCAAGATGCCGGGCGTTCATCTCTGATATTAAGGTCATTGAGATTTTTGCTAGCTTTCGTTGAGGGGAATTAGCGAGTGCAAGCACGGTTGATGCTCCTCTATTTTATTGTCAATATAAAGCTTTCGAAATTTTTGGACGTATAAGTACCCAGCGTCTTTTTCTTGTGTGCAATTTGTACGGTTTCTGCAAGGCAGCTGGCATTACCGGCATCCCAAAATCGCAGCTTGTGCAAACATTGTCTAGGTTTGGAGCCACAGCACTTACATGACGCCATATGCAATGGAGCGTTCTGTTTACCAGGCGGGCAACTTACTCGGTGACACTCCATCGCCGTGCTTCAGTCGGAGCCTTAAGATCTGTCAAGACTGAGCGATCCTGAGATGCATGATCTCGATCTCTATGCAACGTGGCAAAAGCAGGTTTGGGACCACCTTGGGCTGATTGTGTCCACCATTAGATCTCGAATGTACTCTGATATTTGACCGCATGCTGACACATATATGCAAAAAATCAGGTTTAGGCTCGGTGATTAAGGCAGCGAAAACTTTTGTCTGCTGACACGGCAACGCGAACCGCGAGAGACATCACGCCACTGTCAGGTGCATGGAAATATTTTCGAAATTTCCTTGCTCGGATAACTATGCTTTGGTCAAGCAGTGGTGTGCAGATATCAGAAGCAGCTAAACCAAAGATCGCGCCCAGTGGACCATGCAAATGCGTGGCAAGCCAAAGCTTAATCTTGACTGTTATGTGGTCTGATAATGACGACATCGGACACACCCTACCGTCTTGTTCGATAGCCCCTTAGCTTGGATGTGTAACATAAAGGTAGGACTATTTACTGCAACAGAAATAAGTTTATTTGCGAGAAAAGGCATATCAATCGATTAGAAAAAGAATGAGGCCTCGGATTTCATTTCAACATCCAATATTGTACTCATTTGTTTTGTCTCTGGACGACAGTAACATAACATGATGGCTGGAAACATGATATCTTTCAGAATACTACCTTTTGTTTCTTTAGCTGTTATTGTCTATGTAAATCCTCTCTTCGCAAGTGCGGCCGCACCGAAAACCCTTTCAAAGATCACTATCCACGAATCACCACTCTTCCTAAGACCAATATCACGATCTTTCAATAGCGCACGGGCACAGCAAAATACACAACACAAATTCTTATGCTCAATTTTCGCTAGAAACCAGCCGGAAACAAACTCTGCATGCATTCCATGTGCTAGCGATTGCTGCGAAAGCGGTTACGAATGTGCAAACGACTTAAACACTGGCGAATACGCTTGTTGCGCAGAAGAAAAGATGACACAAGGCACTTGCTTTGTAAGATGACCTTCTTTGGTTTTTCCTCTCTCCTCCTTCCTCCTTATTTAGGTTGCGCGCTTCAAAGCCGAATTACTGATGCCCTGAAAATATTCATTCTTTAACAAAATTACTAGGGCCCGATCGCTCCTCTTGGTACATGCATAGACGGGGATTCTAGTGGATATATATGTAGCTTGGGATTATGTTGCCCGGTTGGAACGGTCTGTTTAACTGATGATGTTACTGGACCTGGATGTTTCGATACAAGTTCGGGCACACTGGGGACCTCTGGTAATCAAGACGGCCTAGGGAGATCAGGTTCAGGAGGCCCAGATGGCTCCGTACCTAATTATTCTCCGTCACTTGTTAATCCAGGCCTCTTTTATCATGGTTTACCTCATAAAGCTTTTATCGCTACAGTGGTAGCACTTACCCTACTTTTCCTATAGCCTAAGAATGATATCCTTCAACTACAAATATCCTACTTTCAGAAATACCAGCTATAAGTCTATTAGTATTGGATAAGTGCCAGGCACTTGTACCTTTTGCTTTTAAGTTGGATGGTATCCGAATGTGAGGTTCTCATTATTGTGCTGTATGCGAAGGCTCTAGCACGCTTTGTGTTGTTATGTGATAAATATACCAGTGGTCATCCCTGAACGCAACACATCCCTGAACGCAACACCAATTTTACCATACAAAATGACGTAACTTCACCATTTTCACCAACTTCTCCTATTTTCATCATCACCAACAATGGATCGTAGACTTCGAAACCAGCGAGAGAAGCGAGCGCTTGCCTCGTACTTACGACAACCAAAACGTAAACGGAGTTTAAGACGTACTGCCCGAGAGTTCTCGGATCGAACCGACGCTACTTTACCGTCGTACACGTGGGATTCAAAACAGGTCTTACCAACCATCATAGTCGTGCTCTTACGATTGAACAAGAGCATGAACTGCTTTACTGGATAGTCCAACAAGACGATGAAAACCAACCGATTACGCCTCTTTTTGTACGTGCGAAGGCCACATCGCTGGCAAGAATCGCGGATCCGGACCGCAAGTTCTTAAGCACTTCATGGTTCCAAAGTTCAAGAACAGACATCGTGATGAGCTTCAGACTCGTCTTATGGCTCCTATGGATCGTGCTAGAGCAAGTTCTTGTACTCCAGAAGTTCTACGCCACTTTTACACCACCGCGAGTAACTCTATCTCTTAATAATTGTTCATTTATATTAAGTAATTGTTTTTTTTCACTTATCTCGGGGGGTGGGTAAGTTTCCGATCCAACAAGAAGATGTATGGAATATGGACGAGAAGGGGATACGAATTGGGTGTGATGGGAAGTCTTGGGTGATTTGCCGTCGAGGCCACGGTTCTGAATACTGGAGCACCCAAGATGGGGACCGTACCACGATATCGATTATCGATTGTATCAACGGCGCTGGTGAATCAATGGATCCAACGGTGATTTACCACGGTTCGGTCTTCCTAGAGAAGTGGTTCGATGACGTTCTACCCGACGAAAGAGCGTATTTCACCTTCACGCCAAGTGGGTATACGACGATCCGAATTGGGCTCGATTGGCTGCAAGAATTCGATACTAAATCGAGTAAATTCGAGCGAGATGAACCGTTAAACCGCATACTGATTGTTGATAATCACAAATCACATATCAGTGGTGAATTTTTAATTTATTGTTTCACACACAATATTCATCTCCCTCTATTGCCGCCACACTCCACCCATCTCTTACAGCCACTCGATGTTGGGGTTTTCGGGATTCTACAACAACAATATCAGCTTAAGTTACAAGAGCACCTTGTTTCCCATGGCGGGGAGATAGCTATGAAGCAAAGTCAGTTCTGGCGAGTGTTTCATAAAGCTCACACCGCTTCATTCACACAAAAGGTCATACTCGAAGCATGGAAGAAGGCTGGTATCTTCCCACCCTCTTATAAGGTCGCGATTAGGAAGCTTAACCCGGAACCACTTATCCCGAGTTCGCCTTCACCTCCTCCTTCACGCAAACCATTTCGTACACCAGAGAAACCGCAACAGCTGCAAAATCTGGCGAGAAAACTCAATTCTACACCACTTTCACGTTATAAAACGCATAAAACCATCAAATCAGGTGATAAGTTCATGGCGCGACATCACGTATTAGAGGAGAAGGTCAAAGCACTAAAAGATGCGTTACAATTGGTTAAGCGGGAACAATCACGAAAACAAGTGAGGATACCGACGAGTAACTATGGGCGTGCACAGTTTATTAACGCCGCAAAACTGCGAGCTTTAATAGAATCTCGCAACAAAATACCACGAAACCAGTCCCCAGCCCATCACCAGAATACTTCCCTAAATTACGCTCTAAGTGAATAAAACTGTGAGGCAGAAGTTGAAGCATTGCTTGCTGGAATCTATAGTTACTTAGTACAGTAGCTATAGGCACTAGGTGTAACAACTTTCAAAGTTCTGGAGATTTATACAGGATTGAATTTGGATTCTGTTTCTACTAACGCTTATTAAACACACTTAACGTTGCCACGATATTTGTAGTTCTCGCATGAAGTATGTGATACATCAATATATCATGATAAGTATACGTGGAAAAATTCAAAAGCGATTGCTACTCCTGATATCCTGAAGACCACACCGTACTGACTGACTGACCGAATGCTATGGGGTACCGTCCAAGAATAGTATTCGGCACGTGCAAGGAAGGTGATGAGAAGAGTGATAAAAATTTTTTTTAGAAAGAGAATAAACCGCATTAGAGATAAAATGGAAGTGGTGCCAATTGGTGCAATCCCTCTTTGGTGATGGATAAAATCATCCAGAGTTTAACCTTTTATCCTCAGTTTGTTATTGGTTTGCATAGAGCCTTGAGAGCTGGTAGTACTTTCCCGATAGCTACGTCTGGACCACACGTCGCCAAAATGCATCCTGTGGCGTCTCCAATAACTGTAGTGTAGCTTTTGCAGATACAGAGGACATCAGTTATGTCGCACTGGGTATTTTTTTTAACTGCATCATCCAGGCATGGTTTCGCGCATGATGGTGTTTCACTCAGGCTTTGGGGCTGAGGAGTTGGAGCCGTGGTAGTTATACTCGTAAAGGCGGTGAGTAGGAGGAGGGTACTGATCTTCATTATGACCAATTATAAAGTATATTGACGTGGGAGGGTAAGATTGATCGAATAGAAGTATAAGTGACAGTATCGAGACGTAGTAAATATAAGCTTGAGTACTTAGGAGTATGATATTGGGGATATGTGGGATCCAAAGTAGCCCTGATTTAATGAGGGGTGCTGCCCAGCTTATATATCAATTTTGTTGGCCGTACTAACTATATCAGGCGCTATTTGGTGTCATAAAAATGAACGTATAAAGTACCTTTTTTCTCTTTTTTCTTCTTCAGGGTTTCAGGTATATACACGTAAGTGGCTTGAACTGGATATCCAGATGGGATTTAGCTCCATGCTATGACCCATTAACTTGTCGATTGGTACAAAAAAGAAAGAGAAAGAAAGGAAGAAAGAAAGAAAGAAAGCCCATTGAGCTGATACACGTGGAGGGCAGGAATACTTGCATTAGTCTTGAAATCTTAGAAACATTTCTTGGTCTGCATCCGAGCCTTGCTTTAGGCCGAGCTAGACTAGCTTGTTAATGCAGGACAAGAAATCCCGCAACACCTCTGGTGGAGCTCGTCGAATATTTTAGCAGCGACCTCTTCAAACCCATCCCCAGGAACCACAACCAAAGGACAACCCCGTCTCGACCATAGCATGCTAATCTGCAAAAGTAAGTCACGTCACCAGCCCTCATGTATGGAGTGCAAGAGGTTTCTTTCAAAAATTTTATATGTGGTCGTGGCAATCTCAAAAGATTCAAAATAAATGAGCGAAAGAGGAAGAAAGGCATTTCTACTATACCATATTTGTCCGGATTTCTGCGCCAAGTCTTTTGGTAGTTACCCGCTAATTTTCAGTGAAATATGAGTGGCCTCATGACCCGTAGTTTTCTGCACGGTTCACGCTGCAGCTTTTGGTCAGGGCGCATCCTGATCTCGATCTGCATCTGAGATGTCGATCGATCTGGCTTGACGAGCGAAGCTTAATCAGACTTAGGCTGCAAACATTTTCTTCCGCGAACCTCAATTGCGGGACTTACGTTACTAGCCACTCGAGGGACGGAATTTCCTAGATCTAACTATGGCTTGGGGTTTCGTCTCCGTTTGCGATCTCTTCTGTCCTATCGATCTGAGAGATCTGGAGTTCCAGTGCGGAGCTCAACGATTCGCCTTTTTTTCTTGTGCTACTTTGATCGCGATCTAACCTGATCGATCGCAATCTTGCAAACCAACGAAAGAAACCTTGGCGAGTTAAGACAAATTAAGTGGCATTCTCCGTCAATGCTAGGATTAAACTATTACGAGCCTTGAATATTGTCCAATCTGTGCATCCAGCTATTTTAGGTCCGCGGCCAGTTTCCACAGTTCAAGCGGCAGTTGCCGAAATTTCCAGCCAACAGAACAGAAAATCGGCTGCTCCTTATTGGTCATTTGCTCCTGATGTTCACTCGGTCGATTTACATCATGCCGCAAGGTAAAGACAGACCATTTTCTTACAAGCTGGAAACAAACACAGAGGAACCCCCTCGTTCTTTCCCAACACCACATAGAAACCAGTCTTTGAGTCTCGTCAGGCAAAAACTTACATTTTATTACTCACAATCGATCTCCTATAAAAACCCTTAGTGCGAAGTACCAGCAAAAATATTATACCATGACGAAAATCATTTCCCTAATCGCGATTACAACTCTTCTCCTCTGCGGGAGCACTCTTGCGGCACCTGCACCTGTAACACTACGGAAGAGACTAGTATGTCAATTTACAGGAAACGCAGGCTGTTCCATTGAGGTATTTGCATAGCTGATTCTGCTTCAAATATATTGCAATTATTCAATCTAATCATGATGGAAAATAGTGCGTTGACAAAGGTAGTCTTCACGGAGGACATTGCGATGACAACGAGTAAGTTCACATTCACAATATCAGACTGATTATAGGCTCGTTATTAATATAGATATCAGTTATTGTATTTGCAACCCTAGTTAGTCGGGATATTTGTTAGGTTGTTTTGTTGTGTTGAAATGAAACTTATTTTTGTCACTCGTGCTACTCTTGTAAATAAACTACTAACTACAGCATCCGTACATTGATAGCTGTATTCCGCCACCTAATAGCGCTTGGTTGCTCTAATGAACAAGCTCGCTGCAAAGCCCAAACGTGGATTTACTGTAATCGTTGGGCATAATACCATATGTATGAGCAAAGGTGACGACAGAAGCAGCGTTAATGTACGGGAATAAGTGCAATATAAAAGTGTTGTCATTCATATGTTCTTGATACGTTGAAATTCGCAATATCTGTGTTGCTGGAAAAGGCTTTCTTTTCATTGCCACCAAAGGGACCTATCCAATCATGGTTACACACCCAGCTGTTTTCTTGGCCCCGCTGGTTTCGAATTTCATGCTCGGCTCTTTCCGATCTAGTTAGTTGGTTAGCTCATTTCACAAGCTTTGCAGGCAAAAAAGACAACAAAACCCCCAATTGACATGTGTTGGTACTCTTTTGCGTTGAATGATGAGGACAACCTTGGAGTTTCCGCCATACTAAGTCGAAACCCGAATACTAAGCTTGAGGAGCTGAAATATCGGCCGTCGAAATTCTAGCGTCAGAAATCCTCTTTGCCTGTAAATCTAGCTGCGATCAGAGGTGTCTTTGGCCTGTTTAACACTTGTTAGATCATTATTGCATATCTGATCGTTAGTCGTGTTATTACTTGCCGATTTGTTGGGGATATATCATGAGCAGGTCTTGAAACCAATGCATATTGTGCGGTGGGTTTTACCAGAATGTAAAATTCCGCCTGCCTTTAATAATTCGCTCCAAATAACGACACCTATCGGCCCCAGCACAGAGAATCCACATTCATCATATAGTACTAGGACAAAAGTTTGTCAATAACCTCAAAATCGCATACAAACCAGCGGGTTTCACACCACCACAACCAAACAAATATTATTTTAAAAAAATAGAAAAAAATATATTATTCAAAACCTAAATCACAGGATTTCATAATAATTTTCAACAATTTTTAAATAATATATTGGTTAAATAATTAACTATAAATCAACACTTTATTCAAAATTTTACAAATTTGTACAGTGTCACAGACCCATGGTCTTGACAGCACAAATACCTGTACCTTGTTTTGCGCTACATCGTTCTCAGTTCTGCTTTGCCGCATTTCCAATATAACTCTGTTTATCTGTATCCGCGAGTTTGTCCGACCTATTCAGAACCCTGTCATGCGACACACATGTATCACGTGACTGATATGTTGCTAAGGTCCCCGAGCAACTTATCAGTTCTGATAAGTTGATAAGTTAGCTTATCAACATATCAACCTCATTGTATGAAGCATCACTATGTATATAAGACTATCCTTAGGACTGATGAATGGTCTTGGATCTTCATCGGTCAACTCAATAGTATTCAGATTAATACCAGCCTATTATATTTGAACGTTACACATCTCTATCATTCTTTGATATCTTGAAGCGACTACATACTCCCAGTTCTGAGAACCCAGGTATCTTAGAGTGAGAGATCAAAAGCAGCAGTGAAGCTTGTCTACCTTGAGTACTTAGGTACTAGGGCAGAGTGTAACAGTTTCTTGTATTCGTAATTTGCTGCCTATACTCTGTTTTGGATGTGCGTATACCAGAAATCGATAAGGCACACCACACCAACCACCAAGCCCACTACACCAGCCACCAACAGCAACAACACATTTTGAACGAAAAATATCGAGAGCAGCTTCGTAGCTTAAAATCGTCATATTATATTATATTAATCCCAAATCCTTTTGCCGACCGTAATTAAACCAAATTAAAACAAGAAATCAGATACTAGACAAAGATAGAAACCCCAAGAACACTTGGCCACCTTTCGTAAATCGATGGACTCAATTCTCCTCGGTTGATTCCTCCTCCCCCTCAACTTCTAGAAGTCGACAATGTCATCTTCAACCTGTTTTTCCATCTCTGCATTCGCAGATTCTTCCTCCCTCTCTACCTCCTGTTCCTTTTTATCCTTAATCGTATATGGAACACGTCGAAAGTTTCGAACACTTCTGGCAGCCCTAGAGATTTTCCCGGGGGGCTTGGTTGTAACTTCCGTCTTAATTTTGATTCTCTTGGCTTGTGGAGAGCTCTGAGGCGTCAATAGTTGAGTCCTCTTAGTAGAGGAAGCAGCAGAAGAAGCGGTAGAAGAGAGATCGATGGGAGTTGAGTATGTGTTAATATGAACCTTACCGCATGGGCAGAGAGGGGGGGCCAGTAGTTCGCGGGTAAGTTGCTGGAACAAAGGGAGATTTTCGCGATCCACCATATACATCCCCGCCGTACGACGTTTCTCGATAGGTAGGGGAAGGCGTTCATCTTGGATGAGAAGCCAAATAGCGGCCGTCTTAATAACTGCGGGGTCGAGAAAATTGATATTATGCTTGTAAGCACCAAAAAAAAGGTCGAAGAGCTTTGGAATCTCCATTTCAGCTGGATCGAACAATTTATACTGGTCCCAAAACTTAATAAGCTGCTTTCCAGCGATAACTAATACATGTTATCGAATCTTAGCTTTAGAATTCGGATACAAACAGAAACTGGATTTTGTTACTTACGGTAAGCGTCACGCTCTTCTTCTGGGAGCCCAGAGGCCTTTATAAAGTCATATCCGTACTCGCAGTGTTTAGACAGTTTTTGGAACAAAGAAATATCCATAACTTGAGGTTTTTTTGCTGGCAGTGACGGCTGGGATTTGGCCAAAGGCGAAGACATCAGGAATTGTGACGACATCTTATTACAAGAGTTACGAAAGAGTTTGGCAGTTAAAAAATAGTTGACGCTACGTACAAGCTGAAGGACCGGTATGGTGGTGGAGAAGGAAGAAAAAGTGGAAACAGGATCGGTGGGCAAAAGCTAGATATTATATTCTTTGGAAGCTTCAAGGGCTTATCTAATCAATCTTTACCCCGCTTCTCGAATACTCGAAATTTGGGGAGAAGTTTCGAGCGGTCAGTAGAGTAATTGAAATTTCTATATATTTTTCTTTGGTATTGGAAATGGTGATACTTTTGAACAGAAGAACGGCCCCTCAAAGAGTGTTGTTTTTTTAGCTCGTTTGATTGGTTACTAAAGACTGCCTGCAGCTGTTCTGCCGCTTGATCTAGATCGATCTGCGCGTATGTGCACGTGCAAATTTCGACCTCAAATAAAGTTGAGGCCACTGGGTAGGTGGAGTTAGGGCGGAACTAATAGTTATGTTACTCTAGATACATATGTGAATCAAGCCTTTTGGTATCTAGATTTAGGTTTGGTTTTCTTCTTAGGCTGATCGGTTTTACATCTTTCGTTCTGGGCTGTGCGAATACCCACAGAAGGACAGCAGGACCGAAGATTGCCATTGCTACCAGCCAGGAGGCTGAGGCAGTATAGGCACATACCTGGGTTTCGGGACAGGGATTCATCTGCCTCTGTGTCCACCGCTATCGCGTCGACGGCCTCCTTGATTCTAAGCGGCCGTTCCGAATACGCTAGAAATTGAAGGATTCTCGTAGCGTTTCGTTTGTGTTTCTTGGGGATGTGACGTAACATAGCTGTTTCTCAATGAAATAACTTATAACTTGTTTTATAAAAAGCAATGATTTCTTTATAATATCCTTAACGAAGTTTACATTCCTAAACCAATGTTACATTTTTAGGTGTACCATGTTTAAAATATTAACTAAAATTACTGAGAATCTTCTCCTCTATGGTACACTGGATGTATAACATCGCACTAACCTAGTCATAGTCATCCACTTTCGTGGATATTAACTTGAAAATTTTTTTGATATCTTTTAAATTTTGTAGGTTGAAAACTCATAAGTAATCCGTTTGTTTTTTATTGATGAATATAATTATAAACACCGCAACGGATACAGCTACAGGAGTCACAAACGACGTGCTACTTTGTTAGTCCGCAAAAGTATCATTTTTCGGAGCTTTGCTAGACCATATGGGTTGGATCAGTTCGTCCACAGTACTGAAATTCTTGTGTTCTTCAAGCGGTGGGTTGAAGTCTGACGCTTTGCCCTACCGACTTACGGAATGAATACAAATAACACACAAGAATTTGGCTGGATATGTGCGAGGGACTTTAACAGTATTATTTAATACATATATAAATATCATGATGTTATTATTAAGATATTTATTGATCTCGTTGTGTAAGCCCGCGGGATTGTCAAAGCTAAATGAAAGTGATATGAGGCTGACCTTCCACTATCTCCTGGCATAACTAATAACCTTTTTATATATTAGCAGAGGTAATAACGGGAATATTGAGGAATATCACCTTTGCAAACTCCACTAAACTGATTTTTGAGGAGTTTATGATTTTTCCAATATACAAATCGACCGTTCTGGTGAGTTGGAGGATGATGGCAGTGATATATGTACTATGTTTGGTTTTATCAATTATTGGATTATCATTAACAAATGAAATGGTTTCCTTAATTCGGGCTTCGTTTTTGAATGGTATACATATATGCCTGAATTTAGGATAGCGACTTTGAGCCGCCTGCTAATGCTATGGCCAATGCCCAGCACAGGGTTGGCGACCAATTCCTGAAATTTAAGAACCCATCTATTTGTTCTGCGTTCTCTAATCAGATAAGGGGGCTTAGTAATAATCTTGTGTACATTCTCTTCGCTGAGTGGTCCAAAACTTACCGAGAAGTGTTTGTATTCTTATTTAGTTCTTCCTGGAGATAGCCATTATTGTTTCTAGGATCCGCTGTTACCCTACCCTCTTCCCGTTGTAATGTAGGTACTGGCGACGGTGTCAATACTCGTTGTGGCCTCCCAAGATTTGTCTAGCTGTCTGAACGCAGTTTCCCTTCATGAATCACGAAATTTGTAGTAACAACTTTACTACTGTTTTGTACTGGGAATATATCAAAGTTCAACGAGAACATTAAAAACTAACTGCCTAACTGTCCTATATAGTCTCACTGTCTATATCAGACTAATTGTGCTACAAATCGATTCATTCAGTTTATTACGTACGATAGAGGGATCCAGATACGTTGATAACGCTGATTTTAAGATGGCTCGGGTCTATGGCGGTAGTACTGATGGGCGCGTTGGCAGGGAAGGTCCCGCCCAGAGAGGCCCAACCTTCACGGACACCGGACCAACCTCTCCCCTTGCTCCACCAGCTCGTATAGACACAGCTTTCAGTGCCGCATGGGAAGAGATCTATGTGGTCAAACCGCTAGGCCGTGGCCATGATATACTCACCAAACGCTAATTTTTCGCTCCTGAGAATTTTTTAATACCGATCCCACTGGTTGTCCTTGTTTTTATTCCAAGCTTTATGGCATACCTGACCGTTATCATCAGAGAAGAAAACATCAAATGAGTACAGGGAATGCGAAAGTACTGTAACATTTGCTGCTACCAATTTATGATGGTATGTGCTGCTGAGATTTTTCTACTTGTTACCCATGTGAGCATTTAAGGATGAAGATTCGTAGCTACATTAGTAGCATTTGAATATATCTCTGATAGTCGAGTTCGCAAAAAGGTCTATTTGGTCTGGTAAGCGTGATATTGCTATTATCTCGTAACCAGGTGTGAAAATGTTGTCTTTATCACTAGTATTGTCGAGATCTTGTTAGTTTTCATGCTAATTATGGCGCTAACTCTATCACTTTATGTAGATGTGATTGTTATTGCCACACATGAAGACATCGAGTTTGTCGGGCTTGCGCGAGAGGGCCGTCACAGTGGCCCTAGGTAGGAAGTTGTGGCCGCCGAGTTTCTCCCAGCCGCGATTTACAGTCGACCATCCAAATCCTTTAGTCCACCAAGCCGTATAGACGTTGCTGTCGTCGCTGCACACGAAAATGCCAATGTGCTTCCGCTTGATTTTGCGCTCAACGGCAGCGATACGGAACGCACGATTCTCACCAGTACCTGAGGTAGTTATGGTTAGTACTGGTGTATTGCATCATCTATTTCATCGACCGGCAATAATACTTACTTGAATTTTCCAATGTCATATTTCTAGAGCACTTCCATTCATATTGTAAAGTGATGGGTTTTAATACGCCCCGCGCGGCGTAGTGAAATGTACGGGTTTATATCGGCGGACTGCAAAATGGCAGCGGCGTGACTTTGGGCTGCGATGCTCTCCTCTAGGCGGTACCATGGTGCTCCTGCAACAGTGGTATGAGGCATAGTCGTTCGTGAAATCTAGAACTCTTACCTGGCATTCTTTCTCCGGTCTGAGTAATGGAGCTGAGCAGTGCCAATCGGGATTGTCATCGATATCTCGAAAGAGAAAAATGCGCCTTCTGAGTTTCCAAACAATGATCAGGGCCAATTTCACATGTGGTCTGCCCACTCTACAGGTCAGGCCACCCATCTATCAGAAGGGACGTGACCAACGGGAACCTCCACTCACTCCTCTTATCTCTTGGCGCGCTTGACCTTAGCTAAATTTCACAAAGCGGTTCGGCGAGATACTGAGAGGCAAAATTCCTTGATATAAGTTTAAAGTTGGCATTCCCCGAACAGAATTGAAAACAAATCATATAATCAACCCAGATGCAAGCAGATGTAGGCGGCAGTAAACCACCTAAGGTGATTTTCGGAGTTCCAAAATCCCGGCGCCAGATGCACAAGCCGAAATAAAAATTTTAAAACCGATATGAATAGCTGGGGTACTGTCTGATAAGCGTATTTAAATATTACTTACAATGTGCAACACATTCGATCCAGGGTATACATGCCAGATGCACACCAAAGGCCAATGCCTAGGTCGCTGGCGCGTCGAATATAACAAAATGATAAATTGAGACGAAGCAGACGGGGCTGGTTCGTTCATATGCATCGCATATAACTGTGATTGGATAGAGACATCAACTGTGATCGAGGGCAATCAAAGTTGCTTTTTAAGGCATTTTTGGAGGCCGTTGGCGGCGTGATGCCCATGTCTAGGATGGAGCTGTTATTCGAAGGAAAGATACTAGGATGTGGCCAGATTATATCATTTGATTTGATTTGATTTGGTATTGGGATGGTGGCTTTGGAATGGTTGTCTATTGAAACCCGGTAATCGTGACCGGAAAGAGATACTAACTTTCATCGAGAGTAATTAAAATTGCGATGATGTATTTTGTAACCTTTTTGTTATTCATTAGATGCCTCGGTTTTTGGATATAGTCGACTTCCTCACCTTTGATTCTACCTCGCTGTTGTTGATGGTTTACTCGATAAACCAAATAGCAACACACCTTTTCCTTGGGTATACTTTATATACATTTTGTTAATATTTGAAAGTGGGGTATCTAGACGGTTACGTAGAGACGTTTATTTAAAATTATTCTGTTGGGATGTGACGAAGTGATTTCTTATTGTGACGAAGTGATTTCCTTATTGCGGAAGAGAATGAAGATAATAACACGAAGACAAGTGAGGGAGGAGAACTCCTTGTTGCGGGCGAAGAAAGTAATAACAAGAGGAGAGTTAAGGGTACTTTATAGTACTCTAGTAGGTTGAGCGAGTCCTATTCGAGACTGAAACACTCAGCCGTTTCTTATAATATGAATATGTGTTAAGAAAAAATTTGCAAAGTTATGAAGTTGTTTCCAAGTTAGAGTGTGAGGCCGACAAGCTTGTGATTATTGACAGGCTTGTTAGGATAAACTGTCGACTTTTTGTTTGTCAGCTATGCCAAGATATAACATACTTGCCAAAATTGTCAATGAAAGGTTCTTATCCTTGGTCGTTGTTTGTACTTTGCATATTTGCTATGAGAAATAATGTTGTGCGTCTAACAAATACCTAGGGCTAACAAGCTTATAAATATATTCGGGATTTCCAAACAATGTTGGTGAAGTTTGGTAACAATCTTGTGGAATTATAAATATATCCGCGTTCAGCAATAATAGAGTAGGTCCAAAAGGAACAACTTGGTTCTTCCTTAGACCGGTTGCTACCTTTGACACAGGATCCTTCGGTGCAGATATTGAGCTAGCGTTCGTTCTAGAGGGATGCATTATATACGTTACGATCCCAATGTAAAGTGTTTATTATGTTCTGAATATTTTCACTATCCTTTTATAATCGCCATCTACTTTTGGATGTGGTCTAGTTTTGGAGCCTTCAATGTTGTACGCTAACAAGCTTGGTGAGACACATTTTCATCTTACAAGAAGACAAGATATTCATATACAAGTATCTTAGAAACTTGGCGAGGTTTTACAGTCCTAACTTGTAGCTTGCTAGAAGTTTGACAACGTGGCAAGCTTGTTCTTGGCTATGTCAATTTTGCGACAAGCAAATTTAAGATATATATATTAGTCAACAAGGGATAAAAAAGAATTTTTTTGCAATAATGTAATGTTTAACGATGCATGCTACCATATCAGTATCTGGGTCCTATTGTTTTTTGGCCGAAAAACATAGCTGTGTTCTTCTTTTTCTTTATCAAGTCAACAAGCTATGAAAATATGTAAAATGTTACAAGTTTGAAGCCCTAAAGTTGTCACACTTGTCAGTAAATCACAAACTAAGCTGGCCATTCAATGCGGTAATACCCAAAATGGTAGGTAGCTTAAACGGTTCTGGTTACGAGACTGGTAGTAAGCTACATAAACAAGCGATATTTTTGGACAGATTGGGTAATATCAGACTATTTAAACATGGCAACACACGCAGGAGCATATTCCTCCCCAACTTGCATTAATATTGTTCCCCAACTTGAATTAATATTGTTAGCATTATGGTACGAAAAATAAGAATAATACTTAGCTCGGGTGTAGTATACATAATTGCGGTAATTCAAAGATAAGAACAAATATTAAATGATAATATTAACGTATTGGCCGGTACATTCATAAATGAACGAAGGACACACGTGTGCCTGCTAACTTGTCATAAAAATCGCCACTCATTTGCTGGTATCAACAACGTAGCGGCCTGCGATCTTGCCTTCCCTCATCATATCGTATACCTCATTCAATTGACTGAGTCCAATGACCTTGAATGGAACTTTTATTTGTCCCCGAGAGAAAAATTCCAGGGCCTCCGCGGTATCCTGTCTATTCCCGACATAGCTGCCTTTAATACTAATCATCTTGGTTACTGTATCAAACACGCTCGCTTTGAGGTAAGAATTCGCTGGTAATCCGATTAAAACCACGGTGCCGCGGGCACGGACGTACTCAGTCGCTTGCTGAAAAGGTTTCTCTGTCACAGCGAGGACAATCACGGCGTGTGGCCCTAATTTATCCGGGGTAGCGTCTTTAACCGCTTGAACCAAATCCTTAGTGGTCATAAAATCGATATATGCAATGGCGCCAACGTCAGCCTTAGTACAAAGCCTTTCCTTTTCAGCACCGCTGTCAATGGCGATTGCATATAGGCCCATGACTTTTGCGTATTGCAGCGCTAGGGAACCAAGACCACCGCCTGCGCCGACGACGGCGATATATTGTCCGGGACGGACGCCAGATTCTTTGAGGCCTTTATATACCGTAATGCCCGCGCAGAGAATGGGTGCTACTGCCTGCAGGTCCGTGCCCTGCGGGATGCGGGCGACATGAGCAGCTTTGCCAATGGCGTATTGCTGGAAGGTGCCGTCGATGGTGTACCTGCCATGGTCAGCAAAGTTCTCGTTATGCATTCTAGAGTGGAACAAGTTGGGCACATCATTCACATATGCGATAACAGTCTGGCATGCGATAAACCCTTGGCAAAATTGCTAATTCCACACTTTAGACGCTGGAAACGCTATTGCCATTGATAAAATCGATAGGACTGTCCCTAGGACTGCCAACAGGATTATCAACATTATCCGCAATGATAGTGCAGTTTTTGCTAACAATTCTGCTGGTAGTAGCTGGCTTGAATATTAAGTGATAGTGGCATTTATCAAATATTGCATTTTTCAAATAGCCATGAATAGAGTCGCGTTTATCCATATACTTTTTTTCATACATGAATTTCGTTATTTCATGATTGAAAAGAGGGTAGCTTAAACACATACCCAGAGAGAAGTGGCTCAAGGCAGAGGGGTTCTTCTGCTTTCCGACAGTAACTGCACGCCATGCAGCTGCCGTTCAACCATTTGATGCCAGCCAGGTCACCTGGTTTGAGATTCTTGACAAGTTCACCGACGGCAACGATTACACCGGCTCCTTCGTGGCCGCCGACAAGGGGTGTTTTCCTATCCAGCGGCCAATCGCCCATCATGGCATGGAGATCAGTATGACAGACTCCAGAGTACTTGATGTGAACCAGAACTTCATCGGGGCCTGGCGCCGGGGTTGGAATCTTCTTGTACACACAAGCTAAAGCCAAGCATTAGTCAAGAGTATAATGAACCTCCAGTTTGGATGCGGGGGGAACGTGCTTACGGCCTCCAGTATTCTCGACAACCATTGCCCATTGCTCTGCCGGGATGTTTCCGTGGCGGCTTGACTCCATTGTCTCAGCTGCTGCTTTTAATTGCAATAAAATCTGATATAGAATATTCGAATTATCGTTCTCGAGAAGCTTGATTGTCGTTCGTTTGTAGGGACTATTTTACAACGGATGGAGAGAAGGGTTGCTTTATAGAGCCCATCTGCGTGATTTAAGAGATCCTGAACTAGGGAGCGAGACGAGGCCAAAGTACGAGTACACGACATGGCTAAGCATCGGCTGTTGGTGCAAAGCATCGGCTGTTGGTGCACAGCATCGGCGGTCGAGTTAGACACGCATCTGGATGCACTGCTTGAGCAAGACTCCCATTTGATACTTCGCCAGCTAGCAGAGGAGAGACTCGGCAAGTGTACAGTCCCATATCCTGACATGTAAAACTGGGCTCAGTGACTCAATGCGGATATTGATGTTGTTTTGCAGAGTGGCGTGGTCTGATATCCAGATGCCCCGTCTCGGAGGGCTTCCGCAAACGGCAACGCATATCACACCATCTGAGAACCACGGGAGGCAAGTTTGGAAAGTTCCGCGTCACACTAGCGCGCTTAGCTTCGCAAAATTTGCGGTCATACGATGCATGTCGGTTCCTTTTGATGAGTTGCGTATAATTGCTGATCTAGAAGGGTCGGAACACTAATAGCAACATGTTGAGACTGTCGAAGCAAACGAACTGCAACATGCAGCACGACGCAGCGTGGTCTGACACTCGACGGGATCCGGAGCTATTTCATAAACATCGAATGATTTTCGATTCCCATCCGGCCCCACCCACGGGGCAAGATTTTTAACAGGGAGAAAAAGGGCAAGTATTGCATCGATTGGGTTTAAATCTAAATCTCAAAACCGTCTTTAATTCAATGCAATGTAATCGGAAGCTAGTAAGTCGGACAATTCGAGTCAGCTCGACAGGCTGATCAAGTAAGCCTCTATCGCATTTTGCATTCCCATTTATGCATATATATTTTGACTGCGGTTTCATTTCTCCCGTTCATGTTACTTACAGGCTACTTCATCCACGGCAATCGAACGATATATACTTAAGTTTCTATTTGGATATCTTTCTCAAAATTCAAAGGCAACAAAAAAGCTGCAACACTACCAACACAAGACACAGAATGGCGGATACAACGATTGTGCAGTACCTCTTCAAACGACTCCACCAGCTTGGCATTAGATCCGTGCATGGTGTTCCTGGAGATTACAACCTAGTCGCTCTGGATAATCTTCACGGGGCCGGACTAGAGTTAGTTCAGATATTACCCAGGCCTTACCGCGATTGCAAATACATATGTAATATTGTTCGCGTTCAAGACACGATTATGTTCTGATATTGTCCTTCTTTTGTAGATGGGTAGGTAATTGTAACGAGCTAAACGCCGGCTATGCCGCCGATGGCTACGCCCGAATCAAAGGGATATCGGCTTTGATAACTACATTTGGTGTCGGAGAACTCTCCGCTCTTGCTGCTGTACGTTGCAGATCTCACTAGCAGGCCTACCATCCTCGCATGTGCATCAAGCTGAATTATAAAATGGTCTTCGCTATAGATTGCGGGCTCTTATAGCGAGCGGGTTCTGGTGGTTCACATTGTCGGTGTTCCTTCAACTATTTCTCAAAAACAAGGCGCTCTTCTCCACCACACCCTTGGCAATGGAGATTTCTCAGTCTTCGCAAATATGTCTAGGAATATCTCACAAGTTGTGGTCAACCTCACCGATCCAACTGTTGCTGCCAGAGAGATTGATCGGGCACTGAGAGGTGAATACCATGGCTAGAACGACTACGCTCTTGGTAGCAACATAATTAACAATAACTTGATTTAATAGCATGCTATGTTTCGACCCATCCAGTCTATATAGGTAAATATGGCCATTCATCAGTATCTTATGCATAATTTTACGTTATAAGATTAACAAATACACTCGAATAGCTCTGCCAACCGACATGGCTCTTCAAAAGATCCCTTCCAAAAGCCTCGAAACCCCGATCAAACTATCAGTACCCCGAAACAACCCAACTATAGAAGCCAATGTCCTAGATTCGATTACAGAGATGATCTACGCTGCAAATAATGCGGCAATCATTGTGGATGCGTGTGCCATTCGACATCGTGTCATTGACGAAGTTCACGACCTGATCGACAGATCCCAGTTGCCTGCATTTGCAACGCCAATGGTACGTCAAATCTATTCGCCCGAGGGATTGCATGTAAGTTTTAAAGCTAAGATATGGCATGCTATAACTTGTAGTCGAAGGGCGCAATCGACGAAACAAACACTCGTTTCGGAGGCGTTTACATCGGTGATGTGTCTCGTCCGGACGTCAAACAAGCTGTGGAATCCGCAGATCTGATCATTTCGATTGGTGCACTAAAGAGCGATTTCAATAGTGGTGGATTCACCTACCGTACTAGCGCCAAGCATACAATCGAATTTCAGGTCGATCATATCAAAGTAAAAAACAACCGATCACCTTGGCGTAATCTTTTTGGCTAATTACCCCGCAAGGTGGGTTATGCCACATACCCAGGTATCGGCATGAAGTCAGTCCTACAGAAGCTTCTTGCGTCCCTAGATTTTCATAAGATTCGTCATACGGAGAGCGCGACCGCAAAACCTCCATATCTCGTGAATCAGGAGGCTGAGAAATCGGGCGGGGAAGATATTACTCATTCTTGGTTTTGGCCTCACATCGGAAACTGGTTACAAGAAAACGACGTGATTATTACAGAAACGTAACTTCCCCAATCTAGATTCAGAATCAGAGAGATGCTAACATATCATTTCATGAAACAGCGGAACCGCCAACTTTGGTATCCTGGAGACTCGGTTCCCCAAGAATACTACAGCTATTTCCCAGGTCCTCTGGGGCTCTATTGGCTATTCTGTAGGCGCCTGTCAAGGCGCCGCATTAGTTCTCAAAGAAACGGATCCTTCTCGCCGTGTCGTTCTCTTTACTGGCGAGGGTGCTTTCCAAATGACCGGGAACGAGGTCTCTACGATGATTCGTCACGGTTTAAAACCAATCATTGTGATTATCAATAACGATGGCTATACTATTGAAAGGATGATTCACGGGGAAGATGCAGTTTATAATGACATTCAACCGTGGAAGTATGCCAAGATTCTAGAGACATTTGGTGCAAAAGAAGGTGATTATATGAAGTATCTGGTGAAAACGAGGAAGGAAGTTGATGAGCTATTCCGGAAGGGCAATGAATTCTCAAAGGCGGAAAAGATTCAGGTGAGAACGCTCTCGTCCAACTATTCCAACGTGGCCAAGTCCATGGTCCTAGATATACTATTTACTGAAATTACAACTACACCTAGTTGGTTGAACTGTTCATGCCGAGGTTGGATGCTCCTCGAGCGCTTAAGATCACGGGAAAGATGTCCGAGAAGCTCAATGCTAGGATGGAGGTGTAATATGTTAGAAGGTCGTGTTGAGACACCAAAGCGCATCTCACCGAGATCATGAATGGCGGCGGAATGCCGAGCAACTCCAGATTGGATCTATATTCACTAATACTAGGTGATCCACAAGATTACACAAATACATGGCACCGTAGTATATTTTCGAAATAAGAGGGGAGAATCTGGGCACATGGATAAATTATATAAAATTCGTCTATTTTGTTACGCAATAAATCAAAGGTGCTTTCTTCATTACGGCAAAACGCAAGAATATCTGGAGTGTAGTGAACAAAATTCCATAGGATAGGGAACTTTTTATAGGTATTATAATTCCAAATTAAAACATTCAATACCGAAGTCACTGCTCCTGCCAAAAGAAAATTGGCAATTCGACCAAATTCGACGGTACCAGTACATCGTCCAGCCAGAACCCGGGGCGGCAACACAAGCCCGTCATCTAACGCCTTAACCCGGCGTGCAACCCGACCAGGGGCAGATCTTCAAAGAACCCCAGCGGAACCATATCCATCACAGCTAACCAGCTTGCTGGCTGGCTTTTGGATGCAAAAGTCTTAATTGATACACACCCAAAATAAAGCTTTCCCTGCACAGGTGTCCGCTCTTTCCTGTTACGCAGGAGAGTCGTTTGTTATCGGATTGTGATCGCATAGAATTCTCAATCTCATTATCTCGGTGAAATCCTAAACGGCAGATCTTACACAAACGATACCAAACTGGCGATTTGGCGTTCAAAGGGCATACAACGCACAGATCCAATTTAAAACATGTTATCCTTAAGCTCCGCAAATTATATGATGACAGCTCTATCACTCCCAATTCGCAGCTGTTGCCGAACTATTCATCTCTTCCCACTAAGCGTAAACGTCAAATGTGAACCGGTAGACTAGCAGCGTTGGTGAGAACGGCTGGCTATCACGAAGCCAGCAAACCGCCGCGATATTGTAAGAGAGCTTTATAGCAACAAATTTACATCGTTTGTTCGAATACTTGTAAGACCAGAAATATGCTTTCCGATTGATGTTCAAGATTAGTGCTGCCTTAATATTGCAATCCGCGGCTAAGCTGTTCTATCTATGTTCTTACAAAGTATTTGGTCCAGGTTTATGACAAGAAAATGTATAGCAACGGAATAATCGGTCTCAAAGCCTTTTATTCAACTAGAAGTTAATCCAATAGTATGTAGGCTTTTGCAAACATGAAATAATATTAAGGACTTCTTGCAGCCACGTCTCATCGGCCTTTTGCCTTTTGAACAAAAAAGAACTGTATCAGTATTACCCCTGGTTAATAGGGAACGACTACAGAAAACATGGAGATAACTAAAGAAAAATACGGAGATTGAAATAGCAAAAAGGGGCTGTTTCCCAGACTATGCCGCCGTTCTCGATTTGCGTAGGAAAACCCTTTCGAATTCCACCCCGCAGGCTTAGGTACAAGACCCCCCAAAAAAAAAAAAAAAAAAAAAAGGGAATCCATCTTCTCTTTCGCCATTAAGAACACTATATGACTCCCCATATTATGCACCAAAAGTCGCTTCACCTCAGTGAATATGCTCTTGAGCCTCCTTTATTGCACCAACCGCACCTAAAGTTTCTGCGACCAAATGAGTGATATGATGCTTTCTGTCGCCCATCAACTCCTTTCCAAGGGCATAAACTCCAGCGATTTCCTCTACCATCCTTCTCTTGTGTCCATGTTCCTCTTCATGATGTCTGGGTTTATCATGTGAACGGTATTCAACTATCCGGCGGTCATCTTCGCTCTCACTCGACTCGATGACCTCAACTTCAATAGAGTTTTCGGAGTGGTGTTTATGGTGGCGTTCCAGGCGCTTGCGTTTCTTTTGCTCCTTGCGGAGCATCTCGTATGCACCAATCGCCACGGCAGCACTGGCAGCAGCTTTCAGGTAGTGGTTGTTTGCTTCACCAGGACCACCTTCGTTGTCGGCTTGGACGCCCTCAAAAAATTGACTGAGAGCGTAAACTGATCCGACAGCTGCTGCTCCAAGCTCTAATGTCTCGGTGGCTGGCATCTTATAAGCCAACTATTAGTCTAGAACGTGGCGTGATTATAATATTGTCACAACTTGCCTTGAAGATTGAGCTGAGCTATGGTTTGAATGGTCTTTAATAGTTTATGTGGGGTAAATATCTTTTGATATCGGTTTCTGGGACTTTGTTTGAATGTTCAGTTATGGTTGGGGAATTCTACGGGTTTGAGAGGCCTCTTCTTGGATTTTATAGAAGGTCGAAAACCATAAAAGCCTTACAGAAACACTCCGAAGCCAGTTATGCATCGGACCATTAATTTCGAACTCATGTGCTTGAGAGCAGAGTCAAACTGTACCAAGCCTGTCATACTGTACGAAAGATAGAAAATTCTATACGTATGCACCATGGAATGATATTTTGCATCGCCGAGTTCATCGAGAATTCTCTAGAACTCGCGAATTCTTGCCATAACGCTTTAAGTTTTTAGCATACTTTCCCTTAAAGTTTGTGAGCTCCTAGAGCAAGGTGTATAAAGAAATCTTAGAGTCCTTCAGCAACAAGCAAGAGCTACTTCAGCCCCAAGCTCCTTTGGCCTCCAATATGAATAAGCAATGCTGATTGTAGAGACCTCATGTGGTGCAACTATGGCCCCACCTAGAAGTCAGAACGATTCTCTCGATTGGTAGTTCAACTTGTGTCTTTACTTTTTCGTGGCCTAAGACTTTACAGAAGTTGAATTTTTGTATTCGGTTACGCCGCGATGTTGGTTTCAGTAGTGGGTCGGCTATCGGCGTGGTGCATACGCGAGACGAAAAAACTCCCCACATTATTAGATGATGGAAGAGAAATCTTGTGATTTCTTTGTTATTAGATATTTGCCAAGAGCTCACGCGAGCTGTATCTTGCTTCCACCTGAGTCTACTTTTGCTCGTGAGGGCCAATATACAAGATTTTATCTGGTGGGAATGTTGTTGTTATGTTGGTACAGATTTGTATTGTCCAGACCAGTATGGACAAGTCTCGAAGCCTGAGTGGCGCGGCTGGCCACGGTATAGACCAGAGAAATTAAGATCAACTTCTGACATTATTCACTAATCGAATAATTTCTTCTCCAAATATATTCCATCTGGATTCTCGGGTATCTTTGCAATAAATTAATCACCGCTCTTACAATAGCTTATCTCAATATTTCTTAATGCTTCGCTCATGATTCGAAATCACCCGAAAGTGTTGCGGTGAACTCACTCTACTTTGATCAATTGATCACTCAGATTCGGGGCTACAAAACTCACACCATCATGCGTACATGCATACGCATGCGTCACGCATATCTGGCCAGTCTATTATGAAATTGCCTCACGGTAACGTGTCACATCAAGGTCTGCAGTTTCTTTGTGTATAATAATTGGAAAAATCTTTTTAAAAATTTACACTTTTCTTGGCTGTGAGTTAGGAGCTCTAATACACGAAATAGCTCCTCGGTCGGCATTCCACAGACCCAAATAAGTCCTACCAGATAAACAGTAGGTAAATAATATGACTGATAGCCATTGCCTTCTTGACTGAGCATTGATATCAATCAACAGGCGGTCTCTTATCAACCCTAAGTTGAATCTCGAACTTTTTTATTTTTTGAAATGCATAGCCAATATGCTTGCACACGTACCTCCATCAAAGTATTCGAATTTTGTGTAACAACATTGCGGGTTAATTCTGTGCGTCTGATATATCTGGGATACAGAAATGTGGATATGCTCGGTTGAATTATGGTTTGAGATTAGGTGATTGTCAGGCCTGGTGTGGTGCCATCAGTCCCGAGACGCTAGCCCGACATGTTCGAAGAATCCGAATGGGCTCTACCAGAATCTTCGGGTAGAAAGCCAAGAACGCAGTAGTTCAAGTCCAGGCTCTCCCCACTGCAATATTTCCGATTTTGCTTTATGTGACATCGATGATCTCCTGCTGTCGATGCCTGACTTCATCTCATGCCACCTCCTAAGACAGCAGCTGAGATCGAGGCGAAAAACAAGACGGTTTTCGCCTAAAATTCTAGCAATCAAGTAAAATTTCATGAGTCACTTTCAATGGAAGTTTCTTGCATTATTCTATAAGCTAAGTCGCGTTCAAAAATTTTCCTTGCTGACGCCGTGCTCCGGATCCTGAGCTCTTGTAATGGTCTACAATCTATTATAAGTTACACACGCGTAGTACTAGTGGCTCCAATGCGTGGCCTGACTCTCTCAGGCTCCCGTTTTGTGGTGACGATGTCAGGTCATCACCAGTATACTGGTATCAAGCGGATGAAACAATATTAGAAAAAAAAAAAAGAGAGGTTACGCTGCCACTAGCTGGAGATCATCTGTAAACATGACCGAGATCGCATTGATGCGCGTCCACGGCACTTTCTCTCTGCTAACTTTGCACTCAAGCTTACGTTTCACAGAAGGCATCGATCCACTAGCATTAGTCTGCAACCAAATTATAAACGTGTAAATACTGTACAATATATCCAAATACCGTGATGCAGCCATAGATCTCGTGTATATTACTTTAGGGCATATATATATATACCCTGCGTACACTCTCTACATTCGTGTCAGCCTTGCTAATTCAAGTCTCAGATTCAATACAAACAAGCTTACCAGACTCCTCTACTTTTTTTTTTTCTGTTTGGAAAAAAAAAAAGGTATCAATTCCTAATACTGTCTCCCCCTTTGGATTTCGAATAAAGCTAAATACGCAAGTAACCCGGGCGCTCCAGAATTTATCTCGACTTCCTTTGAGCAGCTAGTCTGAACAGTCAAAATGTACTCTTTCCCACGGTCCTTCGATCATCGACTTCGCCCTTGGGTCCGTCTCTTTGATGAAGTAGATGCTGGCTTCCACCATAACCCCCTGCTCCGATCTCAAAACCTCACTCTCTCATCGTTCAGCCCACCTTTCGATGTCAAAGAAACAAAGGATGCCTATTTCCTTGATGGCGAACTACCTGGCATCTCTGATAAATCTAAAGTAGATATCTCCTTCGTCGATGACAACACTCTGGTTATCAAGGGCAGAATCGATCGGAAATGGGATAGTGAAAGTCCCACAGATGTCCAGGAAGAAGGCGCGGAGCACTATCGTCGGCACTTTGACGAGCATTCCGCTCCAGAAGGAGGGAATGGAGCTTCTCCTCCTGTGGCCAATGAAGCAGAACCTGCGAATACCACAAATCACTCGGACAAATATTGGATTCGCGAGCGCTACGCTGGGGAATTCCAACGAGCCTTCAACTTCCCACATTCGATTGATCAGGATGCTGTCAAAGCCTCACTTAAAGATGGTATTATAAGTATCATCGTACCGAAGAGGAAAGGCCATGACAAAACCAGAAGGATTGCTCTCGATTAACCCATGAACAAAAATATATGGGTTGGGACAAAGACGCTTACAAGTTGAAACATATTGACACCCAGTTTCAGACCATCTACGCCATTAAACCCTCCTAAACTTTAAATCTTCAGATTTAGTTCAGTATGAAATATTTCTGTTCAACCTATCCGTTAAAGGCAAGTTTCTTTGAATAGTGTACTGTTCTTAAAAAAGAAAGGAAAAAGCTATAACCTACCCCAAATGTATCTATTTAAATAATGATTTTAATTTCCTCAACGTGTCAATTTTTTGATATCTTGCCAGCAGACAAGGATCCGAAAGTATCGTTGAGTGCATTGTGACAGATTAGGTTATAAGCAAAGACTGACGAGAGCCGAACTGCATATGCACGGATTTGCACAGATGTGCCAGCCCCCGATTCGTCAGCTACGGATATCCACGGGTATGCATATGTTTGGGATAAAGTTAGCCTCTGAATTCATATCAATATACGGGGCTGTGGGGCGGCCGCTCGCTACCTTCTTCATGGTGGTACAAATTTGCAAAACCCTATTTACCAGATCTTAAGTGAACGATATCTCAACTGTTCCCACCTTTTGTCCAGCTAGCTAGAAATAAGGCTAATAGCGGTTCGTGCTTTCAGCTTTGGTGAGATGTTAAAGGCTTTCGCCTGGGCTGTCGATGAAGTGCGTCGTAAGTGCCACTATCGGAACCAGCGCGTAGCATTCTTGCTTTCTATGAGCCTTTGATTTATACAGGAGCTAGAATATCCAAGCTTGAGAGACTAAAATGCCAGCAGTATTCAAATAGTATATATACATAATGAGATTCTTTCATAAATATTTGTTGAAAGAGTTTCCTAGTGATTATCCCTTTCTCTTGGTGTTTTTGTATTGAAGGATTATTAGAGGCTATAGGATCGAGCTGAGAGGACAGAAACGATCGACAGTATCTACTAATGGAGATAAAACATACATAGCTATAGACAATAATTCTACAAAGCATCTTATTAAAAATTAAGTGAAAATGCCTTTGTAGGCTTTTTCTGAACTTCCAACATTTGGCTTGGTACATCAAGCCATGGTATATGGCGGGGTTCATATCTTGGTGAGTAAACGCTTTTGTCTATAACAAGAGTATATAAATAGCCACCGTCTTTGCGAAAGTCGCTGTTAACCTCGGTACCAAAGAAGCTAGGAGGCTCTTCAGTTTCCCAATACTCGTCAACTTCATAGCATTCAGAGTCTGAGGAGCTAGAGCTGTCGTCATATTCTGCTTGGTCGTCCGAATCATCCGATGATTCGAATTCTTCTACAGTCTCGATGTAGCCTGAACTCGGCTCTTCGATGTCGAGATCCTGGTCCGCCAGGCGTTCTATGAGGGGAGGAAGTGAGCCACTCGTGAGAATCTGTGTTCGGCGGTCTTGGTATGTGTTGTTGAGTAGAGTGAGTTTTCGGAGGCTAGGTTCAATTTTCCGCACCTCGTACTCGATTTTATAGAGCGTGATTTCATCGAGATATCGGGTATTTGTTTCAGCCATGATCGATTAAAAAAAAAACTTGTTTTTAAGTTTGTTAACTCCGGACAAGAGATCCGACTATGTATTGCAAAAGGAAGTGAGATCTATACTGATATCAACTCGTAATTTGATGTCTAAATTTTTGCACCAAGCTGACCGGCCGCAGTTTTTCGTGGCATAAGTACTCATATTTCCATCCATTGGAGTTGTTCTGCGCAGGGCGCCGAACGGTCGCGAGTGGTGTGCATATCGAGCACAACACCTAAAACTCCGTGGTAGGGATGTCTGAACCTGGTGCCGCTCTGCTTACATCATGCCACAGGGCCACCATCCATACATCGGATTCGATTTGGTTCGATTTGGCAGGAGTTGAATTTCTCTCTCTATGTCTCCTTTTTTTTGTTAGAGTAGTGCCATCTGCTAGGGAAGCTGAGTTCCGAGACGCAAGCGGCTCCAGGGCCCACATGTACATGAGCCAGGACCATGCAAGGGACCCAATCGGTCAACATGGTGCCAGAGTGGCGCCACCACTGCCAATCGATGATTCGGCCAGAAACCATGCTATTGAAGCCAGCCGAATCGATATCGTCTCAGGCGGCGGAACGCGACGGCTAAACACGAAAGCTCGTTGAATATGGATTGGAACCCCCCTTTTTTTTGACTGGGTTTAAACGAAAGAGACGAAGAGGAATTATTCCGATGCTCGAATCTTCTTGAATCAAAGCTTTCCAATATTGCTTTGGGAATTCAACCCTTGAGCAACGCGAGTAAAATTAGAGCATATGAGATTGCCAGCGTCGCAGCGTTTTTGCATGCCCACAGCACGAAGGTTTTCCTGTTGCTGGGCAAATTGAAAGGTTTCAAACGCTGCTACATCATTGATGGCTTCCTGAATTTCTTCAGTGAATATCGAAGACAGATATTCTTGATTGGTTTAGATATCCAGATTGTGCTCAGAGTATAGCATCGATCAACTAAAAACCTTTTCGGTTTGCTGAAACAAGGAAAGGGACAACCCTCCATATATCTGCATAACAGACTTCGAAAGAGTGCGGTCCGTCCAGAAGCACGCTGTCAGTCTTTAAATTTTTCTTCTCTACCTCAGTATCTTTTTCTAATGCTCTTACGACAGGGAACTCAGTCCCCATACAATTGAAATAACCGCGGTTTATGTTTAGTTGTACTAATATATAATCTTAAATTAGTCGTATCTAGTTCACGAGTCGAATGCAAAAAGGTCACGAAATGGCAACAAATTTTATAGGGAATCGCGCATGTAAATTCGATTTGATGCCTAAGTTTTTGCTTAGATTTTAAATAATGTAGATAGGATATGCTATAATAACACTCTTTGAGTTATTAAAAAGCCACATAAATGACTATCCAAACAAGATATGGAGATAGTATGCGAGCCTGGACCTGAAGACCATTCTTGGGGCCTTTGTATATAACCTGGCCTGATTTTGCGTTTGTATCATTTGCGCAGTGTCAACAGGGTTGACTACCAAGTTTCGCAAGGAACGCCTCCGCCTTCTGAGCAACAAAATCAATCAGCTAGCTGCCCTCCGATATCTCTCATCCACAACAGCCCGTCAGCTTCACGAGGATAACGGTTCGGACCCCATATCGAGTATATTACGGCATTGTGCTTCCCCGACAGTTTCGGCATCTTTGGTAGGCTTTCGAATGAGGATTTGGTAGATATGTGCTCGCGAATCGAAGAAGATGCGATCACTTTTGTAAGCTCAAGGACGGCATCTACAGCCTCGGTTTTCCCAACCGGATTCTGAGGCCCCCCTTTTTTGCTTATCCACAGGCTGGCATCCTTTGATATAAGATCTTGTAGCACGGATGACTCGTCTCGGAGGTTTTGAGCGAGTAGGGCTGTATAGTACGTAAACTAGCCGTAGTCCGAACTTCTATCCCACTTATTGCCGATATCTTATTGTGTGCCACTTTCTTTTCGTGCGTGTGTTTTGAAATGCTGCTTGCAGTTATCCTGTCTACTGAATCGGACGCCGCAGCCTGGTCGTGGACACACATAGTTTTTCTCGCCAGTGTGTACTCTTTTGTGTCGAGCAAGATGCCCCGAAGTTGAGAAGGACTTTCGACAATGGCAAATATACTTTCCAGTGTACTTCGCGGTTCGGTTAAAATTTGTATCTCCGTCCTCGCTCTCGCTCTCACCATACTTAGCAGCATATTCATTTTTAGCCGTTAGGGTTACGTAATATGAGTCTGGCAGGCCCCTACACGAGATTTTAATACGGAGGCCTTCTAGGAAGTTATTCAGGGACCTCTCTGGTGAAGGGGAAATTGTACTATCCGACATGGCTTGTGATTGAGGAGAGAAAATGTCGCCATGTGGAGTATCCGCAGCGGTGTTCTGATCCCAACCAGGTTGCTGCCACCCGATGCTGTACGGTGAGTGCATTTCAGACAGCGATGGTGATGTAAAGAACTGACAGTCAAGCTGAGAAGGAACTAGACTCTCTGAGCAGTGGTTAACTGGTTCGGGCCGGTCGCATAGAATCGATACTCTCCGGCCAGTGGCAGTGACTACGGCGAGCGGATCCATTTGATATCTGTGAGCGTGTGTGTGAATAGAGAGCCGGCTCGGTGAGTTATTTCTATGAATTTACGAAGGACAGTGCGATCTGATCTCCAACCGAGGTGATTGATATTGACCGCGACCGATATAAATAAGCACCGATCAATTGGAGGCATACAGCTCATATTCAATCTTAAATCATCGGATGCGATTGTGAAAGGGTGCATAGGTAGTTCTGCAGCCATTCGGAGACCCAACCCGATTCCGGGCTCTCATTTAGAGTTACAACACCGTCTGGCATCTCCAAACTTCGCTGGCGTTTAGAAGCGGATGAGACCCACACAATCACATTGGTGGATTTTTGAAGGGACCCCAGTACACCCACGCTGGACCCTAACTCAGAAACAGAGCGCTCAAGGTCTGGAACTTTAAACGCCACACTACGATGCATGGTGGTGCCATGGTGTGACCAAATGTATGCATATGTATTACTACCGTTGGTGCCGTGGTGGGCATACGCATGCAGAAGTAGAACCAACCTCATCTGACCAAATTTTTGTTATCACGTAGTGTCGTCCAGGTGATAGAGACAACCATATTGTCTAGACAAATGAACAATCCACACGGGATTTTATCCCACATATGCGAAGGCTTGCAGTATTCTCGAGACAGATCTCATTCAGGCAAACCAAAAGCTCCTCGTGTCAGGGTTTTCGCTTCATTAAAGATACCCAACGTTGTCAACACAAACAGGGCCGAGTATTGAAAACCAGATGTCGAATCGAGAAGCCGGAAGCTCCAATGAATACAGCGCTACTTGATTTATATGTATTCCGTGAGTAAGGATAGACGAAGTTGAATCTGAGCCGCTACCCGGAGAGCCAGGTATTATATCTTCTGTGAAATGTTTTAACTTTATTCTTGTTTTTACGTCTACCTAAAGCCATAAGAGACGTATTCGAGTTTCCTACGATCTCGCTAGCAGTTTAATTCCATTCCTAGTGTTGGGGGCGAGAGAAAAATTACTAAAAGTTGCAGTACTGCTCCCTGACACGGCGTTGGGATGCAACACCTGGGCAAAGAGCTGCTTGAGTGAACTTAACCGGGCGACACAGCTCATCCTTTGGTCGTCTCCTAAATCGGAAACACTCGCATTCTACTTGGCGGCCTACTTATTAATGCTTATGCGGGTAATTTTTTTTTTTTAAAGATAATCAATTCAATTGATAAAACAAAGATCAAGCTACAGTTCATTTCGTTCCTCATGAACGGCAGAAGCATCGCGCAGTCCACACAAGCGCTTTATCTGGCACAATTGGGCACTGTAGAAGTGTAACTACCGAGATAGTCGTGACGTTGATAGTTATGACACGGAAATGCCGGAGACCCCCCCAAGAGGGGCTCTTGGCACTTTGGAAAGAATTTACATGCAAGCACCCGTTGTCACATCGATCGTGCGGCTTGTGAGAATTCACGAAAGCTAAGTTACAAATTTAGACACCCAAGTAAGCCCCCCTTATTAAACGAATATCTAGAGAATAGGCAGTCGGCAAGGGTGCGCTAACACCTGGGATCAGCTTGGGGCACGATTTGTACTCCAGGTCGCCAAATATTCAGACAAAGTCTCTGTTAAAAATAATCTTAGTTGAACTTTTAAATTGAATTCGTCGAGCTCCCTATGACAGGATAAGAATGAGATTTTATATTGAAGATCATCTACGATTACACATAATTAGCCTATCTGAACATTATTAGTTAGAGCGGAAGCGAGCTTTATTTGGGGCTTTTCGGTAGGATTTAATAATGATCATAATCATACCTTCCTCCGTAGTTCCACATGAACCTTCATCAGTGAACTTGACTCGAATTTAATGTAAAACGTCTATAGCATATGACTGTTTGCACTTTACTGAGTCGCCCTCATATGTTGGGAGATGAAGACTTACGATAACGGCCGGCTGATTGGTAACTAACAGTAGCCTTTTCAAGTGCTGTAACACAGGAATAAAAATCATATATTGTCAAGGTGTATGAAGAATTTTTAATCACTGCAATGGTGTCTGCATCTTTGGCCTTCGAGTTGTTTTCTCTTAAGCTTAAAATCCAGTGCCCGGGATTCGACTCTTCGGGAGCAGGCAATAGGAAGATGTCCATGTCATCCGGGAAAACCCTCGCTTTTGAAATATGTGTAGCAGATCTAACCATCTCTTTGGAAGAGTTTTCGTGTCCCACTTGATCTAATATCGGATCCAAGCCTTTCAAAGAGCCTTTCCGGGTCGTTTAAGTACTCTCTTCCAATTTTTGAAGATACGAGTAACATTTAAGTTGGATACGTCCGAGGTGGCACATTTCCGCCAATTTTTCCTCAACACAAAGCAGACCCAAGAGACGAAAACGGTGTGGCCTGACAATAGTGCCACAGGCCTGCATATGGTGGTGTGATATTCTATCGATCTAGTTTCTCGATTTTTTTGACCAGTATTCTCTTCCGAGTAACATGGATAGCTCAGGATTAATTTAGCTTCGTACTCAGACTCACAAAATAGAACAGTTAAGTAAACAATTGTAAATTTTGCGTTCCTCCATCAGAGTTGGCAGCTAGCACGGCTACCCAACCGTAACCCCATGTAAATGTGTGACCGGGTGAATACGACAAATCGAAACAGCGTTGCGATTGAGTGATTGTTTGAGCCAAATTTTGTTGTACCCGACAAACCTCTCTTTTTGCCCTAGTGCTCATCATCATGAGATCTCAGCTCCGCGCGAACTGCGTTGGCCCTGGTCGTCCAAAGAATGCCGGGGCCGCGGAGGATCAGTACCATTGAGAACACGAAAGAAAGTCGTACTATTGAGATTCTTATATCTTGGATATGACGTGGGCACTAATACCTTCAAGTTTCTTCCCATAGTGGCGGAAGGCTACGATTCCAAGGGTTTTCCGAGTTGCATCGGTTAAAGATACTTCAAAGCTTAACCTATGATTTCTATAAACTTATTCCTGTCGCTCTACCTTTTATTGGGCAACAATATAATCGAGATACCGCTAATATATTAGGATATATACAATTTTTGAATTCAGTTTCAAATCGTGTATATTTAATCCTAGTCATTAGAGTCAGAGAGAAAAAAGATTTAATAACCACAAAAAGCCGGGTTGCAATTACTATCGAAGGCCCTCATGGCATCCATTTGTTTCGCTAACCCACAATCTTCGCATTTGATAATATTTTCCAAATTCACAATTCGCGCTCTTAAAAATTCTATTTCTTCTTTCATTACTCTTTTCTCTTTATCGGTTTTACCGACAAAATCCGCTGCGCTAGAAAGAATTTCTGATTTACCAATATACGCATTCTCGAGAGTGGAGAATTTGCTCTTTTGTTCCTCAGATAGCCCTTCGTTTTCTAGTGTCGACACCTCTACCAGCTTTTTCTACAGAAGTTTTATTTGTTGGTTCAAATTTGAGCGATAGCGTTTCTCCACCGTGGAGTGAGCAATTCTTCTGGCCGTATCGGCTGCTGATCCTGTTCTTTTCCGTGCGTGCTTAATTGTGGTAATAGGGGTCCGTAAATTATGTTTCACCGCTCCTTCGTTGTCAACCGATGGAAGCGACAGCATCGTTGGAGTGTACGTTTTGTTTAAGTTTAAGGCAGGATGGTTTTGAGATTTATGGAACGGGCCTGAGAAACTCTGTAGTCCCGGAGGCAGATCCTCGATCTCTGACTCTTGCAGACAAACTAGTTGTGTATTATCCACCCGACCAATCTCCCATGCTGGATCTGCATGAGAGACAATGGAAAGCGGATCGGATCCAAATCCTGTATCCGTAGCCAAGGGAAGCCCAAAATCTGCAACCCCGGCCCCCCCAGGTAGAGAATCGACCAGAAAACCTGCAAGGTCGACGTCATTAGACAGTGGGTCTCCGGCAAATGGCAGTAGAACATCTATGTTGACCGCGGGGACCCAATCTGGCGTGAAGACAATACTGGTAGCCGACGACTGAGGCAAGGGGAAGGGGTCGTCTATTCGGAGAAATATCAGATCAGTTACACAAAGATATCAGTGAATATAACTTGCGCCATAATAATATCTTGTGTAAGATTGAAAAACAGAGGTGAAGCAAGGGCTCCTCGACCGGACTCTACTCCACCCTATCATTACCATCAAATACGCATTTTGCCTCGCTGCTAGACATATTGCAAACACCCTTTCCTTCTATCACAGTTCTGTACGGGATGCTCAAAAAAAATATAAATATAAATATAAAAATAAAATATAAAAATTGCTCGCTCGTTTGATTTTTTTTTTCTCAAATCCTTCCTTGGAAGGTTGCCGAAGCTCATGATCATTAGAAATCGCTCCAACATCATTCCACGACAACTATATATTCAGAACTCCCTTGATAGTAATTACGGTTGCAATCTGGACCATGGGTCTAGAACTTAGAACCAACATTGGAGGTGTTCAAGCTTCAACGTTAGGTGTTAAATCTTTGCGCCACACAGGGATCTATAGATCTAGATACTCTGTATGATCGGAGAGGCAAACATCTCCACGGGGAACTCAAACCTGTCCGTCTTCTGCAACGGTGGTGTGATACTTCACTGCCAAGATTATATAGACACTCAGAACTGACTCTATTGAGCTGCCCACGCTCCGAAGTAGCCTTCATTTTGGCGAATTGAGACACACACTAAAATTTCCTCGGCTTATTTCGGTAAAAAGGAAGATTCTCCACCCGAATTTTGCCGAACTCGGCATCTTTGTTGACAGTTTTCCAAGAATTCTCGCTGAAAAAGCCGTTGAGCTGCCTGATGTAGTGCTGGGCTGAAATCTCACCGAACGATATCAACGGCCGCCTCGAAATCTATAGTAGATAGCATGTTATTTTAATTTACATTTTACATTAACCAATAGTAGCTTCCATTTAGTTTTGCCAACTTTTAAGAATTCGGAATGGCCCAAGTATAGGCATAGAGGTTAGCAAGATTTACATTAATGCAGAGCATACGATATTTATCTACTATCTCGTCCCCAAAATTCTGGGTACAAGGATTTCATTTTTGATTCCCAATGAAACCGTCTCTCGCTCTCGTGTGAACACACTGCGTTGAACTCTCTTGGTTTGTTAGCTATGTGTAACCTTGCAATGTTCTCCTTATGAGTCTGGCGCCTTAAAGCCTCCATGACTATCTCCGCTTCGAAAAAGCTATTGGGCACTACTTGAGCTCAATGTATTAAAATCTCATACCACCGGTAGAAAAGGTGTAACAAAGAATGGAGCTCTTCAACTGATGAATAGATTACTGGCAATAACTCCAGCAAAACCAGTCCGTAACCTCTCTTTCAAGAATCATATTTTCTTGTTTGATTTTGGACTCAATGGGGTCCAGGTCTTCTAGGTTTTTCTCTATCAGCCCGTCCCCTATATTTTGCATGGGTCTTCGGCCCGCTATATCTTCACCGTGTATTTCGAGGTCGGTCTAGCAAGAAATTATTATTTTCCTTCGTTCTCCACTGATATAATACAGGAGGAAAGCCAATACTTCGTAGCAACTTTTCGGCTCCCCCCCTTGTCCGGTTGAAGACTGGTATGTGGTAGACGGCGCATCGCAAGCATTGCCAAGGTTCCTTCGAGTGGGTCTAATAGTCTTGTCAAGCGACATGAACCGTGCATATTTTATACATTGTGTTGCCATTTTCTTCTCTTTCTTTCTTTCTTTCTTTCTTTCTTTGAGATAATTGATCAATCTGACACCTTAAATGTCCAAAGTTCGGAACTTGTCGCTGATATTTTAGCTAAGATACCGAGGTAAGATCTTGAGTGGAATAAATAAGTTTGTAATATATGCCGCACCAAAAGTAAGATTTTCGGTTGGATTCTACATTCTGTCTTATCCCACGGTTTTTCTGCACTAGATGGCGGAAGCAAGGTTGCACTAATGAGTGGAGAATCCTTGGCTACGCCAAGAGCTCTCAGATATGACATGAGAATAGTTCCACGCAACTTGCGGCTGCGCGGGCGTGATCTATCCCAACCACGATGTCATGATTAAGAGACCATTAAAATTGAGTGTCCCCATCGCCAGAAAACCTGAGAGCTGTGGGGATCTAGACCGCCCCCCCGGGGACTGGGAAAACGTCCCAATGCCGACTTAACGGTGGGCAAAATCTATGGTTAACGGATACTTCCTACTAATAGATATCAGCGGTCACTGTTCGACGGTGAAAATCCACACTTGAGGTATGGTGGTGGTGATTCCAGAGTTGTCACCAGATTTGCAGAGCTACAGTGGATCATATGGACATACGCTCGTGCCAAAATCAAATTTACCAAACCAAAAACCCAACTTCACCAATATAACGGTTTTCTGCTATTTTAACGTCTAGAATAGATAGCCTATAGCACATATAAACACATATTAAGATTTTACCTATATCTGATAAATGGTTGAGGCGCTTGTTTAAACTAAATTTTGATAAAGTTGGATACGTTTGTAGGCATCAACAGTGTGGAACAATACAAAAGAGCTCCTATCAAAACTTCGCATCCATTCAGTTTTTGCGCTTATTTTGACCGGGCTCTGTGAATTACGTGGTGTTGCATTTGTTGCATTTGCTAATTGGCTTTTTCATTCCTAATTTCGAACTTGACCAAGGTGTGGTGCGGACAAATAAAAATTTTCATTCCAGTGCTCGCAGAGTTGAATGTTCGGTAGTATGTCGATTCCGTCCGCTATCACATCACCCCTTCACGGGAATCTGATCCTCGCAAATCGGGCGTAGATAAAGTACATGCGCATGTATCTACTCTCTCGAACTATGATGTTTCTGAGGATTAAAACATTTTGTTTTAGGGTCATGCCACCTTCGAGCTGCTCATACTCAACTCAGCCTTATAACTTAAGGTTTTAAGACAACGACGAGACTGGTCGCTAGGTTTCGCAAAGCCTGAATGACACCACATTCGCAGGAAATCATTAGAAAATCATGAGATAAATCCCTCGGACGTCGCTAAACACGCGCAGCTGCGAGTCTGGCGGCCCAGCGGCGAAAATTTTGACTATTTTAAAATTTTCGCCTGTGGTATTTGGGCAGCTGGTGATGGTCGTAACGGGAGGGTGAATATTGGATTCGAAGTGGTATCTGGCCCGTGAGACTAGTGGTATGCGTAAATTAAGTTTGGCTTCTCTATGAGATATACCTTTCCACATACCGCTGTTCCTCAGTGGTGGTAATAATAAGGCTTTTAGCTATATGCTTTTCAGCGAGGCCTAGAGACGAACTGCGGAAGCGAGTGCAAAATCCAGGTATTAATGATACATCTGGATTTGATCAGCCTTCAACAACACAACAGCAGGGTGAGGTTAGCAGCACACCTCCCGCAGCTGGAGTAAATTCAACGACTGGGGCAAAGCACGATCATTGCAAAAGCCGAACTTCAATTAATTCAGTGATGATTGAATTTTTTATAAGGCAGCAAATGGTTTATTATACCCAGGGACTCGTGTATCAATTCTGATTTTGTCTATCGGTGAGTGTAAAAGTACACGACCGACGAAAGATAGCAGCAGATATAGTCAAATTACAAGCCAACCAACTCGAGCAAAATAATTAAACATTATTGGTCTTCCCGAATCGCGTACCCAACTTCCTGCAAGGTGGAAAATATCGTGCGGTCGGTCCTGTTTGTACCATTCGTGAGGGGTGGCGGCGCACATTCCCAAACTCAATCCCGTGTTCCTCCTATTCATGAGACTCATAACGGTCCCTATACATTTCCCTGCTTCGTTCCCGAGCCTTCTCCCTTGCTTTGTCTCGATAGCCTTCGCAATTGCCACTTTCACACCTTCCGGCTAGAATTTCTGCCTTTGCGGCCGCAAAAGTTGCCAACATATCTTTTGCTAAAGCGTGAGAACCCGGACGGCCTTGCTCGCGCTGGTGTTTCTCGAACTCGTGAAAGGCGGCCGAAGCAGCCGCATCTGCGAGGCTCTCGAAGCTGTTACAACATATTAGCTTTCGATTACTCCGGAAATTTGTGTGAATTATATATTGAAGTGTTAAATACTTTTCTCTGCCTTTGCACGTGTGATTGACAATTGTTTCAGACTCGAGGTTTCCTATAGACGCAAACTCATGGTCAGCATGAAATATTCTGACTAGACGATAATGCATATTCGGAATAATGAGAAAATTCTCCATACCATCGTCATTGTTCCGGTTCATTGTGGGTGATATCTGAGGACGTCAATTGCTTTCATTTATAATCAGTTCTCTTGAGATTTAATCGGACCAAGTAAAATTGATGATCAGATTAGAATTTTGGAAAGGTTAATCAGTGTTCGCTGTCGCAGACCTCAAAATCAATTGGGGGTTTGTAGGTATGAATTTGATGATATCTTGTGAGAAGGGAACTAAGCAAGATTTCAAGTAAGGAGGAAGACGCAACTATTTACATACAAGCTTATATAATTTATGAACCGTTCAGCCAGCCTATTTGCGACAGCTCACATGCTCTAGTTGAATAATAAATTTTACAAACTTACAGTGAGTCAGCTAGTATCATCGACGGTTAGTTGTTCTGCATGTCCGAATGCGTCTTCCTGAAGGCTAGTGAACCATTCTGGACGTCTGGACACGTGTAGAAGGGCTTTCTTCATCACTTTGCCTTCGCCCGAGCCACTGTCACGTAATAGTTGTCTTCCTCGTTTTGAAATACAACTCCGTCATACTCATTTTCTCTCAGAAACAGACTTTATAATAATGAGATTAAATTTAGCAGCTTGTGCCCAAAACTTAGACATGTCCATATCAAAATATACTATTCCTAACTTGAATGCAGATTATCCAGAGCCGTAGCTTATTTTGCTAGGTTTTTCACTAAATCCATCGGCGAGAACCTATACCCCCTTCCAAGACATTCGCAGCCGCATTTAGCTCTTTGCCTTCAGAAAGAATGTAGCTCTCGGTACCATGTATTAGGCATTAAGGAATTGGTACAGATTTATAGCATTACTAGTATACTAAAGCCCAGATCGAAAAACTAGCTCCTGCTGAGCCGAATGTCTGTATAGTGATATGATGCCACCGTTCTTTCGTTTCGCAGACGTCCGTGATTTTCAGGCATAACTTGGTTGAGCGATAACCATGCATAGTAACATTCAACATGCAACAACTTGACCTCGGCGCTGGAATTCGTGTTACCTTTGCTCGAACCAGGCGAAGTACGAGCACCTTTAGATCGTAAGACAGGTTGCCCAAAACTAAGCGTAAAATGATGCTGTGGCAAGTTTTTGATGTCGTGTGCGCATCACCCAAAAGAGCACCCTTAGTACGGTGGTGTTTCCGAGGTGTAGTCCACCTGTGCAGTTGTGCGGGGCACCTGCAGGTGGCGTTGCTGGCCGGTTTGAAGTGGACAAACCCTTGGGCTGGGACATGCGTAAATCACGCCATTGAGATTGTCTCGACCTGAGGCACTTCTCGTTCGATACCTCATTCTCCGTACATCTGGGGAGCTCTCTTCGTAACTTGCTCAGATAATTTCCAAATAAAAAATTTTCTTTTCATAATTCTACAGCTTCGAAAACGGCTTAGATTTCTAGCCGGAAGTAAAGATCTCCGTAAATTAAGAATTCTAGTTCTAATCACCTGATCCGCCTTTGGTTGGATCCTTCAACGAGTTTCTAGCTCTCTTATTCTCCATTGGAGCCGTTGTACTCTAGATCTCGGGAGGAAATTTCTGTACCAATTGCTCCCTTTTTCAAAGAGGATGGTAAATTATTCAGTGATTTTTCGACTATCATTGGTGGAGGGAGGGTCGAATCCTCTACTTTTGGTGATATTCTTTTTTACAACTATGCAAAACGGTAACAAGACACAGCCTACAGAGTTTTATGAAGCCTAATTGTAAACCTTTTAATGGTATAAGTTTTGGGGGGGTTGTCCCTGTTGTATCTGGCTAGCCTTTGAGGGCCAAATAAAATATTCAATGTAAATTAATTCAAGATAAACTAAATATAGCCCCCTAAAATGTTCCCTATATTTATGGCGAAATAATAAGTGGCTAGGTAGCGTATATTATGTTCATGTCTCCTGGACTCAGAATCCAAAGCTAACATTCTGAAGAGTAGATACTGGCCCGCGGTCTTGTTTTCCCTGGGTTATGCCAATACGAGTTGTTGATTGAGAACAAATACTTTGAGAATTCGCAGCTAAAAAATATTATCGAAAGCATACTGGCACATATTAAGAAATATTTCCGCCAGGGGAATGTTACGGGTAGGGTTCGACATGATGATTTGGTGTGTTGTGATATTCCGTCTATGTCATTATCGCATGAGAATGCGAAATGCAGAATTAGCGAACTCCGAATTCTCGACACGCAATGTCCCACAAAAGCTTGGACCCATTCTCCATTCAATCATCACACGCCCAGCCCAGATTCCCGGTTAGCTACAGTTCTAAAAGGTTGCCTGACTAACATCCGACCGACCAGCCAACACGGTGATTTTGAACTATCTGCAAGAATAGGCCCATGCTCTCTATCTTCGAGGGTTATTGCTTCCTGTTTTCATTCCGAAGTACCTTTTTTCAGACGGCCGAAAATGAAAAATTTCCAAGCCGATCAGCCGGGACGCCCTGACTTGCAACCTTTGAGGTTGACGTCCCAAGCTACTATAAAAGACTCCAGATTCTAGTCTTCGTGATCTACAAATATCTTCCAATTTTCTCATATCTCCATTGATATATCTGCAATTCAAGTCTGCAAGTATACTATACAACAATATAGGTCATATAAATAATTCAAAGCTACAATTTGTCTATAACTTCAGCACATTGGTTCATCAAGATGTTCCACTGATCAGCAGCAAAAACTCCTCTCTTGGAGAAATAATCAAAAGCCTCACTTCTGAGGGCATCTTAATTCTACCAGGTTTCACTATAATCGCTAAATATTATTGGTACTATATTGATACTAACAATATCAGAAAAAAGATGAGTCTCCTTATCTTATAATAACAATTTAAAAAAACTATTTTTACAGAAACTGGTTAGGCCTGTTGGAATTTATTCCTTTAAGGCGACTGGTCTTAAGATGTGGCTTCTGTGATTATTGAATTGTATAATGAGTTTTTAGCTAAAGCTGGAATAAAGAATCTTAATGTTACTATATGGTCTAGTGTAATTGCAAAAAATCTTCCAGATGCTAGTTTTGTTGGATAATAAGAGACTTTTCTTAATATTTCTGGAGGTAATACTTTTTTTAATATTTGTTGTTGTTGTTACGTTTCTTTGTTTACTGATAGGGTGATTAGTTACTGTTAAATAAAGGGCTTCGACTATTTGAAAATTACCTTGTCCATTGGGATCCAACATATGGTTCGATCTGATCTTGGCGGCTCGGGAGTGATGTTCTTAATTGATACAAAAAGCAGATTTGACAGAATTATTCTTATCAACGTTACCTTAGGCCTCGGCGAGAACATCATTTAAGGTATGGTTAATCCAAATAAATATCAAATCTTCAAACCACTTTTGGTGGACCCAATGACTGTCTCCATTATCAGGAAAAAACTCGGCGAGAAAGAAGTTAAGATGGTCTATGGTAATGAGAATATGCCAATTTATAATGTCCCGATGTCCAAGGTTAAATGGGCAGTATTTGTCCTTAGTGATTAGGAAATTCTTTAACTTGCTCATTAGGGTTGTATTATAGAAAAGCATTATGGATGCCTTATGGATATGGAATGGATAAAGGATAGTATTACAAAAGATTTATTCATTATCCAAGCTTATCCAGAAATTATCCAATCATGTTGTACTGTTGGTGTCTTTAAGATTTTTAAGGTTGTGAAATACGGAAAGCCCCTTGTTACCGATCTCTTTATAGGTGTAGCCGCGATCTCTGGTCGCCTTTACCTTATTAAAAGTGTTAAGGATATCAGTAAGTTCGTTGACGGCTTTATTCTGGTTACCAAAACTACGGATCCTGATTGGATTCCAATAATAAAAAGAGCCGTCGCGATTATTACCGATCATAGCGGCTATACTTCTTATGCTGCCATTGTCAGCCGAGAGCTAGGTGTTCTAGCCGTCGTCAGTATTGGTAATGCTACTTTTGAGCTTCATTTCAGCTAAGATGTTATTGTTTCATGCGCTGAGGGAGATACTGGGTTTGTTTATGAGGGTATCTCCGAAATTATGACTGAGACAGTTGACGTGACGCACCTCTTACCAACAAAGACTCAGATCATGCTTAACCTTGCCAACCCAGCATCTGCATTCCGATGGTGGCAACTCCCAGCGGACGGTATTGGTCTTGCGCGCATGGAATTCGTCGTCAGCAACGCTATCCAGGTCCATCCGATGGCTCTTGTCCACTTCGATAAGATCAAGGATGAAGCCACTAGAGACAAAATTGAAAAACTCACTACTGGATACGCCCATAAGTCAGACTACTTTGTCGATAAGTTGGCCCGTGGTCTCGCCACCCTTTGTGCCGCGGTATACCCCAAACCAGCGATCATCCGCATGAGTGACTTCAAGACAAACGAATACGCTGGCCTGATTGGCGGTGCTCAGTTCGAGCCGAAAGAGGAGAATCCAATGATCGGTTTCCGTGGCGCTTCGAGATACTATTCACCATTATACAGGGAGGGCTTTGACCTCGAATGCAAAGCTATTATGCGCTTGCGAGAGGATATGGGATTCTACAACGCCGTAGTGATGATTCCATTCTGTAGGACTGTTAATGAGGCAAAGAAAGTTCTCGGCGTCATGGCTGAGAACGGTCTCGTCCGCAGGGAAGAGAATGGACTACAAGTATACGTCATGTGCGAGATCCCATCCAATGTCATCCTAGCCAAGCAGTTTACCGAGCACTTTGATGGATTCTCGATCGGCTCCAACGATTTGACCCAGTTGACTCTCGGCGTCGATCGTGACTCTGGTGAGCTGGCAGATCTCTTTGATGAGCTTGATGAGGCTGTTAAGTGGATGATCTCGAATGTCATCACGGAGGCGCGCGCCGCCGGAAGAAAAATTGGAATCTGTGGACAGGCACCGAGTGATCATCCCCAATTCGCAGCTTTCCTCGTCAAGGCAGGAATCAATTCGATATCTGTGAGTCCGGACAGCTTTGTCGCGGTGAAGAAACATGTTGTTGCTGCCGAGCAAGGGTTGATAAAATAAAAAAGCACATTGCGGGGTTCGGTGGATGTAGTAGGGGTTCGTGTTGATGATATATTTCTTGCTCCTAAGGTGATGAAAATTGTTCAATATTGTTATTTAAGTTTATGGGATTGTAATACACATTAATTTCACTTAAAATTCTGAAAGGAAGCAATAGTGCATATATTAATAGACTACCAGTTTATATCTTCGCTTTGTACTGCTGGTATAAGTCAGAGAGCTGATAAGCATAATACATTTCAAGGTTGTGAACAAACCCAGACCTGCAACTTGTAACTAGACAGATCTCGCGAACGCATCAATACCTGTTCCCCGTTCCCATGATAATGAACCTTCACCAACTATCAATATCCCAGAACAAGTAAATACATAGCATATGCTATCACGAATAACAAGAAACTTTTATTCACCTTTTTCGCACTGTGCGCGACACCCTTGGTGGATCCCGATCCACTTGCTCCGCAGATACCTCCCAAAGTCTCCCAGTTTGCGTATGTCGTAGGGTCCGCACTTTTCAAACATCTCAGACAATTCTCCATGTCGGAGTCCCAGTTAGGGTCCCATGCACAGGCGCAGTGAGGATTTAGCGTGTTCTGCAGAGAACAAGCTGTGATGCCTCGTCGAATTGTTGCACACTGTGTCGCACATGTATCAGCACCTGTGTTTTCGCAAAGCCCTTCGAACTGTCCAAGTTCTTGCGCCATGGTTGTATTGCACGCATCATAGCAATAGATGCAATTCGCAATATCGGTTGTCCAACTACTATCCGCGGCGCATATACAAGAAGCGGTAGGGTTGGCGCAAGAATTCATTGCGTTGAAAGCCGGGGCGCATGTTGATGTGCATGGGCCTGCTAAACGACTGTAGAGAATAGGATGGCCTTCAGAAGTTGATAGAAGCGTGGAGATGAAAAAAATAATGTTGCCTTTCATCATAATTTCAATAGTGAGATTTTCTCCGCAGAGAGTGTTCGTTTGTAAACATAGGTCTCGTTTGGAGTGCTTTTCGGGTGCATGCTAGGAATTTCTCACTTAGCGGCCGAATTCGAACACCGGATGTGGGTTTAAATTGATCTTGATCAAAATAGTGGAAGGTCGAATCAAGATGCCTACTAATCAAGAAAGCGTATTTAACTGGAATGACTTATCGCCAGTCATGAGCACATGTGTTTATTTCATGTGTTTTTGTGGCTGAAAGTGGCCTGACATAGCAAACGAGTAGTGCGTTCAGAGACCTAGACCGAGCGATACTCACGGTCACACTCGTCCTGATCGCTCCAATATTTGGTACCGAAATAAAATCCTTTTAAAAAAAATTTTCATGCGGCAACAATCCTGACATATGTGCGCCCTCAGGTTAGCCCTGATAGAATTCGAATGGCAGCCCGGCTGTGGTTACACCGTCACACCATCGCGTTGAGGCGCTCTGAATCTATCAGAAATCACACCACTCCACTAGGTTACCGGCACATGATCATTGTACTGCTTTGAGCCTTTCGAAGAATTAATATCGCCATCTTTTCTCAGATAAAATGAGAAAACGACTTTAACACTCTCCGTCTCGACTAATAGACCAAAAACTACGAATTTAGTACCAATGAAACCATCCTTCATCTCCAAGGCAATTATACTGTTTCTAATTTCCAAGTCGCTCGGCGACACTGGGGACTGTGGTACATACTGCGATCCAATATGGAACGCCATAAACGGATGCTACACCCCAGGAGCAACTAGCACCCAGTTATCTAAATGCATCTGCACACCCGACACCAACTGGGACGAAAATATTACACCCTGCGTTCTGTGCATGTCAGCGTACGGCACTGCGTCGCAGATGGAGACACTTCTGGAATACCAAACGCAGATAAACTGCGAAACTTCCACCAACACATCGAGCTCGGGTGATATCTACCTCTGCGACAGCACCTGCGGATCGGTTTGGAAAGTTGGCAACTCGTGCAACAACGGAGATTCCAGCTGTATTTGTCGGTATCAAAGCACTTGGAGCCGGTGGATCCGGAGTTGCGTGAGCTGTTGCGAGCAGCAGGGATATCAGGATTTGGCCTACACTCTGCGTTCCTGGGAGAGCTATTCTTGCGCTTCGATGTCAACGGCGCCAGTGGTCCCAACCGCAATTTGGGGGTCGCCATCTAGCAGCACCCCAGCTAGCGCATCAACAAGCAACCCACCGAATAACGGGGGCAGAAGACAGGTGGAGCTTTCCATCGAAACAATGATTCTTTGGGTGGTATTATGGATTAAAATTGCTTAAGTCGGAGGATTATGGTAGAAGCCAATCGAAAAACTATTTCTTGTAGGTATTCCATGTATGCGAGTCGTTTATTGCCAGTGGTGTTTAAATTAGCGGTTTGTAGGGTAATCCATTGTATTTATTTCCCACTTCTCTCATGTTGTCCACTGATTCCGGATCCGGATCGGTGTTTTAATTGGATATTTAAACGACGAGATTTCTTAAAAGGGCAACAACATTTGGATTCGAGATGGTGAAAAGTAGCATTTATTACACCAGAAGAATTTATTTATCTTTCTCGGGGTGATAACTGCCGACTTGTTCCGTTGACACCAAACCCGACATACGAACTGTGGAGCGGGCATTGGGCAGGACTTCTTGCCCAACACATGCCACATGATAGTACAACTGCGGTTTTATTACAGCTATACCAAAACTGATGGCTTGAAACATGCTAATATTGGTATCAATAATGATATCACCTGTAGTTTCGACTGCACATAATGGTGCAATGACGACGCTGGAGATGGCACCCAGAACTCGATATACCTAGAGTAAAATCGCGGTTGTACTATCCTTGTGCCACATGCTGGGCAAGAAGTCTAGCCCATTCCCTTCAAAAAATGAAAACGAGGTAGGCAAATATGGCTTTGACAGCTAGACAACATTTCTAATGTACTAATACCCATAATAATTAATGATTTCGGCCCCACTCAAACGCTAAGTGTCATAATATAAAAGATGAAACTCAGTTGTATTTGGTGCACCAGCTATTGGTCTCAGCTACAATCATCCAGCCTGTCGCTGGGGCAGCTGCCGCCAACTATCCCACACCTTTGCAATAACGACTTTTCACTGGCAAATAGTCTCAGAGTCTTAAAAGTAGTTTGCAGAATCGACGCTGTTAATATTATAAAACCGAATCCTTGAGCGATTTCTAGAATCTGTGGCTTCGAGATCACGGAATTTTGTTGCATTTTTCACCCAGTTTCCGAGCCCATGCTCCTCGTCGCTCGCGCGAAACCTGTAGTTCGATATTTCATTTTCATACTCCAGCAGGCATCAGCAAAATCACTCAGCTACATAAGTTGAAATACCGTATTCAGGTTTGACAACCGATACATCGTTCCTCTGCATTCGTAAAATTTTCATGGACAGATGATGCGATGGTCAATTCTAGCTTTATGCCATGGAATATTTTGCCGATATGCATATGTGTGGAGCGGAGTTGGATCATAACACCATGCGCATGGTCCGCCTAGACTACGTGCACATGTATGTGCAGGTGCAACTCAAATTTTTGCAGTGGCGATTGGGGTGGTCTGACTCTCAAGTCGAGCCTGAATCGATTAAACACAAGCGCAAAAGCCTAGTGAAATCTAGATGCACGCAATGCTGGATCGTGTGTACGTTCGTAGGACCGAGATTCATCGCTGGATTTTAATATCAGCCAAAACTATATATATATGAAGATCTTTAATCCACTTTGCGAGCGCGTGTTTGGAAGGATCAGCACTCTATACCATCCGGAGCTAACTCTATAGTTGCAACCTGGACGGCAGTATATTGCATTCAGATATTCCAATTCATTTTACTCCAAGTATTGGGCAGAAATATAAGTTGGTACAAACGTCGGCAAGATGGATCACTCGCGGCATGAAGACGCTGCCGGGAGTACCAATATCCGAGCGAGTCGGTCAAATCGCGAACAGGCTGGGGATAGTGAAAACGAGGCTCGAAGAAGTAGAGATTCGAGACCGTCGTCATCATGGTCGCAAAGGCATCACAGCGCACCAGAATTACATGGCAACCACGCGCACGTACGACACCAATCCGGATCTCGATCTCGATCTCGTTATCGCTTTCGTTGGAATTTCTATCGATGGCACCATTCGCAATATTCGCCCAGTAGAAGACCTCCTTCGCGCCACCTGGCCCCCCCTAAGGCATCAACTGCAGAAATAAAAGATGCCATTATAAACTTTTACGAAAATGGATATCGTAGAGGGCGACGATCGCCGAGAATTATCGTCATCGATAGACCAGTAAGAAGCGATTCGTGCAGATGCGCTCCCAGATGCACCTGTGCTTGTGCTCGTCAAAGGTTGACCGATATCCGCAATCATCGGAGGGATTATATAACGATAGAAGATGATGGCGGTCGGTCTCGAACACGGACTCACGAAGCAGAACACGAAGACCCCGAACGACACCCAGCCCCGTCAAGCGACAACCTAAGACATCGCGATATAAGGGATTCGCCTTCGGAGCGAAGCCAAAGGTACTTTTATTTTTGTATCCTGTCTGACTCACGAGAATACAGCTACTTGCTATTTACCACCACGTCTGTGACCAATTGATAGACCTGCTCTAATATATCTTCTAGCGTTCAATTTTTCCTCATGCGACATGGTGAACCGATTATAGCCGACGACCCAAGGCATTTGCCTGACATATCGAATAAAACCAAATGGAACGATCGAATATTCGCCGGCATGCTGATCGAGGAGTATGCAAAACTCCAAAAGCATCTAAGGCTTAAACATATTAAGTTTGTCAAATTCCTTCATGTCGGTCCCCCAGTTTATAATTGCGGTGATGTCCACCAGTCTAGGGGTCTTTAGCCTAACCTCTAATCTAGTTACAACGGCATGGCAGACTTTGGGAAGTGGAAAAAACCACCGATATCATCAAAAATGGCGACGATGTTGCTCTCAACCTTTTCCAGTATAAGCTTCAATATTTAGTAAACAAACATAACGCCAACAAGGAATGGATAGGACGCAAACGAAGGGTGGAAAGCACGCTATGGGTGCAAAGGCTCGAAATAATGGCTCAAAATGGAGGTTATCCGGTCGTGCAGATCGTTGAAGGGCTTGGTATATGGTAAAGTGTTGACAGTCTCACGACTAATAAAGTTATTATGAAACTGACTTGCCCCATATTCAGGCGAATTATCTGCGCCTTTGCCCTTTGCGTACTCTTCAGTACAATTTTCGCTATTATATATGCAGTATTGAGGAGAGATTGGTCAGGCGGGTTTACAATTGGCTCTTATATTCTGGCGTGTGTAACTTTGTCACTCACAATTTTTAGCACCGGCGAGTATCTCGGCCTTGACAAAATAAGCCCCGTTGAAGATTTTGATTTAGAGAGCAACGCCGTTCAATATATTGGGGACCAACTTCAACTTCATTCTTGATCAAGAGTTCTTAACAAGGAGTTAAGAACCAAGAATGAGATATATATTGATTCAATACAATGCCGCTTAAAACCCGCATCTTGGGAACATGTATATTCTTAAAAAGAGACGAAAAGTCCCAACTTTGGTAGATCATCGCATGTCCTTGGCGTTCAGAATGGAAATATACTATCATTCCTGATATCAGTATACACCTACCCTCTAAGGACTGTTAGACCGCTTTAATTTGGTAACGAGTTTGTCGGTTAGCGCAATAGTTTCGCGACATCGTGCATCTTTATACTTGACTTAATATTATCGAGATGTTATTATTCTTGCTACTAGAAATCCGGTTTATATTCAAACCAAGCATCAGAATCAAGTAATCAGCCATATGAATACCAATATTTTTGCGAGCTTTTGTGTATTTGAAGTGGCAGTAAAGAAGTTAAATGTAGTTGAGTAGTTGTCATTCATTCAAATTAAAAATTATCTGACATAAGGTATATTTGAATATCCCACGGGAATTGCATCTCGTAGAACATTGCAATCTCCGCACTTCACTAAACTTTCCAACATCGTAATTCTTTTCCTCAGATAATTGATTTCATCCTTCATCGCATGCTTATCCTTATAGCTCTGATCCACAAAATGAACGGCATCGCAAAGTATGCGGCCTTTAGTTCGCGTGGGAGAACCCTCGGACTCACAGATGTTTTGTAAATTAGAGGATACCAAAAGAGACCCATCAGGCTGACTCGCTTTGATCAATTCGTTATCCAGCTCCAGAAATTTTCGCTTGATGCCATCGCGGTAACGCCTTTCGACACCACAGTGTGCCGCTTTTTTAGTCATTTCATCTCGAGAGCCTGATCTTCCCCTTTTCGGGCGACAGGACCTGATTTTATGCGACGTAAGCTTAGGGACACCGAACTCGTGTTGATCTCCGGCTTTCGGCAAGAACGGGGGACACGCGGCGAGTATGTAATTTTGGTCTAGCAACAGACTCTCATCTTCCTCAGATTGCCCCAGGTTTTCTAAGTCGTCGAATAATAAGGAACTTCCGACATCATACTCTGGTTCGGAAGAGCGATGAATAAGCGAGTTAGCTTTTTGCTCAATATTTGCACAGCGGCAATTCAAGGAGAAAAAACCGGTTACCGAGAGCGCATTAACGCGTCCGTACAACGGTTCTCAAATGCTTACTTACCATTACCCACTAGGATTGGGGACATCCAGATGTTACTTCCGTGATCGAGTGCCATCATTAATTATTGTAGAAGTTGAAACGTATTTGTTATCTCGCCCAAATATTAGCGGTGCAAATGAATCTCAATGTTTGCTTGGACGTATCAGAGAAGATCAATTTGCATTTTAAATATACGTAATACGGCGCGTCGCGCCCGCAGATCATAATTTCGTCCCCTTTGCGTACACTTTCTGGTACCATGGTGACCTCTACTCCAGGCGGAGCAGTAGCCTGGATCGATGGGAAGAAAAAAAATCACAGCGCAGCATTCCGTGTCCTCCGAAAAGTCAAACAACGATTTTGAATGGAATTTCTCATATTCCGAGAGCCAGAATTGCTCACTCCCCGCATACTCATACAAATGCTACATTTGACGGAACGGGTCGATGGCTGAACTCGGAGGCCTTTTGCGGAGCAGCCCGCGACCGATGTTGCCAATGTTCAAGTCTGGACCCTTGAATCACGCCATGTCGGCCTGGTCCGGGGGCACAATACTTCCTGTCGTGGTTGGGAGGGTGCTCGCCACTGCAGCCGCTCCGCTTGCAGCTGCAACACTAAGCTTCGGTTATCAAGCTTTTATCACGCCACTTGTTACATTCCGTTGACATGATCTATATATCGATTTCGAAAATCGCCCTGAAGCCAAGACTCTGACACACATAGAGGCGGAGGCGTCGTGATATGCTCGTGAGCTCGAGTAGACGGCCGGTATAGACCTCATAGTAGCAATGTGGCCTGACACTCATCATAGTCCTAGCACACCACTGGTCGCCAAATTATGACACTGTAAACCAACTGTCATCGGGAATGTTGGAACCCAAGGTTCACTCGAGCGCACTATGCATCAGACAGCCAAAAAAAAATTTCTACCATCAGCTTATGATCCCCGACGTCATCAGTGTCATCACAGGTAGGTTTTATGAGTCGGAAAAAGAGGGGACCTCTCCAAAATTTGGCAATCAAAAGGTGTCGTGAGAAAAGAGTTATGCTCCGGGTTCTGCCAAGGCAAGGGAGATTGGCGGTTTAATTCCAGGAACAAAAATTTCACGCCATATCTATACTCTAAAAATATTTAAAATCAAGAAGACGTAGGGTTTAATCCGACCATTTTCCCGTTTGGCGCAGAAGCCATCGATCACGGAAATTTGAACAAATTCATTGAAAGAGGTACCCCAGGCTCGGTTATAAGCGAAAGGTCACACCAAGGATCCGTTTTACTCTCCAATTGAAAGGTACCCATGTCTTTTTGACACCATTCTAAATGTTTGGGATTTATTCAAAAATCTCGAGTGGGTATTTTCTTTTATTTTTTTATCATGCGATGTTTATTATATTCCTGCTGACCGATCTTTACAATATATACATAGTATATATTGGGAACATTGGTCAGGTTCTTTCGTTGCACATGCGAAAACGCTAACTCACGCAGACTTCTTGTCTTGGATTCTAGATATGATTCGTCTGAGATCTAATACAGCCACGGCTTTCGGGCTCGACAAGCAACCAAACTCCAACCCAACCAACAATCTACCCGTCCATACCACGACGCCATATAAATTTACGCTTGATTTTCTTCCGGAAGTATCAGAGCCGATCATATGCGTAAGCGGCCAACGTGATTCCCAGGGCGCTATTTACTCTGGGTCCCTCCAGCTCAATCTCTTCGAGTCTATGTCGCTCTCACGGCTTTCTGTGAACGCCTCTATGACCGAGACTCTACCCCATCCGCAGATACCTGATTGCGGACAATGTTCTACAAATATAGTCACAATTCACAAAGAGGAACTGCTGGACCCCGGCGTAGGGCAGCTTATGGCGCCTGGTGTTCGCACTTATCCGTTGAGCTTCCTCATCCCTGGGAGTCTTCCCGCCACTTACGCAGACAAGCATCGTCGTATTAGTTACTCTCTCAACGTTTTCGCCGAAACTCATTCGTCTCAAGTCGCCCACTTGGAAAGGAGTTTTGTTATTTCCAGATTATGTCCAATAGCGGTTACCCCAAAGCGTGTCCGCGCCAAGTCTAATTGCTTTATAACAGAGATGCTGACGCCGGCTTATGTGCCACTCAGCGACAAATTCAACATTGAACTAGAACTAAAGGCCAGAGAACTCCACAGTCATGCTCCTTCTCTTCTCTGGGAGGCCAGATATATCAGCTGGGAGATCATGGAATTTGTGCGGGATATCCGACTGCCTTGCCAAAGGCATACGGAGACATTCAAGACGCTGAACCATAGGACTCTACAGGAAGAAAGGACTGAAATATTCCATGATGAACTCGATTTACGACGTGAGGCAGTAAATCCCGATAAACTAGTTATTAAATCGGAGAGTTTTACGCTCTCATGTTGTATCCCCCAGAGAGCTACTGTTGACATCTCCACTCCAAAATGGTACAAAGTTTGGCATGAACTAAGGATAAGAATCCTTTACGTATACGCAAAACCACCTTCCAATGCGCAAAAAGCCAAGGGCGAAACAAACCAATCCAGAACAAAATGGTTTGGTATTGGAGCAAAAATCAGTCTGTGTGAGCACGCAGATTCCGAATCTCGGGCGCAAAGCTGGGACGAGGAAATCACCCCTCCGTACCCTGCGATCGGCTTCGCACCCCCTTCGTACCAAGACGGAACCTAAGACTGCATTATCGTAGCTCCCTTTTACGACTTGCGATGTTTAGGCACCACAACTGCCGCTAATTGTTCTCTCGAAATCGGCAAGTCTCTCACCATGGGGCACTCTCTGGAGCTACGATGACGAAACGCTCCACCCACCAACGATTTACTGCGACACGAATGAAGCTCGCTGAGACGATTATTTCCACTCGTCCTTCAGCACGGCCCACCACGATGCAGACTCATATACCACTGAGGAAATTAGAGGAGGAAACCGAGTTCGTCCAACTAGACTTGTCCTTAACACCTCGTCAGGAAGCTAGATCACAAAACGACATGCCATTTACCGCAAAACTCAATTTGCAGATAATTACAACAACGAGGTTACAAAATTTACGCCTACAGCCAATAAGCGGACGTTCTATAATCTTGTAATCGCTCGCCTTGGTCATTGGCTGCTGGAGTTAACTCTCCTAGGATCATTAGCATTCTCCGCACTCCCTAAGAATATATTTTGTCTCACGTATCCTCACCGCACTAATTCCTTCTACCATTCACTCATCATCCAAGAGTACTCTCATCTTAGATTGTCCCCAAATATCTCAGCTGCAACATTATATCCATTGTTTGGCTATTCCATTTTAGCAGCTACGGTTTCTAGGCAGAGGACGAGCTCCCACGTATAATTAATATTAATCACGGCATCAGAAATATATTTCCTGAGCTTAAATTTTTGGGGTAGTTGGCTATAGTTTCTTTCAAATTGAACAGGCGTCATGTTCTTATATAAGAGGATTGTTTATCTCATCACATTCATTTAAATTTTCTTATAAAGTGTGTTTTTGCGGTGATGGATTACAATACAGATCAATGGGGGTATAATATAAGGGAATATTATCAAGTTTATTGAAGTTTCGCTGAGGGTGAACACTTGGCGCTGAGGCCGTCCAAGGCTTTTGTTACACCTGTCCCGGGATACCAATAGTATACTGGTAAACCAGAGCAGCAAGCAAACCTTGGCTTGTGTTTCTCAAGCCTAATGTTCAGGTCTTGGATTGGGAAGTATGTATAGTAATAGAACAGTAGGACTGTTGATAGAAAGTGTAACAACGAACAGTATAGTATAACTAAGGCTAGATCGTTTGTCAAGTTGACCGATGAAGAAACAAGAGTATCTTCCTCAGTCAAAAGCATGAAGTTATATACATGATAATATAAGTTGAAGCTTCCCCCCTTAATAAAAATTTATTTTGTTTTTTATATTAACTTGTTATACCTAGTATTAGATAATGTTTGTAAGAAATCGTATAATGGAAAATGCTCAAGGTATCAAGGTAATACACAAGATGTCACAGGTTTGGTCTCCAGGTAATAGACAAGTGTGTATACAGATTAATACTTAAGTTGTTGCTTGAGTTCTAAATACATGATAGTAAACGAATGTGCTTAAATACAAATGATAAAAGGAATTAAGATATATGAACTGGACAGGATATAAGACTGTGAAGTGGACATGGCGGATATAGACTGGCGAACTGGACAGGAGATAAGACTGTGGTGTAAATGAGCGGATATAGAACGCTGAACTGGACAGGACATAATCCTGTATAGACATGCGTCGGATATAGACAAGCGAATGGACAGGAGATAGAACCACGAAGGATCGGACGCCCGTGCAGGCACGTGGTCAAAGTTGGGCGCGTGCCGAACCAGGGTGTTCATCCCCTGACGAACACAACAACCTCTTACCCCGTTTACAGGAATGGTGGGGTGCTGTTCAGGGTGCCACCCTCTTTCGATGTATTAGTATTGTGTTGTTCTTGTGGTTCCCCTTCTAACCATAGCAATGCTTGTATATCTCCGATAACCATCCTCATGGCTCCGCCGGCTGCCTCGATTTCTGCTTTGAGCTCATTATGCTGTTGAAGCTTCGTTACAAATAAAAATGAATGGAAATATCCAAAAACTTATTTTAATACTAACATACTTTATTTAATATGTTATATATGTTTAATAATTATGAAAAAGAGTTCATAGTACCAAACCTATATTACTAAAATCAAGCTAATAATATATAAACCAGTATATAAAAGGCTAATTCTAAAAAATAGTAAAAATTTAATTGAAAAGGTGGTAATATTATATAAAATGATTATCTTAAAGTTTTAAAATATAGTAAAATAATTAATATATTCTAAATTAATACACTACGCATCCTACCGTTGAAATACCGCCGCAATTATCGCTCAAACGGTGGAAAATTCCTTATTCGGTTGCGCTAATACTCAGCCAATACAAGGTACGTTGTTATGCCAACATTATTATATGTATATGACGGCGCACCAATTGATATAATGATAAGATTTGTAAAGGGAAGCATGGTGGTCGTGAGGAATTTATGCGACTAATTTGGACCTGCAGCCAAATATGAATAGTACGTATACCTTTTATAACTATCCGATTGGGGTGCTACCCTGTTTGACCAGCGTTCCTTGCGCTATCCTTTCCATAATTACACAGTGGCGCGAACTAAAAAAAAAACAGCATTCTGATTAGACATGCTTTGTTGCTGTGCGGTTCTCTAAATCCTACATGCAAAGTTTACATTTCTATTGCTAATTGAGTGTTTCTCGTGCTCTGCTCGTTTTTACGTCGTTGACGTCTTGAACACTGAGCTCTCGATTAAGCCGTACAACTCCTAGTGGAATCCACATTTCTACGCCATCATAACCGAGGTCGCCAACAAGTTTACATTGCAAGTCGCCTCGAGATCTCCATTAAGAATGAAGCGATGAGACTCAAATTACATCTTCAGCAACCATAAAAATTAAAGCTGGTCAGTACGTGTACATTTGTGTACCAAGTGCGGGACCATTCGCCCGTTTCCAATTCCACCTATTTAATGGGCCTTGGTGGGATGAAATCGGTGGCGACAAAGTCATCGCCCATTTTCTGGTGCAGCCCAGGAGTAGGTTCACACCGAATCCTCAAGCAACTTAAATCTAGATTTTTAAATATGTCAGAGGTTCCCTCAATATCTGTAAAGAAGAAGCTACAACAAGAAGAATCGAGAGCAGAAGTGGAAGCTGCAGGAGGATCCTTACGCATGACTATGGAAGTGTACAAGCCCTGTTGTGGAGCCGTGGCCGGCCGCGCTCCTGCCCCCAAACTTCCGAAGGCTCGCATATTAACGTACGGCTACGATGCCTACGTCATCCGCCTTCCAGCCTCTAGTTGACCTAACCAATGACAGAGAGTTGTGTGGAGCGACCTCTCGTCCCCTTATATTTGTCGCCCATAGTCTCGGAGGTATTGTGTGCAAGGAAGCTATTCTAATGTCGCGAAATCATCTAGAACATCATTTCCGCAACATTTTCGATAATATAATTGGAATTGCATTCATGGGAACACCCCATAGAGGGTCGTGGATCGCCAACTGAATGAAAATACCCGCTTCGGGTCTTGGGGTCCTCAGAATAACAACAAAGACGCTTTTAGAAGTCTTAGGTACAAATAATGAAACCCTTGAATCGAATCAAGTAAGATTCTGGAATATGGTTCGGGAACTGCGAGAAAGCGGGAGACAGCTTGGGATCACTTGCTTTTTCGAGAGCCTACCTCTACCGGCTGTGGGACGAGTCGTGTCGAAGGACTCAGCAACTCTTGAAGGCTACATGTCAGTCAGCGTCAACGCCAACCATAGGGATACGGTCAAGTTCGAGAATGAGGATGATAATAATTTTAAGAAGCTGCTGGGAGACCTCATGGGATGGTAGAGAGTATATACCCCGACGGTGTTAGGTAAACTTAAGTATCACGAGCTCGAGCATGGATGGTCGCTCGATCTGGGCGGACAACTTGCCCCTTATGATATATTCTCTGGAAGTCTCACAGAAGAAGAAGTTCCTGGCATCTCAAAAGCGCGCCGCGAAACGGTGACAGTAATCAATAATATCCTCCGCCGGCAAAACACACCATACGAGGCCCCTGATATATTGCCTGAGGCGGACTGGATTCGCGAAATACAGGAAAGGATTTTGGATGAAATGTCACATCGATCTTCTACATCACATGTTGCATTTCACTTCATTGGTAGCGCTGCTTATCTCCTGTCACTGGTCTCACAATTTGACGCCAACTCCGACCGTGGCTCCGAGGTGAGGAAGTTGGCACGCAACAAACTCGGGATGCTAAATGTTTTATCCAGTGATCTGGGAGCAGACTCCTCAGCACTATTCGACCATATAACTAATATAGAGTGTGATACCCAGTCGATCCGGCTGCTTCTCAATAACCTGGGGTATTAAGGGGGGCTTCTGCGGCATGCAATGCCAGAGGGATTCCTTAATTTTATTAAAATTGACTCGGGTGTCCAAACTAGCGGAGAATTCAGTGAATTTGTTGTCACTCTCACTTGGTGCCTTTGACGAATATTAACTATTTTTTTTATGGCACCATTCTCATTAAAATTATATCTGTGATCCGCGCAAGAAATGGTGGAACGTATACAAGAACCTCTAAATAAAAGTGTTAAAAGTCTAGAAAGGGTGTAGTTATTACCGTATAGTTAGCCTTTTCTTCTTTTTGTTTTGTTTCACAATTTCATTGTATTTGCTTACGCTTTCCAAACTGTCAAATTGAACTACAGTGGAAACTGAAGCGATCGAAGACTAAGTAGAAAAGCGAAAGGTTTAGGTCTTATTACGCCTGGTACCGCTTATTTTACCCAAGAATCAAATGCCGTGGTGACGGTTCGAGGCGTACAGGGAAACGCGGGGTTCGCTGTGGGGCTCCCTCGACGCCATTCTAGGGCCCGTGGATGTGTTGGGTGTGGTCGCGGAAGGGACCTCCGTGCAGAGTGGTAGCAGGGTCGCAGAGAGAGGTAACCCGAGGGCTAACAAGTCAGAGGTGCACGCGAGGAAGAGGAATACCCCCTAGAGCTGCGTGCGGTTTACATAGAGATCCTGGCGTGTGTTCTGGAGATCGTCGGGGTCTCGACCAAGTACGTCGACGGCCGAGCGAGTAAGTCAACGCCGTCTGCCGAACGCCGCGTCGTGCCGCGCGACAAACGACATCTTCTAAACTTGATCGTGGTGATGTGGAACGATTCCTGAAGGAATTTCCGACCGGATGATCCGGCGGCGGAGCTGAAGGAGCAGCTGAGAAAGCTCGTCGACCAAGAAACCGCGATAGTCGGAGCACTGAGCCTGAGCGTTACCACCGACGTCCTCACGTAGACCACGCTGGCTAAAGAGATATCAAGGAACATGGGCTTGAAAATCGACGGCATCGTCGATTCCCTCGGGAAGATCTTCGGACAGCTCGAAGGCAATATCTAGCAACAGTGACCCCTCCCCACCCCCTCTCCGGTGCGAGATAACCGATGTGGCGACAATGCCAACAAGCACTGGGAGTTGTAATGGACGGCAGGGCACCTGAGCTAACATGACGACGCGTCTACCATAGGCAGAGACATGAATTTCCCACCGTAAATACTCCAGTGCTTGTGAAGTGGTGAAAGCTGTTCCTTCCTTCCCATGAAGCTGTCGTTCCGGGGAAAAGGCATACGAAACGGAATGGCGGTTTTGATATCTTAGAATTATATTTTGAATGATCAGAACCTTGTAATTGTAACCAACGTGTACGCACCTGCAAACCAACGTTTTTTTACATGCTGGTCTTTTCCAACGTCGCTTGCTTGTACGTAACCCAAATGCTCTTTCGCAAACGTTGCGGCGACGGCCGCGGCGTGTTCCAGACGTCATTCCTATGCGAGTCAGCATAGTCGCAGATGCCCCAAATGGCGATACAAGGGAAATCGTTCGAAAGCTCCGCTGCCTCGGTTTCCACGCAGAGAACGTCACCACCAAGACTCTTATTGAGGCCGTCCCGAAACACGGCGTCTTTGATGACTTGATATTCCGGATGCGATCAGACAGTGGTGAACTCGCATGTCTCGAGGATCCCTCCTCACAACCTTTGTCACATCGCAAAATCGGCAGTTATCTCCTGCACCCTTTCCTCAATGCCCACGGGAGGCTTATCGATATGATCGTAGCCCGATCCGATCCTTCAAGGCTTCGGATCTCAAATATTTTGGAGCTGGTCGCGGGAACTTTTTTCCTAGTTGGCCTAAGTATTCACGTATCCTGGGCTCCCCATCTCATATTCCGAACAGAGTCTCAGGAGCGAATTAGGGGACTATTCAGTGCGCCGGTCCTCTCAAACCTGCCGCCTTGCCTCGGTCCCATTGAACCACCCCGGGGTGCTTCGTAAGCGTGCTGACCACGACATCGCCAAGTCTAACATTATGTTCCGGAACACCGCCTCCGATACCAACCATGAGACCAAACTTGATATTCGGGAAAGTATTGATGCACAGCAACAGAAGCCGCCGGGACCATCCTATCTAGGCACGCTATAACGATGTTGTAAATACCGATGGATCCCAAGGTATAGCAGTTATCATCGTTTGATTTCGGGGTTCGGCAGATCGGGGTGCCGCTCATCCAGCATCACGGCGGCTGCGGTCTGCTCCTTAGGAAGCGCGCAAACCTATACTACTGTGCAACCCCCACTGGCCCCGGACCCAGAGGCCGAGTTTACATTCATACCAGCAGGTGATCGCTAACCCAGCGCATCCATGGCTCCCGTCTTGGCAGCGACTAATCGACAGTCGACGATCCAAAGGGTTTCGCTGGTGGCGTTTCTTTTATGATTATCATGTAATTTTATAGAATGTCCTCGAGCTTCTGCCAGCTTGACTCAACATCTAGTATATAATATTTTACTTAGCGTCGGTGGCTGGTTCCCCTTTCATATCTGCATAATAAATTTGTATAACATATTTGATTCTACTCACTATATAATCAACACTTAATACACAAGACAGGTACCCGCAGCGGGTGATAAATAAAACCTACGCACACGAGCGAGGTGAGATTTATACCAGCCTTCTCGCACAAACGACTTCTTGCGATGTTTGTACGGACACATGAGCTTGTCGGAGATGTCGTACCACGACAGGTGCTGTTTCTTGAAGGGTCGTCGTGGACTGCCTTCATTGTGGCCGTAGTTGTTTTTAAAATAATTCAAATTCGAGCCCCGGTTCGATCGCCGCCGCTACCACTTGCTTATGATGGTGGATTTGGAAAGTCTCATGATCTTTATCGTCGATAGCAGGATAATTAACGCCTCAAATTCATATCATTTGTCTTCTCAGAAAGTATAGGTATATAGCCGTGTTAATCGTTGACGGATGGTTCATGCCTAGTACCTTCAACGAACTAGTGAGTGCCCGTATATACCACTGCATGGCTTCGTCGTATCTGGTTCATCAATTCAGAAATAGTGACTTTGGAATCTTCAAGTCGGAGGATTGGTTTCTAGAAGAGTCTGGTTTGCTCGAAACATCGATTGTCCAAGATGGTATGGTTGACTTGGATCAGTATCTTGATTTGTCTGGAATCATGAGTTGATTTCCATTTGGTTGGTGTGTTAGGGTATTTGAGGCATTCCTTTCAGCTTTTCTTTCCTGTATCCGTTCGTCAAAATTAATCGAAATCGTAATCATGCCTCTTCTGTCGTGCGATCAACTTTGTCTCGCCATGGTGGTGGCCCATGGTATCGCATCTTCTCGTTCGGCTCAAAGGAGCGAAGAGCTTCGTCGTCTGCGTTTGTCGACTCCTCTTGATCAGCGTGCGGTGCTGCATCAAGAAATGAAAATAATAGAGGAGTTGGAGGAGATGTATGACCGTATTAGCGCGGCCGTGGCTAGGGGGTTGATCTGTTGTTGTGGTCAGGATTGTCGTCGTTGAGGTAGTAGGATAAGATTGCTCATTGATGTTCGTATTCTGGTGGCGATGTCCTGCTAATCTTATAAGGGGTTCTTCCTAGGTCTTCCTCTTCGGCGCTTTGCTTCCATATTTAACGAGAGGCGATTTGATCGGTGATAATCCCCAAGTAAGTCGGCTGAGATATTATCCCTTGGTTGCCATGAATCGTCTGCTTCTGTACAAGGTGCTGACCACCGTACAAGGTACTCATCGTTTTCGTTGGGTCCTTCAAGGATTTTCTCGACGGAGTATTCATTGTAATCTTCTAATTCTGTAAGGGATTCCTCAGGGTCTTCTCGTAGTCCCAAAGGTTCTGGTTCTAGGAGAGAGATATGAAATTTGCGGTGTATTCGGGTTCCTTAAGGTATGTCTAGCTCGTAGACGTGATTTCCATATTTCTTAATGATGCCGTATGGTCAAGATTTTCTGATGTCAGGTTTTTTGTTAGGTCAGCGCGTTTTGAGGTTTCTTGCAAGCAGATATGCTTTTTTGCCCTTTTTCGAAAGATGGTGCTACCGTTATGTTCTGGTTGTAGTAATGGGCCGTTCGTTCGTTGACGAAAGAGAGGTATTTCTGGAGATTTTCATAAAGACTTGTCATGTTTTGAACATGTTACTCTGCCTTCGGTACTGGTTCTTCGTAAAGAAGTGGTGGAAGTATTAACATAGGGTTCCATCCTTGGAGTGCTTCGTAGGGTATCGTTTTAGTTGCTAAGTTCCTTGGTATATTACGGATGAACTCTGCCACAGGCAGGAGTTCAATCCAGTTATTCTGACTGAAGTTTAAGAAGCATCTAAAGTATATTTCAATGGTTTAAATGAGTCATTCTTATTGTCCGTCTATCTGAGCATATCCTTTGATAGCAATATTCAGTTTCGTACCATTTCTAGCGTTATAACTTCCTAGTGAATAAAGGATGTATATTTCTGGTACATGCAGTATTTACTGAAGACACGTCTCTCATGGACGATGTTCAGTTCTTTCAATCCCCATTTAGAATTTAATGGTTCTAATATAGTACCTTTGGTTAGTTTACAAATGATGACTAATATTTTATCGTATTTACAAATGGATCATAGGATTCAGGCAATCCTTGAATAAAATCATAACTCGTTATATTGAGTACAGTTGATCATAATGGATGCGGCTTGCAAGATGTCCCTGAAGTCTCTGTTTATAATGTATAGTATTTCCGGATTCAAGGAGATTAGATATTTAAGCGCTTCGAGATTAGCATGAGAAACGGCAGATTCTAATACCATTCGCCCATCTTCATCTTGGCAGCAAATATATTCTTTTACATTTATATATTTTTCAAGAGTTGAGGTTATGATTTTAAGTGACAAAGACATCTCGCGCTCTCTTACCCCTATTAAGGCTCTATCCAAGGCTGTGTGAAATATTATTTTCCCATTATTGTTTTCAATTTTGGACAAGAAGGGGCTATTATTGTTGTGATCCTCTTTTGTTCGAACAACTTCACTTGGAGCTGGTATTAATTATTCATACTTTGGTAAAAGGTATTCTACGAGATATGGTTTAGCATTCGTCATCACAAGGAGCAACGGCGCTCGCCCGAGGAGGCTGACCCGAGCAAAGCCCAAACGAGCTTTCATTAAAATATCTGCAATTGCTAAGTCGGTTTCCTTATCGTTAATGTCACTGTGGCTGTTTGTTAGATGGTGAAAATAATTTGAGCCTTTATCATCTAGATTGTATATATCAGTTTCTTGTTTAAGAAGCAATTTAACAGCCTTTTTAGATCTGTTTTTAACAGCATATCTTAGAGCGTTTAAGCTCGACTCGTCGTTAGCATTTACAAGATCTTCCTGAGCATCCGAAGGGATCATTTTGATTAATATTGTGCAAATCTGGAGTATCTCCTGGATCTTTGCTGTATCCTTAGGTCCTGGTCATTAAAACAGAGAATGCAGTGGAATTCGGCCTTTGGTATCCTTTTTGGAGACGTCCCAATCGCCAGAAACACAAATAAACTTGAAGAAATTGAGATTCCTGATTTGTGCTGCCAGGTGAAGGATCGTTGCATTATGTTCATCTGTAACTTTCAAATTGGCACCTTTGGATATTAGCATTTTTGCTGAACACAACAATTGTAGTATCGTCTTTTCCTCGGCCTCGTTTCGTAGTAATTCCTGAGCACGAACTAGAATACTCAAGAGTGGTGGAGATCCGGGGTCAAGGTGCGTGTACGTAGACGCCTTCTCATTCACGTCCGCTCCATATTTGATCAACTTTTTAACTGTTTCAAGGTTCCCAGCCAGAGCGGCAATATGGATTGGAGTTTTTCCATCGGGGCAAATACTATTTAGTAACGTCGACCGGGGACTTGCCACCCAATCTTCTGGAGAAGAATCTTTTAAGTTATTGAAGGCGGTGTTTTCGCCGGGGTGTATACTGTCTGAACTCTCCTGGCGTATCCTAGATAATTCCATTAATTCCTCTCTATCGACTTGTGGTAGAAGCTTCCTCAGGGTTCCATGGTAGGGAGATCCTGTACACAGTTCATTAAGGATGGCTTCAGCCCGCTTTGTTTTGATAACCTTAAGCATTTGCCCCTGATAAGAACTCAGATCTGCCACAGCTGAAGCACTCTCAACATTTCTTAAAAGGAGATCAATAAATAGATTCAGGCCGAACTTGCAGGCAATGTGAATGGGTCCTCCGAATAACCTATTCATATATTCATTCCTGAGATCAAGTTTGCCCCGGTCCCGGTCCCGGTTCCATCCCCTCGTAATGCTAAAATATCGTTGCAAATTCCAAATATACCAGTTTTCCGGTCGGGCGAATATCAATAATTGTGTTAGCAACTCTGCCCACCAGGGGTTATCCAGGCTGCCTTCTTTCCACCATTTTTGGAGTATCTGAATGTGGTCCTGCCAGTGATCGATCTCGTATCTTTGTTGGGCTTTTTTCTCTCCCTTTATCCAACCCCGTCCCCAGGTCATATGTTTGGCCTGAAATTGCTCGTTATTCAAGGCTCGAACTAATTAGTTCATAGTCAGAGACTTGTACCAAATTAGGTGATCAAATAGCCGAAATGGTATTCGATTTTGCCATAGATTTAAACACACGTATGTTTACTGTAAGCGACATTTGCGCTTCCTTCTTGTTGAAGAGTTCAGATAAACTGTTACCGTATCTGACAAAAGATGCTACAAAGATAATAAATGGTTAAGATACAACAATGATACTAAGTGGCTTAATGCTAGTCAGATTGGAGAACTCACGAGTAAGAGTAAATTTGTACACTGTGTTGCCTTTAGGGTCTCGAAATTTACCGAAACCCCGAGAATCTTGAATTGCTGCTTTTGAACCCGGCTGATCATCTCGAATCCATTCGCGAACAGATATATCAACGCCAACCAGCCCAGTGTGTATGTCGAATTTGAAAAAATCTCGGCCTACATTCTCGATATGATAGATTATATCTTTGATTTCTGGGTCCTCGTAAGGATTTGTAAACACCGGCTTGAGGCTCTGAGCATTGGATTCTTCGATTGGATTGCCTGTTTTTCCGGGGGTGGGCTCCGGGTCTTCTCTAGATTCTGTATTTTCATTCCTTGAGTGCTTGTAAAATTCTCTATAGTGGTCTGTAATCTCCAGGACTGTAACTCCGGAAACAGTCCACACCACCCACTTCAGGGCTGTTACAATAAGTTCTTGTTCATCTAGCGTAAGTGATTCCAGACTAGCCATATAAATATCTCCAATAGCCCTTGGTAACTGCTGAATTCGCTTGTCTAGTGAGGATTTTGACGGCTGTTGGAGGTTAGCAATAGTCATTCTCGCCAGCGTGAAATCTCCCTTGGCTTTTCCGTGAATTATATTAACTATCCTGTTCAGTTCTGAATCGAAATAACCAGGGTATTTTTCACGAACTATACGTCGGGCTAAAACGTCGCCAAGGTCGTGGGTGAGGTACTCTCTGAGATCGTTCGCGTTTTTCTCGGAAGAAATGGTGATCATTCTTGTGCTTCCAGGTAAGGTCTGGTTTGCGTTAGGATCGTGAGTAGAGCTCGCAGGCCCTACAAGCTCACCGAGTATATCGACATTGTCTCTGGCGGAAACGATAATTCTCAAGTCATCATACCCGTCAGAAGTGTTTGTTTTATTTGTGCCACTATTTTCGCGGGTATGTGGTCTGCCTTGCGCGACGTCTAGCATTTTATCTACCATCCCCTTCAAATACAAAAGCAATTTCTCATCTCTTCGATCTGAGCACTCGTCTAGTGCATCAAAAATCAGATAGACTCGACCGGGAATAGCCTCACAAGTCATTTTGATCGCCTCGCAGAGTGAGTCGAGGCTGTCGAGAAATGTACCCCCTTCTTGGCCTTTGTTCTTCAATCCACCTTCCGGAGCCAGTACTTGAAGCACAGCAACTAGGGCGCCTATGTTGCTACGTAACTTCTCGCTATCTAGCAATTGATAAAGAACCGATTCGAGTCCCGAGCGGGCTCGCTGGATATCTTGCTCACCCTTTTTAAAGAAGAAATGGCATACCAACAGAGCATGTCCATTTAATGATGCGCTTTGTCTATTTTCATTTTTGCGCCTGTCCGTATTATTGGTGATCTCCCGGTGGATACTCATCATGGCGACTGATTTTCCATGTCCTCGAGGACCTCGCAGGCATAAAAACCTAGTAACGGCGGAGCTAGACTTCCAATCGAGGTATGCGTCTTCTTGATAGAGCCAAGTTGCTGCGAGTCGCCCATCTCGATCTTTGATGATTTTGTTTAGACGGTCGTTGAGGGCTGTGAAGTGGAGTCTGTAGGAATGTGAATAGCCTAGTTTGGTTTGGAGCCGGTCGACTTCGTAGAGGAGGGCTTGCTTTTGAAGCGCATCGATCAGCTCATTGCTGACAACAATATATTCTGTTTTATTATTAGTTTATATACGAATGTTGTGAACTCGTAGGGAGAAGTGGATGCAAATATCCTACGCTTTAAATATTTACTAATTTAACTGATCTTCTGGTCAGTTTCTATATATTATAATAGAAGTAGAGTTAGCACCCCGAATATAGCCATCAGGGTGCTACTTTGTGAGTTCGGATATGAGATCACTAGAAAGTTGGGCTTCCTTGGCAAATTTTCAAAATAATATACTAAGAGTTTCATGGAAGATAGATTCTTCGAAATGACTATGAGCAGACTTGACTATTTCGCCATATTTAGAAACTAATGTATCAACTTTCTTTGTATTTCATGTGTGAAAGCATCCTTGAAAGAGTTACCGAGCTCTTGGGGACTTTATGTTAAAATGTAATACAAAAATTATTTGTTAAGGGTCACTTACTTTTCACCTTACTTAGGTCGGGATGGGGTTTTGCGTTTTAAAGAAAATCGAGAATATTGAATAGTAAATTCGGGATGTCTTTTTTCCTAAATCTCAAGCTTTTATGCTGTTTTGTTGTGGGCCATTCGAGCCTCCCATTTAATACAGTCTTCCATAATTGTCACAATGCTGTCACACGTTCTACAGATTGTAAGCTTAGTGTTAACATTCGTGTTGCCGATCTATATATACTTAGAGAGTTAATTGTTCTTCTGATTCTTAAAAGGTTGGGATGGATTTAGCTTACACTTATCAACGAACTTACTCCAAACCAAACAATAGAGATACTCTCGAGCGTAAATTGCAGAAAAACATTAGCGATGCTTTTGAACTCTTCGAGCGTTGTTAAGAGTTTAGAGGCTGTATTATTTGCTTTTTCTTGTGCCTTAACACCAAGATCCTTGCATGCCTATTCCAAATAATTCAGATTGGTATTAGCGAGAAATTCGTTTATAGCCATAAACCGCTTAAAATCCTTTCTGATTAATAGATCTCCGATTTCTATTTAGAATTGCCAGCATACTTCTTGAAAACATTCGTTTAAAGTTTTTCGGCTTCTGGAGGTAACTACCAGGTTACTCATTATGCATTATATTTAAATATGTTTAAATATCTGATGGTTATACAAATAGAACGAGCAAAGTTCGATATTAGAATTCTCAAGTTACTTTTGTGGTTATCAAAGATTTATACATTCTTAAAGTCCTTCGTGCAGGGTAAGCATCATTTATCTATAGTTAATTCTTTCTTAGTATTAAGCTAGGATCCAATGACACCTGTCTTTTTTATAAAAGCACAACACTTTCCTCAAGATGCTGTCCAGGTCCTGTTAGGCAAGAATGCCACATAGCGTGTGTGAATACATTAAAAGTTTAATAGTAGTGTTAGATGGTAGTTACAAAAATTGCTCGAATTAATGGTGTCATGGCTGTGTTATCGAGTAATAAATAATTGCCAGAATTGATGTATTTGGTAACAGGATTCCTATTAAAACTTTATAAATCAAGTTTATTTAACTATTTAGATAAATAATTACTAATATTTCTTTAATAATTTTATAATTTTTAAACAGCGTTTTACTATATTAATTAGGTTGATGCTTCTTAAAAGTAAGTTTTTTAATTTGTATAATATATTTTTACACCATCTACTATTTACTATTTTCTTATGATTATAGCGGAGATAATACAAGTAATTTTTAAATATTTAATTGGTTTATACTTAACTTCGGGGGGGGTAATCATACACATTATTAAATAATGCATATATTATAAGGTGTAGGAAAGAATATAAAAAATATGAAAAATATTTCAAATTATATTATGGTGAATAGATCTGAATAATAAAATTGATTAAATTTTTAAAGATGATATTTTAATGAGGACAGATAAAATTAATAATAGGATGAAGATTAGTTTTAGAAAATGTTAGAGGTATCTATAGAGTTATTAGAAGCGAATCCATCTTCGGTCTTCGTCTTGCTTCGCTTGAAAAGTGGCTTGGCGATTGGAAAAAAGTTTCGCTTACAGTGCTATTATTGGTAGTTCGCTTTCATCTAAGGTGAAACTCGGATATCTTTTGGATGTTAAAACTTGTAATATTCTTCTCGACTAATTCCAGTTCTCTTTCTTTAAGCTCTTCGTGATCAGTTCTAGTTAAATTGACCGAATTCGAGTCGTGATACCCCTTAAGTTTTCTACTTTTGCTTTTTGTCAAGTCGACCATCTCTTTGCTGCCCTCTAGAACCTTATCATATTTGCCTTGGTTGTTGAAGACTAAGGCGATGTTGTTAACTGTGTAGAGTGTTGACAGATATTCTTTTCCCAAGGCCTTCTCACAGCCAACAAGCGCTCGCTCGTACCACTTCATGGCGTCGTCGTATTTGCCTTGATTGGAGAAGACATTGACGATGTTGTTGATTGTGTAGAATGTTGACAGATATTCTTTTCCCAAGGTTTTCTTAGAGCCAGTAAGCGCTCGCTTGTACCACTTCATGGCGTCGTCGTATTTACCTTGGTTGTTGAAGATTGCGGTGATGTTGTGGATTGTGGAGAGTGTTGACAAGTGTTCTTTTCCCAAAGCCTTCTCTTTGCCAGTAAGCGCTCGCTCGTACCACTTCATGGCGTCGTCGTATTTACCTTGGTTGTCGAAGACTAAGGCGATGTTGTACATATGATTGAATAGGGTTGGATTTTCGGATTCCTGTTCCTCCCGCAGAAGGGATCTAAAGAAGCTAGGCCTTAAATATCGGTGAAGATAACCCAGATGGGATCCGATCCTTTTTTTTTTTTTGAGCTTCCCACAACTTACTCCGTCATAATATCTTTTCCTGTTTACTGGCTTTTCCAATAATCACTACAGCATTCTTTATGGCTTTCAATCGTTCAGATTGGTCTCGACTTTCTCTCGCCCAAAACTAGACAACAGGGTGAACAGAAAATACTCCGAAGCGTATTATCCAAACTAGTGAATATAATGTAAGGAGTAGAACCCTCTCCTTGACTTTATCGATTGTTAGCATATATAGCTGTAGAACTAGCAGCGAAACCACTTATTTTTGATCTTGTCAAATTTTTCAACCTCCCACAGATTCTCGAAAATTTCCTTAGGGTTGAGATATGAGTATACGAGCAATAACAACGCTGCTTCTCTATCCTGTTCCTTGACGCACGAAAACGATACCTCCCAAGTTGTGGCGGCTGTATCGTTCCGGTAATCCCATCCTAATCTCGGTTTTCTTGATTGCACAACCATGAAAGCTTTGTCGTAATACGACAGGTACTCTCCTAACAGGACTTTCGCCTCGCGTATATAGCAACCCGCATAGTTGATTGCGAGAGGCATGAAACCCAGCTTTTCGACAATCCTGATTACTTCGTTTTAAGGGACTACGTAATCATCAATTAGTTACTTGCTTGTATACAATATCGGTTGCCGTTATACCTTTTGGAACATCTGGTAGGTAAGCCAAACTTACGAAGAGCGTGATTACACTTTCTTTATCCAATCTTTTTAAATTCTCTTCTTCTGCTCTGTATAAAAACTCCGGTCTACGGCTTGTGATGAAAATGGCGCCGCCACCTTGATTCGGAAGGTATTCTTGTAGATCAAAGGTTTCCAGGTTGTCCGTATTATTGAAAATTAACATCCATTTCTTGTTGCTGGGCAGCTGTAGCCAGCAGAATAGAGTTGATTGGATAATATTTATTATCTCGGAATCGGCCCTGACTGTATATTTGCTATCGACTAAGCCTGGTATGCCGAGTTTGGAGCCGATTGCTTTGTAATCTGGGGCGGATTCGGGCCATATTATCCTCGCTTGCTCTTCGACGATGCGTTACATAATATCGATAAACGAGGTATGGATTGTATCTTCGCTCACTGCAAAGACCCAGAAAACAGCCGTGTAGTTATTATAATATCGATATGCGTATTCAAGGGTGATTTGAGTTTTTCCCATCCCGCCAATGCCTGTGAGTACGAATATGTGTGGTACGTCCACAAGTCCTAATTCGGCAAAATATTTATAGATTTTTCTCAGTACTTCCTTCCTGCCAACGAAAGTATGGTTCTGAGGAAATGGCATGTGAAATGGGATAAAAACATTGATTTCTTTGATCTTCTCTTACTCTATATAATACAGCATCAGTTTAAGTATATAAAGGCTATAGTGCTATAGTATGGCAAAGGAGAAGGAGAATTAAGGGAGCTTGTATATATGCTGTAGTCTTCAGTATCGTCCTTACTAACTAGATATCGCGGCCTTGCTTAGCTTCGTGCGTTACTCTATGTCATTACATAGAGATTACCGGTTAATATCTGGAGGAGTAACTCTTTCGCGTAAATAGCCGCGATCAATGCAGAATATGGTTACCAACGTTTGTTTTTATAGCCGTCAGAGTAGTTACGTACCCCTCAAACCACGAGGTATAGGAAATCGTCCATTAGGCCTGCTGTTTCCATTTCGAAGTAGAGAGCTTTCGTTTCCGCGCTGATTAATTTTCTCTTCACCCCATCTTTCATAACTTGGTTCCCTGATGCTACTATTCCGTAATGGATGTACGGATGATCGTATTGCCGCTCTGGGTGAGGGACTACTTTGGAAGTGTCGTATGATTTGCAGGTGTCTCTCTGGCGTCCCTCGCCGGCGACGTGATTATAATCAGCGCGGAATAGTATGTCGGCGTCTAAACCTGGATAAGAAAATCTATTGTTTTTATTTTCGATTTCCTAAGTTGTATCTAATATTTTCTTGCTAAGCTCCATGTTATTCATAGCTTTGACAGATGTTACGGTATTTAGTAGAATTGACAGAGGTGTATTTAATGAGCCGGTCCGCACGAATTCCCTATTTTCCATCGCTTTCCCGAAATTGTACTGAATGACACTGCCGGAGACACCGGTTGGTTGGCTGATAACCAGATCACCAAGGTGGATATCATTCTCCTCGCTAGGCACACCGCCTCTGATGCCGACCATCAAACCGAATTGCAATCTTGTAAAGGTTACGCGCATTTGAGTAGTGATGATACCGGCTTGGGTTATGCTGTATCTTCCCTCCGGAAGACATGCAACAACGATATTATGCCTGCCTATTCTGCCGAAGGCGTAGACGTTGGTGTCAGTACCGGTAACGTTAAACTGGGGATAGATTTTATCAAGAATCACAAAAACAGCCACTAATTCTATCAAAATGGTGCATATCCAGCCAACAGAGTAGTCGCTTTTCTTAAGTTCAGTCATCATAGCCCAGAGTACTAGATTTTAAAGGATATATCTAATATGATCAATGTTACTTATTTATTTTAAAGTAAAAGTAGGTTTAACATGTTGCTGAATAGAAATCCTGTTCAACTCTGTGGCTTTGAGGTTCCTCTAAGGCTGGAATAATTCAGCTATCTAACGAATAGATAATCAAATGTGTAGTTAACTATGTAACAAGGTTACGCGCGCTATAAAACCAAGAATTAGGTTGTTGCATTGTAACGCTGAGAACGATGGGTTCTCAACGCTAACCACCAAACCCAGTGTAAGGGCGAGTAGCAGTCTAGCAAATAGAAGCAGTAGGCTATAAATCGAGGTATTTTTATATGGTTTATAATTTGAATGCCTCTAGATTTGCGAGGTACTCAAACTGGACTGAAATCTGTTGGTGATGTTTTGATAAATCTACCTAACTATTGTTAACGTATATGTGATAATGTATCGCTAGACGGCTCGATGCTCTTCGGGCATAATTGGAAAGGTTGCGTACCATTTCAGTTACTGTCTTTTTCCAAACCCTTGGGATTGCCTGGAGTTCGGATGAACAACCGAAAGAGTTGGGTTAGTTTAATTGATGTTCTGCCTGTTAAGACTAAGGATTTCCAAACGACCCTTTATTAATGGATATTGTTTGTTGCGATCGACCAAATAATCATAGGGCAAACCGATTACCTATGTGAAGAACTATTTTCACACCGTCTAGTTCATGAAATCAAAACTTCCAACTGCCATCAGAATGAGCTGTGATGATACGGGCTTTCGTGGTCAATCAAATTGCCGGCATGTCAATTTGGCGCTCCTTCGATTCCATCCGCCTATGCACGTTAATTCTGAGCTTCTCGAGCTTCATACTAAAGAATACTCTTTGCCATGGGAATACAGCCATGCAACCTGCAAGTGCCTCTCCCAAAGTATTCGAACAGCCCTACCTTGAACAAGAAGCAAATCGCTCATACACCAATATACATATATCTTGGCCGGATCATAGTCTTCTTGCTAACCCAATAAGAATATCTTACCAAGTACGATTTGGATATTAAATAGATATGCGCTCATGTGAAGCTAAAAATAGAGGCCCGACGGTCTCCAAATCTCGTACCTATTATTGTTGTGTTGCTCTGGGCACGGGACTCTTACCTGTTTGTCACCATCTTAGCCTCAATCCACGGAGGTTCAGAGGCAAAGCATCTCCATTTATTCATTCCGACTCAACCGCTATACACTCCATTTGTTCATTTTCATTCGCGGAACCGGGACACATCTCAACAGTTTTCTAAGAATAAAAAGATTAATGGAGAGAACACGCACTTTGATCAAATATAGGACGACCGAGGTCCCTGGACAACCCAGTAATCGCGCGGATCAGATCCTTTCAGATACTGCATTATCAATAATGGGTAGAAAATATAGTCGCAAAAGCGACTTCATCCACTTCTCGGCAGATTACGATACGGAAGAGAAGAAAAAAAATTATTTGTTGGTAGACTGGGATGTCTCGCTTGGAAATCGGAACCAAGGACAGCGACCTGGTTTATTCGGAGCTGGTTCCGTCGAGGATTAGCAGAATGGCGAAATACTTGCCTCCCCAAGTCGACTACAGAGGAGTCGATTTGAGGCGCTCACAGCTGCGGATTTTGAATAAGCGTTACATTGGGAATGCGGCAAAACAGAACTGAGAACGGTGTAGCGTAAAACAGGGTACAGGTATTGGTGCTATCAAGACCATGGGTCTGTGACATTTTGTATGGGATTTTGATTTTGGTTGACAAACTTTTGTCGTCAAACTATATTAATACATGATTATGAAATATAATCCGAAGTAATGGATTTTAGAAAGCCAAGCATGACGGCGAGAACGAATTGTACAAAGCTCGTAAAAAAAAGAGGGCAAATTTGTAAGCGATTTTTCTTATCGGTTTTTTAGTCTTCGTTGTCACCGAAGGTTGGTGCGTACTTGCTCTTCTTCCTGAGTGCCTTGCCGTACTTGTAAAAAATGAACGGACAAGGCAGCAAGACGATGCTCACGAGCGCCAGCAATGTACCAGCCCAGTTGACGTGAAGAGCCTTAAACATGTAGGTAGCGAAGAGTGGGAATACAGCTCCAAATATGGAACGAAGGAAGGCGTTCGCGGCAATAGCGGAGGCTGCAAACATGAGGTAGGCATCGATAATGTAATTGAGACACTGCAAGAAGATGAGGAAGATACCGGCACCGATCAAGATACCCGAAAGTGTTGGGACGATCCAGTGGATGTGTGGGTAGTTACCGGTCCAAGCGAACCAGAAGAGACCGAGTGGGAATATAATACTGCCAAGCATTGCCGGGGGAAGACGGTTTTCGGGAATCGGGATGCCGCGGTTGGCTTTGAGGGCGCGGATGTAACGGGGTTCGTAGAGATAAACGATCAAGCCGCCGAGAAGCTGGCCAACAATGAGACCAATGTATGGGAGAGCGCTGTTTCCGCCAATAATGTGGTGATATCTCGCAAACACGATTGGGTAGGCTGTAAGCATGAGGTAGAGCATACCATAGATGAAGGCGACGTAGAGTGAGACGAAAAAGATGATTGGCTCGGTGAACAAAAGCTTGAGTGGACGTGACAAGTTCTTCTCGATGAGCTCCGTCAGGTCGACTTCAATTTGCTCCTGCTTGGCGTGAATGCCCCAGTTTTTAGTCAACCGTCTGAGGGTTCTAGTCTTTTCCACTAGAACAATGGGGGCATAAGTTTCTTCAAGGAAAAAGATGTTGAGACCGAGAATCGTGAAACCGATGATGGCGGTGATGTATTCAGTCCATCTCCAGCCGAGACGACTGTTGACAATGTAGGCTCCGACAGCTGGGGCGAGGAGGGCAGGGGCGGAAACCGTGAGGGCAAAGATATTGATCGCGTAACCACGATGAGCATTATCCCAAATGTCTGCGAACGCACCACCAACGACAGCTAGAGGACAAGCGGCGAAGGGACCACCGAGGGATCGGCGGGCGGTTACCGTTTGGAGGTCCTTCGCTGACCCAACGGCAGCTTGGAACACAGCGAAACCAAAGTTGGCAATGATGATTGGCAGTCTTCGACCGTATAATTCAGATAGGGGAGCCCAGATGAGCGGACCTGTTGCGAAACCCAGGACGTAAAGAGACACACCGAGCGTACCGACCTCGGCACTAACATGGAATTCTGCAGCTACGGCTAGAATGGCCGGAGAGAATATACTCGAACCCCAAACACAGAAAGCGGACGTAGCAGCTAGTAGGGCTGAGAGGAGGTGTTTCTTTTTCTGGCTCCAATTCTGCGGATGCATCGGATCATCTAGAAACGTTGATTAGAATGCATAAGTTTTATAAATTGTAAAAGCGGAAAAATGGATTGGGTTTACCAAAACCCTCAAAATCAACGATATACTGCTCAATTTCGGGCAGTGCTGGAGGATAGTCTTTGCCGCTGCCAAATGGTGGCAGCTTTTCCTTCCTTGATTTTGTTCTCGCGGGATCCGCTCCGATTGTGTTTGCGTGCACCGATTGCGCCGTCCTCGTCCTGGACATCAATGTCCGTGTCCTCTCTGCGTTGAGGCCACTCCCAGCATCTTGCGCGGTTGCGATTCTGGAAACACCAGCGCCGTTAGAGTCTTCGAAAGACTCCTTCTCAGCGTTTAAAGCCGCAGCCTCCCGTTCTAACCTTTGCTGGTGGTGACGACGGGCGTCCTCTCCGGACTCGACGACTTCGAGGTCTACCTCATTCATGTTGTTGTAGATTTTGTGTGACGTCGTTTTGCAGCTGCTAATTAAAGAAAGCCGAACTGTGAAAGCGAAAGGCGATTGTTGCTGCTCGAGGAGTGTCCAACGAATAAAAAAACGGGCGGCCAAGTAACTTCTCGACTATCGATATTTGCTATCCTAGATTATGATGGCGGGGAAGAGAGAAACGAAATTTCGGAAGGGGAATCGAGGATCTAAACAAATGCAAAATAACTTCCTCGCCAGGGTGTGCGCGCCAGGTTTATCTCGCAAGCTCTCTTTTTTTTTCACTTTTCCTTCGCAAATAAAATAAAGTATGCCTCGGCCGTTAAAGTTCACCATCCAACATGGCTCCAAGCCCGTGTCCTGACTTGGGCAAGGCCTCGCGGGTTCCCTCAGCTTGTTTTCTTGGTGTTGGATAGTGACACCCTTTTCGTACACACGCTAAGATGTGAGATCGGATCGGCTGAGCCCTCCCCAGGCTGGGGTGAATTCTCCCCTCTGATTACCTAAGAAATTTATCTCCGCGATCGCGATCGATCTTGCCTCCGACGCATGGATTACACGAACCCGGCAAAGGTCCGGTCAAATCGCAGTTTTCGTAGTGCAGCGACTTGGTGACGCCGACGGCATCTGTAAGTGTACCTATTTGTTCTTTTAAGGTCGAACCCACTTCGCCCGGTGCTTTGATACCCTCCTTGATCGATTCCGTCGGAATAAAAGCACATGTACATGCACCCACCATAGCCAAGCCAATAAACTCAAAAGCTAAACGCATGTCGTCAAAATATAAATTCCAAGCTACGAAATTCCGGTTGGTAGTAGAATTGAAAGAATTCGGATGAACAGCCAGTCTTTCAAATAATAAAAGTAAGTATATAAAATATTATCGGATCTTCTGATGTATAAGAAGGTATCTGCTATTTATAATTGACGATAGCGGTTGATGATAGTGATGAAAGAACTCGGATGAAAAGTGTTTAAACCGAGCTTTATGAAAATCACAAAACATTGAAGGCTCGTAGCAACCACATCAGTGCTAACACCGCTCGTCACATACACTTCCACTTTGTGAATTAGCACTTTTCGCTTCCTTGCATTGTTACAACGCAAGGTTACCAAACAACTTAATGATTCCTCATTCAAACTACTGCCTGAATTTGGATGTTCTAAAATTGTTTGCTCCAATTTGACAACATTTGGCAAATATGCTATTCCACCCAGATATCGTTCTATATGCAAAGGCTAGGTGTAAAGGGAGGATTCACAATTATTCGAGGTCTTTGTTAACAAAGTCAAATTCGCTTGTCCATATCCAAGTTTGTGAAACTTCCTGGTCTGTTTGTTAGACGTTTTCCTCGCCAATCCGCAACAAAACACACAGAAAGGTTTTCAGGCTAATTTACAAGTTTAAGCTCACAAATGGGACAGCAAATTGACAACCTTTCTGATCGATAATCTGGTAACTGGTCCTAACCCAAGCTGCACGTTAGTTTACTGCAACAAATAAGGTCTAGATGGCAACCGCTGGTATGAGTCCTTTGTCTCATTCCTTGGCTTAATTCACTCACTTAACAATGGTTTCTACCTGTATCCGGATGGCTTCCCAAAACGAGATGCAATGATTGCTCTAGTGCGAGTCGCGGTCTCAATTTGGGCAGTGTCCTATATTGGATTGGCCCAAATTTGGACCTTCCAAATTCTGTTTCTGTTGATGATTCCGGCAATATTGTTTTTCTTGGCATAACACAGGATAGGGTGATGCCTACCTCAAAACCCCGTCAATTTGACGATCCCACCCTGGTTGCTTGTTAATACATAACAAATTTAGCAGATCGATCTCGTATATTGGTAGTTACACAATGTAGGCTTGCCCTATACGCCAGGGCGAGAACCTAGGACTACGGAAAATCCTTCCCAGCGCCTTCGTTTGGCCACAATTTTCACGCGAAACAGACCCGGAAGGATCACCGCCGCATAAACGAAGCTTCTACAATTCACAATTGCTCTCGATTGCAGATAGTCTGGTACAGAGGTAATTACTAGTGAACTGGACGCACCATTCCGTTTTTCTTTTATCTGCCTTTAAAGTTTTAGGTGATGCAATGCCCTGATAGCTACGTCAATTTTAGCTTGCTGCTTGGTTTGCGAAGAACGCCGGTTTGGTGCTACCTGTATTTTCCCTAGCACAGATATATACCTGCCAACAATGCCGCATTACAACCCCTTTACAATGAATAGGAACCGCTTTCGTAGCTTCGATTTGTACATTATTATTTTTTTGATATGAATGCGGCCTCGCTGGATGCAAGTGTGTCCGTTTGCATGCTTCTTCTTTTCAAAACATGATCCAGCTTCGAGCCGAATGGGCAACTTGGCGCCTCATCCTAAATTGAATTACCTGAGTAAAAAAGAATGGTTTGCTATGGATTGGATTCCTGAGAATGCGGTAGAGGAGATCGTACCTGTGCCACAAGGTATGGAGTGTGTGTGCTAGTTTTGTGTGCTTAAGGGAGGGGTCTTATTAAGACAAGGTATTACTGAGAGCTTCTTCATCTGGGAGATATGTAATTTGATGAAGAGCATGAAACACAGGGTCAGGACCTGGGAAAGCAAACACAACAATGATTAAACCAGTGACAAGGTACAAATTCACCTATACTCTGATATGCTATGCAACAATATCTCCTTACTGCGCCCAGTCTGGTTTTAATGAAAATCAGATTAACCTTGAATAGATATCGCACAAGACACAGTTTTGAAAGGGTTGCTTATATATGTTAAGTTAATATAGGTTAATTAAGGTTAATACGGACAGATTCTAAATTCCAGTACTCCCACTGGAATGGCAGTTGGTGTTATAACACCGCGTTGTAATTGATTCATCTCTTACTACATACTAGTCCTTTCTATTTGTTCAACTGTGGTATACTTCCCATCTTATAATCATTCTACAATTGAGGAGTTATAAAAAGATGTTTGTGTGGCGTATGTCACCATTCTGATGATCTATTTATTTAATGTATTCTTGTGTATATATAAATTGACTCTTTTTATTTATTCGATTTGTTTTATTTATTTAGTTATGGTATTTCCACATCATGGCTCCATTGATTCCTGTCCTTAGGAGCTTCAGATGGTATAGAGCCTTAAGTGCAACATCTCTCTTAGCAAGTCTTTTATATTTTGCCCAAGCCGAGAATATTGTTATGCACCCTAAGCAAGTGCTCATTTTCCAGAATAGCCCTTCTCCAGACTGTCTCTTTATCGCTTCGTAAAGAGGTGGTGGCGTGCCTTGCTGGTGGGGCGTGTTGTGAGAGGGTTGGATCACATTTTCTTCCGTCCTGGTGGCGGTGGTAGCTAGTTTGGAAGGAGGGAAGCAGCCGGATGTTCCCATAGGTCAAAAGTGAGGCGTTTCTAGGAAAACTCAAAGTAGATTTTGGCGCGGAGCCTCTCAAGTTCGAGGGAGCGAATAAACCAAGCTGGAATTGGGATTGTGTAACGAAGCTACAAGAACATGATGCGCTCAAACAAGAAATAGAAATAGCCGGGGGAGCGATGCGTGTCACTGTAGGAGACATCCTCTGGGTGGAAGAAAAACCACAAGAAACAACACAATCATGAAAATGTCAGCTCAAGATTTGTCTCCGTGTGAGTTCACGAGTTATCTCTATGTCAGTTCACAAGTTATCTCCTTTGTCAGCTCACGAGTTATCTCCTTTGTTAAGTTGAGCACAAAAGTTATCTATTTATAGCTGTAATCACGGCATCATGTAATTTAGAAATCAAGCAACAATTTAAGTATTGATTCGACCTACACTTACGCTCTAAGTCCTTGTGACATTTTGCGTGTTAATTCCCAACTGTTAATAACAATCCTGTGTTTATAACTCTTGGAAATGCAAGGGAAATAATTCGTAGAAATGAGTACTTATTAAAACTAAATAAAATTGTACAAAAAATATATTATAGTCGTTGAATAAAATTCCGCTGTAGTACCAGCCTACTAATTGTGCATATTTGCCGTTGTAATCAGTTAATACACGTCCCATTTCGCGTACAGCCTAGATATATAAGGAATTAAAGATGAGTAATATCGGGCATTTGCTTGCTAAGAAGCTTTTTGTTGATCTCATTAATCTTCGGGTTCAGAGTCCGTCCCAATGACGGATTCGCCGAAATCTGCTTCATCATATCTCCAATCTTGGTAAACACCGCCTCGGGAACCGTCTTCAAGAATGCGACCAGATCCGGTTTGCTAGCATTCATTTCAATATATTTTGCTTGCGTGACTCCGAAATCCTGCCCCTGGGAGACTGCAGCTCGCTTGTCGATTTTTGGCAGCTTGCCGCTGAGGAGTGCCTTGTTCATTTCCTCGAGCTTGGGTTCCAATGTGGCGTGAAGGTTAGGGTTTGCTGTGATCTGCTTCATCATGTCGCTCATTTTGGTGAATACAGATTCATCCACTGTTTTCAAGAAGCTAATGATTTCCGGTTTAGCATCAGAATTGAATTTGATGTATTTGTCTCTGGTGATGTCAAGATCTGCTTTGACAGTTCCATTGCCAGCTCCTCGCTCGATAAGCATGTGGGGCACTGCTAATGCGGAAGAAACAAGGAAAGCAATAGCGATAATGCTGTTGGAGAACTTCATGTTTATAAAGCTTGGTAGAGGTGTTTAAGAAAAGAGAATTTAACCTTGCAATTGCAAATTAATTGTTCGTTTGTGAATTCGGTAGAAGAGGGTGATAAACTTGGGGTCCTGCCTCGATTGATCTGATAGATTTAAAGGGATGATATTACTGGGCCGGGCAGAATAATAGTTTAGAAGTAGATGTGTGGATATATAAATGCTTGTGGAATGATATGATATCGAGAAAAGAATTATTCAATCAGGCTTGACAATTGATTATTTATATTTCAAATTATCGAGAATATCGGCTAAGAGTATATTTACGGCGTGGGTAGCTAGAAAAACTCTGGAAGAGAACTAGAATATTTCCACATATGCGTGTAAGATTTCCATACTAATTAGATACTAGACATGATTCTCAATTGCGACGTCGCGCATGTATACGTCTACATGTAAACTAGTTCAAACATCGGTTGACGGCCTCAGGTTCGTTTCAACGCTTTCTCCTCTAACGCTTAGACGCCGCAAGGTTGGGAGTCGGACGAATAGGGTTAAAGACAGGTCAAGCGAGAGTGGTTTTCTCATTCTTAGCACTTAAGAAGTGTAGAGCTCCTTCACGAGTCTGGAATTTCTGCGGCTTAATTTTGTAACTTTTTATTATCCGAAATCTCCTGATTCACTAGTGAAAATTGAGGCGAGAATTTCAACTATGCATCGATCTGTTACCAAACCCCAAAGACCGGACGAAAAAGGCGAAGGCTTGCTGGGAAAACAAAATTATTTCCAGGGGAAAACAGATTTCTCCTAAGCCAAAAAAGCGGTGGGAAACTTAGCGCCTCTGTGACGAACTTTTAGGCTTTTCTTGGCAAAGCTCATCTTCAGCTGGGTCCCTTGAATCCAGCGAAAATACATGTAACGGGTCCGAGTCCAAAGATGGCAAGGGTTCTGGTGGAAAGAAGCAGGGGCACTTGTTACACCTCTGATGCTTTCTGGACTCATGTCGAAAACTCCTCCCTAGAGGTAGCCCGCTGCGGATCCACCGATGTGGATTAAGGTTTTGTTTCTTAAGACGATTAAAATATCCGAGTTTGAGCCTGCGGCAGTATCCAATGGATTTTTAAGTTAGACCAGGGGATCCCAAGTGTTGTAATATGGTATGTGCATCATCTCCGTCTGCTGGGTGCTGGCGGGTGGTTTGCAGCTTAGAGTTTGGCCGGTCTCCAACCAGATGGCTGGCAAAAGTGTAACGAAATATGCTTGAGCCTGCACTAGATTTGGTGACCAGAGAACCCAAAGTTGCTCGCCAAGGAGGTTACAGACAGCGCAGGGCCATAAAACTTTGCTCTAGAAAGTTAGTCTTGGGCTTCTTCTTTCAACACGGGGTTAATTAAGAAATAGGAGGCGTCGTGCGAGGAGGCTTAGTATGTCCCAGCGATCGGTATCATGATATCACTCTTTTAGCATTCCTCCTGGATTCTTCTTGTGAATAAAAAACTTTCTGTCTCTCAATCGGAGGTTGCTCCTAAGTTCATCGAATTGGACTCAATGAGTGATTTTGTTGGGTTTCGGGAAATTCCGTTAGGAATCGTTTTAATTTAGGAAACGAATTGGATCGAAGTATCAAGAATTCCGGCGAATGGCCAGAATTAACTCCGCTATAAATACCTCTTACGGTTTCGAATGCGACTTCATCACCTAGCTTAGAAATTTTCACTGATATCAGAACGGGTTCGACAAATATCTGCACAAGCTCTAGTGAGACATTGTCGTGGGAGCGTACACGTCCGATACTGAAAACGAAAACAGGGCACAAAAACAGGACGTGACAGGAGAAGCACTCTTAGACCAACAGTCTATGGAGTACATTCTGAAAGTAGGATTTAATAACGATTTTCATAAATCTTGAATTTAAACGCAACGGAGGCCAAAACCACCGTAGTAGAGGCAATACATTATCTGTATCAATGACAAAGCTTTTGGCTTTCGGCGAGGTGCAGAATGCCAGGAGCAACAAGGCTATGCGAGCGGCAAGCTCCTCGTCCATTGGTCGGTCGGGACCTTATTCCACCCGAAGCTAGAACATTAAAAGCTGCTGTAGGGCGTCTATATTTTGGATCCTCGAGCAAATTTGGAAAGTTATCTCTCCCGCTTCCACGTTCCCGTGACACCTAAATTACCCGATGGTTTTCCTCCTCCATCGCAATGGGAGGCGTTCAAGCTTCGGCCGTTTGATGCGTTGAGAGGAAGAAAACCCCTTGCTATTCTTGGTATGATGTTGCGGTTTCGTTTTTCTTTCTTTCCTTCATTCATTTCTTTACTGGCTGCCTATAAAATCGGGTTTCTCGACACTCGGTTTTAATATTTCCCTGGAATGACATACCTCCCCGTCAAAGTATGCACAATGAGCGCTTATTCAGATCTTACTGTATTAGTTGCTCCTTAAATCTCCTTCGACCCTAGCCTAACACCACCTTTGTCGAGATCTCTTAAATTTCAGCATCGAGCGCCCTCGCCTCATGCCTACCGTTGATAACAATCTTCCAGTGTACCTTCGATTGTGAGTTCCACCAGCGAGGGTATATTCAATGAGATAAATGTGAACGAGATCCGCGGCGACTGGGGCGGCTCGCCTGTGGGGTCGCCCAGCCTGGCCGGCGCCACCCCGTTGCAACCTGACCAGCTATTGTCGTTCCGTACATTTCGTCGCAACAATGTTATCCTCTTGGACAGCGCGGGCTCCCCAGTCGATATGACCCTGGCGGCACAGCTCCATGGCATATTTTTCATCGCCGAGAGCCTACGGGATGCTAGTAGTGGACCAGCACCCGCTGCATCAACCAACACTCTTAACACACTGACCTGTTATCGAAGAAATTTGTTCCAAGTCAAAGGTTTTATCACGCTTCCAACATTGACCGAAGTTTTCGTGGGGGCTTGGGGCAGTGAACTTACGGCGAAGGATATGGTCTCCGCACAACGACGGATGATCCATTCTCTGGAGGCTTCTATATCCGGCATCGATAATGGTGAGCACAACCCCATCAAGATTATTACGGTTCCTCGGAAGGATACTTCCACGGTGCTTGGCCCTACCTTACAACCAATTCAACCACAACCAACAACCTCCAAAATTTACTGTAAATCAGTCGAGAACAGCACTAGCCGCCCGTTAGAGCAAGAGCCGGCACCTCTATACCTCAACTATCCAACTGCTTACTGTGCCAACCACGATGGTATTCCGCGCGAAGAGGATAAAGATGGGCTTTTCAGGTGGCAACTAAACTGGGAGAGGTTACGTTTTAGAAGTGCCACCGCCAACAACGGGAGGAGAATGGCCATTCAACAACATTTCTTGGTCAAGCTGTCCGTTTATGCCGTTCTCTTACCAGAGAATGATATAACTCCAACTGAGAAGCCAGACAAAGTTCTCCTTTGTGAAGCTTTCTCCAACGCTATTATCGTTCGCGGTCGTAATCCCCGAAATTTCTCCTCCAGAGATATCCCCTTGACTGGTGGCGCCATTGTTAGCTCCCGTCACAGCCACAATAGTGATACCAACACGCAGATCACGAGGCCTGCTGCGAACCAAGACGAATCAAAGTCTGAAATCACCTATCCGCCAGATCTCCTATCGCGATCCTCGTCGTCTGATTACCTTCTCGACCGCTCTAGGCCTACGCCCCACTTGCTTGACGAGCTTGACTTTCCTAGCGAGTTTTATGGTCCGCAAGCTAACTGGATGGACCCTAGCAATCTTCCTCTCTTGCAATCGCCACCTCTCTCGCAACAGCGGTTTTTCGATGCTAGTGGATCCTCTACTAGCGACCCTAATGCCTCGTATCTTGATTTATGGGGTTTTATTTATGGAGTAGACTTCACGCCTCCTTCGTCACAAGCCACGTTTAGCATCCAGAACCCCGTACCCAATATTGCACCTCAACGCCACCCTCTATCATTGCACACTGAGCAAATATTTGAAGATGCCAATGGTTAGATATTATCACTCACGTTTCCCATACGCTTGTTTCTCCGGGAGCTTCTGATTGCTTAATTATTATTATGATTAGTTTTGTGTAGATACTAGCAAAGGCAACAGCGGTACCCCTTGTAACAGACCATATTATTTTGAGCTATTTGCATATAACATAGTTGTATCCTAACTGCTTATGAGTTAAGGTTTGTGTTATATACTATTGGATTCTAGTCATCAGATGGTTCAAACCGCTTGTATTTTAATCTATTATTGGTTGCGTGGTTGCGAATTGAAATCTCGTGCTGATTTTCATTGTGTGGAGCTGTTTACCAATAATTGAAATCTTTTCGTCGTGTAGCTGTATGGTTGAGAATTTGCGCCAGTGCTTCAGACGTCGCATCCCAAACTAACTTTGACTGTTTTGTCGTACGGTGCCGATGCCAGCTGCTTGCCGTCCGGTGAGGACGCCACGGAAAATACCCACCGCTATAGCCCTCGAACATCTGCGTTAGCGCTCTAGACGCCGGGTCCCACGGTTTGACTGAACGAACGTGAATCAAAAAGGAATGCTTCAAGAAGGGAAGTTCCGTCTTATTCTTAAATGTAGTCATTGTATCTGGAGGACAAAAGCACTTCAGTTTGGAGGAGCTTGCGGGCTTCGAGTAGCTGCGTTCTTACATCCCTTTACCAAAACATGGCGCTGATATTAAGGTATTTATTAGCATGAATGTGGAGATGTAGAAATAAATGTGAGTTGGTGAAGGGTTTACTTTCAAAGCATCCTTCCTACTAAAGCCCTTGTCGCAATTGGAACAAGGAAAAGGTTTGACTGCCAGATGTATTTTTTTGTGTCTTTTAAGGTCATGATTACGATTAAAGCTCTTGGGGCACTGATCACATCGGAATGTACGTTTACGCAGAGGATAAGAATGTGATAGAGAGCTGGAAACCGACCGCCGAGTAACAGATGGCAATATTAGCTCGACCGGGATCGGATTGCTGTGGTAAGGGTAAGCTGGAGCATGCTGCGTATCGTAGCCGAATAATGGTGTTGGAAGCAGTAAATATGGAGATAGGCAAGCATCATGCATTGGGCTCAATGTGCTTTGTAAGACAGGAGCTTGGGTAGGTGTCGGGATGGACAGACTAGAGCTACAGGGTCTCCTATGGATATTTGGTTGAGGCGCAGTCAATGATACCGCTTCTTGGTGGTACAGGCTCGATGGCTGACTTCGACCGGTTGTCCTGGCTGGAGAAACAATACTCCCATTAGCACGAGCCACAGATTGGGCAACCGAGTAAGTGGCTTGCGAAGGGGCAGCTGAAGCGTAAGGAAGGTCTATAAAGTATGTAGCTGCATTTGAGGACGTATTGTTCGCCCAGAAGCTCTGGCTAACGGCATTGCTACCATCTATAGGCCCAATGTCATCGCTACCAGCTGACAGTGTCAACGGACTTGGCGCAGAGAGGTGCAACCCGTAACCGAAGGAACACTGGCTCAACGAAGGAAAAGTGAAGGCAGGAAATGAGACACTTCGTCTTCTGGACGCCAAAAACGAACTCGTGCCACCATGGTTTGTAGCTTCGCCATGAGGCTTCGGTAGCCTGGTATGGTTAAAAGGAGGCGAGGTAAGAGCATAGACGGTCGGTATTGAGCTGGCGAGAGGAGGCGGTGTATAGGACGGGGGTTTCACTAACAGTGGCGTGGACATCATTTCGGTGGTGGGACAGCATCAATTGGAGGATGCCGACAAACTTAGTGGGAATCGGGCAATATGGAAAGCTTGTCGGAGCTATTAGCAGCAGGGTTTGGATAGTATGAACTGGTGACGGGGCTAGTAGCAGAAGGGCATGAGTTTGACCAGAAAAAATAGGACGGGTTCCAGTCGTCGTCTCGAAACGTCGTCGAAATCTAGAGTCCCGGCGGCTTATATGTAGTTTTGTGTGATTACTTGTAGAGGGCCGTGTGCATTTGTGTGTGTATAGCGATATATCTATACTAGTGGAGGAGGAGGAGGAGGAGCTAGTATATCATCAGGAAATCAATTACATCCATATTGTTCTTTGTGTTCTGCCGAATGCTCTTCGTCCATTTACGAATTTTTCTTTCTTTTTTTCTACTTTCTTTACTTTCTTTGAACCTACGTCTAATGGATACCGGCTCCCGCCTTGCTAAACGAGAATAGTCCATGTACCTGGAAATATCGCGGAGCGTGAGCCTGCTCTCGCGCCCTCTGAAAGACCAAGTGCTTGCCCCAGTGTCGAGATAACCCCTTGTCACCAGTGCAGCTATCGAAAAGCAGCAGACACCGTGGGAAAAGAAAACATGCTCTGGACTGGTCGCCACGGTTGTCTCCGTCTTCGAGATCAAATTCTGAGTTGCATGACATGACGGGATATTCCGCCTCCCTCAATCACCCAATCCCAGCGTAAGAATCTCTATCATATATTTACTTCTAAACTGTGCAAAATCGTCCCAAAATGAAGTAAATGCCTTGGAACGAATTGTAAGGGGATACCCTCGCGTCCATCCAAACGAAGAACGTCAATAGACATGGCGTTGACACGCGCGCTCTTTTCAGCGACGAAAAATCCCAAGCCGTTGGGAACACAAACCTTTTCTATTCACGGAAATTGGTTGGCATGGGTGCCAGCACAAGGATTTTGGAAGTTTCACGGATGGTCGTGCAAACATTCCAAATGGAATAAATGTCTGCATTTGAAATCCTCCGAAATCAATAGGCGAGAAACGATCCTTGACGGGTCCCTGGCCAGCAAAAGTGTTTCCCGTTGCTGGTGTATTTCTAAAGGTGGTGGGACACGTTAGTGCGATCGCCTATTTTAGTCACATTCCCTGATCCACAAACTCTAATAGACGGAAATTTCCGCAAACTTTAAATCAATGACTAATGCTTAATGAGGAAGGCACTAGTTTATAGCCTGCAGCCTCTTGGGGCATAGAACTTGGCCACCTCGCCGGTAGCAAGGGTGCCTGTAAAATCTCCTAATCTCAAGATTCCAGCTTTCTGAGGAGTTGCTAAGCAGTGTTTCTTTGATAGCATTGTCGATGGTGGTAGAAATTATAGTAGGAGGTGAAATATATTATTTTATCCATTTTTTATCACCCACGTTGTATCATTTGGAATCTGTCAGGCCTCACGCGGGGTAATGCGAGGAACTACGGATAGTGAAGTTCAGCCTTAGATTAACAGACGAAGAACTGATCTCTGTCGTCTAGAAGGACGCCTTTATATACACAGGTGCGGGGCGAGTGGTTGCGGGGCATATCGGGGCGGCCTGTCTTCTTGAAATTTAAGGTGAAATATTTTGTTGGAAAATCATTTGTCCTTAGGCCGTCTTCATTTTGATCATTCCCTCCGCTAAATGCAGTCCAGGTTCCAGATCAGATTGATTGACAAAATTTTTAGGATACCTTGTGTAATTAAGATGGGTGTAAGAATCGTGTACAATAGGCTCAAGGTATCAAGGTAACACACAAGATGTCACGAGGGTCAGAAGATTTCGCGTATGTGTATATCCGAATTGTTACTTAATTTGTTGCTTGGACTTTCTAAATACATTATGGCGAACATGGCGGGTTAAATAGACAAATGACAAAGGAGATGACATGGTGAACTGGACAGGAGATAACTTGTGAACTGGACATGGAGATAAGTCTGTGAATCCCAAAATCTGAGGCACTTTTACGTAAACTACGTTTTTTCTTCTTAGGGAGGTGTACGTATTTCGCTCTGGCCTTCTCGAGACTCTGTTCTTTAGTCGTGACGGCAATCGTTGATGGTTGCGGAATGCGATGAAGAAGGTGAGATACGGGAGATTACGTCACATTGTATGGGAATTGTGGTGTTGCGATCAGGGTTGTGTTGCGCCCAGCCCAGCTGAGTGGTATGCATAGTAATTTACCTGTTCATTAATAGACAGGAAGTCTATAAGGAAGCCAGAAGAAGACTAGTTCCAGTCAATCCTCAGCCTCACAGGCGCCAGGGCATTATCAAAAAGAAATGTTCCATATTCAGAAAGGCGCAATCAGGATGGTTGGATAATTTAGCAGAATCCTGCAAACGTTCTAGCCAACCGGGGATAACATGAATTCAGCTGCGGACAAACACAGGGTTTTCCAGGACTCCATATAAAAGGCACCAACTTTTTGAGGTCTGTGTGGCTTTCTGAACGAACTTTCGACTGAGATATGAACGGACAAAGCTCGTCACTGTATCAAAGTCCTGTATGATTGGCTTAACAACACCGTCGCACTCCTAATCACACCTACGCTCTAGAATTCAAGCAAAGAAAACTCAATTCATAACGGTATTAATACTTCAAACCCAAGTTCCGGTTCTGCAGTCGTCTGTCTCCGGACCGCTAATCCTCATACAGGGTAGTTACACAGGTCACTCGCCATCTCCGGGGTCGCGTGTAGCTGGCCGGCGAGCCCTCTATTTTATCAAGAGCATAGAGCTTTGAAGCCGGGTTATGATATCGTCTCTTAAGGCGTCCGCCTAGATTGCAGAGGATGCTCAACGTAACCTAAATTCGCCCTTTCCCTTTCAGGCTGGTCCTGATTGCCGTCCGCAAACAGTCAAGGATCTCATTGGCTAACCCGTCTAAACCTCAGTCGTGCCCACACAAGGAGCCCAAGAGGTCGTCGGGCTTTGTCCCAGGGTTCACGGGTAGGAAACGCACACGGCTATCAGATATTTCAGATAACTGCAAGGATGATAGACGGGCAATCCGAAAGTATCCAATTTCCGCAATTTCCACAATTTTCTTTTTCTTTTTCTTTTTCTTGCTGCAAAGACGCCGACTTTGCTAACGATATGGATCACAGACAAATCGGTCAAATGTTGATAATCCCTCTGGATTCTCCCTATGTTGACACGTATATCTTGCATATGATCAGAACCCACTACATCAGTGGAGTTCTGCTTTCCCGACGGAGCATCAGAAGTGAGAACATGGCAGGCTTGTATCTTGGAATTTGTTCGGTGCCTATTGACTCTTGAATTTCAGGTTTAATAAACGTAAGGCGATTAGTCTGCGAACTCCAACAAGCTGCTTGCGGAGCCGGGTACTCACATCCTCTGTTCATTGCCATTGAACAAGAAAATGGAATGGTAGGCAGGCTGTGATGATTCTTGGAGAAAGGGAGGACCTTAAAACTCATTCCTCGATAGTTTGCTCCATTTGGTAATGGCGCGTTAGGAACACAATTCCCTGGTGCCTTGGCCGCTGGCTCGTTGCGGTCGGTAGAAATCCTCTTCGATGTTGCAAGGCAGTCGGCCCTCGAGCTCCAGTCAATGTGCGTGAATCTTAATTTGGCGCCTGTTCTTAATATTGATGAGGCGAACGGCGGAATTATGAGCTCCAGGACATTCGGTGACGACCCGATCAACGCATGGAGATGTGGGAGCGCAATAATCGACGCGCATAGGAGTGTAGGCATAGCCTGTTTCGTGAAGCATTTCCCAGCACCACAACTGGGAACAAGCGGGATTCTCGAAGCAAGGGACCTCGCCACGGGACCAAGATATGCACCTTTCGAGAAAGCATTCGAAAATAATGTTAACGGTGTCCTCCTGGAACCGACAATGTGGGTAGCCCCAGCCGAACAGACTTCCGAAGGGAACGATTCTCTCACCCAAAGCCTTATTAGGAGATCTGGGTACGAGGGGATACTTGTCGGCTCCTGCGACAAGGCATCTGAAAAGGCTGCGGGCACGTTTGGGGGGCAGCTTTGCGTTAGAGGTTTCGTCAACGGCTGCGACATGTTGGTTGTTTGTGAGCATCCAACCGATGTTCAGGAAACTTTGGAGGAGATATATACGGCCGTTGAGATGAGAAGAATATCAAGAATATCAATAGAGAAATCGGTGGAGAGGGTGCGACGCGTGAAGGAAAGATATCTATCGTGGAACGCGGCCATAAACCCGGCACAAATACAACTTGCCCCGCCGGCTATGATGCGACAGAACCGAGAACTAGCACTCCGAGCTTATAAAATGACCGTAACCGTAGTGAAGAATTCTTCTAGCATCATTCCTCTCACGGAACCTCGAGGGCCGCCCACCCCGCACCGAAATAAATTCTGCGCCTTGTTCACCCCGATCGTACCACCTCGATTCCCGGCTCCAACTGGGGGCGACCCGTATGAATACCTTGGCAGAGCATTTAATGCGAGGGGCCTAACTACTCACCATTCTCCGTACACTCACGAAGGTTTAACCGAAACACACGTCACTCTTATCAAGGAGGCGACTTTAGTTATCTTTGTGTGTTCGCTAGACACGGATCCCAAATGCGGGGCGCAAATTGAGACCCTCAAGGCTGTGACAAGAACATGCCCCGCTGGCAGGCTCATTGCCGTCGCAACCTGTAGTCCACGCAAGCTGCTTACCTATCTGCACCGTAGGTTCCTCCATTCGCCCTTTCCATTTTGCGGTGAATCCTAGGCGAGACCTGTTAACTAGTTTCTACTACCAAAGTGGTGGACACACTAATTTGTTGCTACGAGTACACGAGAGAGGCGCTGGAATCCGTCGTATCAGCTCTCTTTGGAGAAATTAACCCAACAGGATCCCTCCCATTCCTTAAAAAGTCGATCCCAGGTCAAGTTCTTCAGCCTGGCCGAAGGTGGGAGGTGCATCAGTGGGAGAAACGCCGGGATCTTGACGCGTCTTCCGAGCTGTGGGCGAGATGCTTCGATTGGAACGATAAATGGAGACTGGACGCTGCGATTCTCAATGATCTCTTGGACCGCCCCTTTCAATCAAAACACTTTGTCGTTAGGAACCCGCTCGCCGGTGAAAAAATCCTTGGACTCTGCGCCACTTATACTATTCGCGCAGGAAAGAGCGCAGTTGGCAGCATGGCGATGTTGATGGTGGACCCTGACTTCAGAAACCGAGGGGTTGGCATGGCACTTCACGACGAGGCATTTAAATATATGAGAGCGGACGGTCTCATCGAGAACATACAACTGGGGAGTATTTTTCCTAGGATTTTTCCGGGTCCTCCCGTGGAAATGCCGGTTACGGATCAAAAGTGGTTTTTACGCAGGGGTGACTTCGAGCTAGCAACTCTCGCTCATAGGATACTATACTGACATTGCCTATAGGTTGGCAGACGGACGATGGCCACATCTACGATCTCTACCAAGATATAGAAAACTGGCAAGCACCACCGACCGTGTTTAGCGACCTTGCCATCCAAGGAATCATGTTCCGAAGTTGCGATCGAATGACATTCGACAAATTGATAAAGTTTGCAAATGAGCACTTTTCAGGTTGCCCTGGTTGGGTCGAGAACTACCGGGCCCTTGAGGATACAGATGGTAATTCTCTCCCGATCCCACTCTGTTCGGAATTGAAAGGGAAACTTAGTGACAGTAACAGATTTTACCGATGCTATGCTCGCTCTTAGCGGTAACTCGGTTGTCGGAGCGGCGTTAGTGTTCTCGGGTGTTGGGAGCAACAGAATCTCCAAAGACATCCCTTGGCCTAGAGTTATCGGGAACAGGATCGGCGGCCTTGCTTGCGTGGGATTAGGTCGTAAGTGCCAACAGCTTAGCAATATCGAGTTTGATAGTTTGCTGACCTTGCAAGTAGCCGAATATAGGAGCCGAGAAATTGGTCGAGGCATGGTTTGTGCGGCGATAGCAGAGCTACAAAGTAGAGGATTGAGAGGCTGTTTTGTCGACTGGTCCGCTGATCAGCAAATGTACAGGGAACTCGGTAAGTCGCTCAAGCAAGCTTGTGCTTTCGAGAGCATTGCTAATCTCGGCAAAATGACTCTATGAAGGTTTCACGACATATGGGAAATACCTAAAAACAAAATGGAGAAAGATCTGATTTCCTTGAAGAGGGTTCATATCTACTGTAGCAACAATGGCAATAATAATGGTAATAACAATGGTAATAACGATGGTAATAACGATCGCAATAGCAATCGCAATAACAATCGCAATTCACCAACTAATGAAAGAGCTGGCCGCCGCGGATTCAGAAGGACCGTGACATTTTAGAACCATATAAGAATAATAATAGAAATGGCTGAACTTCTGAGTTGGCCACTTGCCTCAAATCCCGACTCGGAAGATTGTCTATTTTGGTCTAAAACCTATTTTGGCTTGCGACCAATTTTGACCCGCGATATATTTTGGTCTGTGTGCAATCGTGGCCCGTGATTATTTTGGCTCGTAAATATTTCGTTTAGCCGTCAGATTTTCGTCATGCAAATTCTCATGTGACGATAGTGGACCCTTTAATGGAACAATACGTAGACTGAAGTTCTGTGCACAATAGACCTCTATGCGGACCGGTGTTCTGTGTAGGCTAGGGCTCTGTCTAGACCAGAGTTCTGTATAGACCAGAGTTCTATGTAGACTAGGGCTCTGTATATACTAGGGCTCTGTATAGACCAACCCCAGAGTTCTATACAGAGCGCTAGTCTGCACAGAGCCCTAGTACATACAGAGCCCTAGTCTACATAGAACTCTGGTCTATACAGAACTCTGGTCTAGACAGAGCCCTAGTATATACAGAGCCCTAGCCTTCACAGAACATCGGTCCTGTAAAGAGTTTACCATTAAACCATGACAACCTTAGAGCGGTCCGAAGAGAATGATTTCAGGCCAAGCTATGCCTTACACCGTCAATTCAGGGGATTTATCAGTGGCAGCCGATGCCGTCGAAGCATATGAAAAATAAACTTGCTGAAGCCTGAGATTTGGTTCTTGGACCGCCATCTTGCTGACTATTCCGGCAACCTTCGGTACACAGACCATTCCCAAGCTATCGAGCAACAAGGTGAGTCTCAGCAATGGGTGTAACTACTTCATTTCGGAACATCTATGCTAAAAGGTTCCTGCTATAGGATATAACAAAGTTATCAAGATTTATTGAATTTAAACAACTTTCGAAGAGTGCTACGGTAAATCTAAATGGCGGTAATCTTTAAGTCAAGATAGAAATAGCTAAAAGAAAATAAAAAAGTATGCTACAATTACAAATGAGCTCCATACAAATGAGCTCCAGGAAGCTTCAATTTACGTCTGGAAGATTGTACAATCGGTAATTGATGCTGCTCACCAAAAGAGCCTCTGAATCCTGGAACTATTCCATGCAATGCAGATATAGTATTAGATATGGAGCTGCATCCTGCTAATCTTGCTAGCGGATATTGAAACTTTCAAGCCTACAGGCCTGCAAGCCACGTCGTCTTGCGAGCTGATTGGATCAAAAGCTCGCCAGCTGGAAAGGGTAACATCAAATGATAGCAATCGAGTTGATAAATTGTAACTGTGCCGCTTCTACCAAGGGACGGAGCGCCCTCCTGCTTTTGAGATAGGCGTTGTTCCTTCGCCGCGTTCTTCATGCTCCGAAATAGATTGGAGACTTCGATACAGTTTCTATGTTATAATGAGTGGGAGTTCTCTCGCCTTAGGAGTCTCATGGTTATATCTCTCTTCCTAAATGTGGTATTTCATGTTAAAGTATACGCAGAGGATAGATGTTCGAAATATTTCGCTCACGTAGCTTGTCTAGAAGCATCCCGTTCTTTTGCTCAAAGCTCTTACAGCGGTCTCGTGCTCTTCGTGCTGTGGAAACCTTTCGTCATCGATGACCGCACCGTTTCGCGCGATATTCGATAGTTATACATCGGATGGTGATGTCGGAGGTCTTTATACAAGTATGCGCGCCACCTGAAAAGAGAACATATCCTCTAATCTAATATTTCCCATATTACAATAGATCATTCACTCTATGGAACCCCATCAAATAAGCTTTATATTTCCGATCTCAAAAACTTTCAATCGCCGGCACAATTTTATATAATAATTTGTTTCTCAGATGCTCCGGAGGAACAAAATTTAACGGACAACGAGCCTGATGTGAACTTAAATATTAAAAAATATCATAGCTAGGCTAACACTCTTATTGAGCTTCATAATCTTCCCTACCAAAATTAATCCTCAACCTTAGGCAGAAGTTATACTATTCCGATGATTAGCATCTTGGCTTTAATCTAAATCTTTGTAGAAAACGTACTCCTGCCCTTTCCGAACAAAATTCATAATTTCTGTTAGGAACCTTGATTCAAGGAATAGAGAAGTGCAAAGAGCAAAGTCTCGTCGGCTGCATACTCGAAATTTGACGAAAGCTAGTTAGTTGACCGGTGGGCTGGACACAGTATGATCCGGGGGCAAAGATTGCGGAAGCACGTACGACACAATATGCACAGGCCGTCCCGTTGACCCATATCCAGTTGCTGCAATTATGCGTGTAAAAGTTCTTGCATTGGTAACTGTAGTACCCCGAAGCCGGTCTTTGCATATGGACGGTGACGAGGGTGAAATTAAGGGTGACGAAAGAAAGGCTATCACTAATTAGGAAAATATCGCAAATTTTGAGAAGGCTAGAAGAATTCTGCTGTTGAACGCGTACCCAGCGATGTATGTCGTTTTGCCGATCCTGAGTATTATCAATCAATTTATTGAGGCTTCAGGAAAGACCGGCCAGATCATGCAAGTACTACAAGCAAGTACCCGGTTTATTGGATTAGCGAATGTGATTACATATAAATAGAACGAGAAAGTGGGTCAGCTGTAAATGAATTATATTCTTAGGAGACGGGTTCCGAACGGAGGAAGGTCTGTCGAAGAAATGAGGATCAAAGCAATTGAAATGGGGCATCGATAATAAGCACAAGTTTAATAAACAGAATAAACTATAAAAGGAACTTGCCAAGTGGTATTTCACATGATCATTCTACCATTTGGATGTCGACCAGTTTTGGGCCGCGCCGACATTTAGGCCATTTTGCTGTTATTCAGGCCGGAACAGGGTGCCGTTCTAAAAGATGTGGTACATATCAATCGCACATGTATAAATCAATTGCACATGTCTTTATCACTTGTCCAGATTTCCAAATACATATGGTGGAAACATGTGCAATAGACAATGACAGAGGAAATAGCTCGCGAACTGGACATGCATTCCGTTTTCTTTCTGTGTTGTCTCTGTTGTTTTTCCCATTCCTGACAGAATGTCACCCACAATCATACGCATGACTCCGCCAGCGTCTTCCATCACTTGATTTCATTGAGCTGTTATAACTTGTTACATTTAAATATTTTTCGTTGCAGTATCGTTCAATAAGTCAATGCTGATAAATCCATGAATACGAAGTACTTACGGGTTCATTTCTGGTTACGAGAACGTCGCTAGGCTTGATCACAGCTTGATCACAGCTTGATCACAGGAAGTCTAGGGAAGATGGACGGCAAACACCGAACTCCGAAGGCCAAAAACACCATCATCCGAAACCGTAAAGAAGCGATGTCTGCGAAACAAATTCCAAGGGGCTTTTGACCTTATATCGTCTGAAGGGTAAGGTAATTCGTGGTTTCACGCTAAAAAGCCACAACTTACCATAAAGAGTAAGTTTGATCTTGAGTCTAGATTTGCAGCAAAAGCTGGGCGATAGCAACTGCGCAACTCGGGCATTCAAAGAAAGCGAGAGTTTTGGGATTATTGGAGGTATTGCTCGCGATCCATCCATGCTCGCGATATCATTCATAACCAACCAGCGCAGTGCTCAACGCACCCAAGGTTCGGGCTCTCGGGAGGAAACGAAGATGTCAGCTGAAGTTTAAGTTTCGGGGACGCGGGAGGTGATGTGTCCCAACCCAACCACCGTGCGTTTGGGCCTTATAACATAGCCAAACCCATCCAATAAGCTGTTAATGGTTTTGTCACATTTGGAACAAAGAAATTGTTGTCAGCCGAGGATATATGACCCCACGGTGGTGGTCCTGCGGTGAAATTTTCGGATACCGTCCTTTTCAAGGCTCTCATTTTCACCCGTTCAACCACTCTCCTCACTAATCCGCAACTAACGAAATATATATATATAACATTGGATATCATTGCAATACGCAGACGGACCCGAAAGTTGAAATTTAGACTAATCTCAAGGTTTAGATCACAACCCCAAAGGAGCAACTGGACTAAACTATGAAAATTTAGCATGGGGAGATCAAGCCTCGTAGCGTTCACGATAGCGGTCCCCATCGTCTCGATGATATTTTGTACAGCAGGCGTAGCCATTCGGCTATTCACACGAATAAGGTATGCAGGTCAGCAGTTATATCTTGAAGATTGGCTGTTAGTCGGGCCCGCGTATGTGCGTGACGTTTTCCGATCGGCTTGGAGCATATAACTGAAAATTTGGATTTGACTTAATTCTTCGATGTAGGTCTGCTCTCTAGGAATAGCGTGCACTATGATCGTTGCGACGAGCTATGGACTGGGATCGCACATTGATCAGGGCATAAACATCGACGATACGGTCAGGTTAATGAAAGTGGGACTACAAGCCTCTTATTTCCCATCCATTGAATACGCCGGTGTTGGCTAAATTTGAAAACCCAGACGTTATGTAAGCCCCAGCAAAGGGATGAATGAGTCCAGTGGCCCAAGTTGATGATATTGACAACGGCGAGATCCTAGATGCCATGCAGCCCCCACTTTGTCTTCCCCTCGGCGCGATTCGCACTTCCCTCCTCCTCTTCATCCAACACCTCTCCAACGCCTCTCGAAACCCTCTTCGGGATTTGTTTATATAGTTATATCTGGCCTGGTCCCTTTTAACATTCTCCACATTACTGCCGCTATATTTCTGCCAATATTTCGAGGCTATCCTATCCGCACTGTTTGGGCGATTGGCGATCAAACATACACTTGCATATCCCCCGTAGTTGGATATACGCTTGTCGCGATTGGCCTAGCGATTGATGTCGCCATTTTTGTATTGCCGGCTATACTGGTAACCAGATTAGATATTACTTCCTCAAAAAACTTCAGAGTATCATGATGTTTGCCTTGGGTGGTGGCTAGGTGTTGCCTCGGGTGGTGGTATTGGAATGACTTGATACTAAGTATTCTGTTAGGGGTTGTATTATTGAAAGCCTACGTTTCGGTCAGATTCATCAAGCACAATTCAGTCCTGACGTTACCTGTAAGTACTACGGTCCGGTTCCAACTCTCAATTTTTAGCACGCCCTGATTTTGGTGGGTTTAGATAACGCTGGGGAAATTATTATATATGTTTTCCTACAGGTGGTTTTAGGCATGCTTTGTTGGTGCGCCCCAGCTGTCAAAATCTTCACCGTCAGATTCACCAGCTCCGGATTAGTATGGACAAAAGCCTTTGGATCACACCCTGACGGCCAATGCGAGACCACTACTGAGGCACCAAACCACGTGAAGAATCCCAAAGACGATATAGAAAGCATACAGATGGCATCAGGAGATGCTCTTGCTCCATCTAACATTATCGAATGGGGCTGCTCAGCTGGGAATGTGGGAATAGGTGGGCAAGGACTTTGTGGAGCTAGAGAGAATAATAGTGCGAATAGAATTATAGCCGTGAGGCAAATCATGACTTTGGAGGAGATTTTGAGAACGGATAACCCAGAGAGCGCGTCGTTGGAGGCATTCCCGGAGAACGAATTTTCCGGTAGTACTAGGTGTGGTGGAAGCCGAATTTGCGACGAAGACCTTTAAGCTAAAGCCTATACAAGAACAATTATTAAACAAACCATACAAAGCAAAACAGATTCAAACCTATAAGATAATAGCAGCTTACCTGGGTAGCCAGTTATCGATCCTTTTACCTCTTCAGTGAAAGTATGAATATCTCAAATTTATCTCGCCTGTCCGAATTTCCATGTCAATCCTGCAAAATTCCTCTTTACAAAATTCGAGGAAAATATCTCGACTACACCCTCCCCGTTGGTATGCCTCCAAACGGATTCAAGAAGGCAGGTCTTTGGGACAATGCTGTGGTTGGGGGTCCTATTGCCCATAGTGCATACCAATGTACCTGTGGCGACGATGAAGCGGAGCCTCACATCCACTGCGTCAACTGTTGGTCTGATATCTTGTCATTGTTGTTAAACAACAACCTGGATCATAGTTGGGAACCTTTTGTAGAATGGCACGATATTATCGCTCGTATTACCGCCAAAATCGCATCAACAACTGAGCCGAAAGGAAGAGAAAAGCATGAAGCACAGTGTGAATGTGCCCACATTTGGGCAGACCTTATGCACACCCCGAATGCGCACGAAGTGGTGGAGCGGCTCACCAAACACCAGAATTTGAAGGAAAATTGTCCTCACAATCAGAATCGATGAAGCCTGCTCACCCTGAGCTTATTCGTATCATCTTCTCTCAGGCAACCAACCTCAGACGTGTCGATGAGCCTTATTTATGGACGATGCAGACTCGAGGGCATGTTAGAATCTCGGACGGACGATGGTAATGAGAATTCGTCTTCAAATTTTGGATCTTATGGCCGACATGACCCGTTTCTCAGGTGGTCCATCAGGGTACATTATATGCAACCGCAATCAAACTATTATCCCCCTACGAGCAGTCGTCATGGAAATCAGCGAGAATTATGTCACCAAAATCGATCTATGAAGGTTGATGGCTATGACTACCGGATGTAGCCATAACCCTGGATACCGGACTTCCGGATACGGATACGCCGTGTTTCCTCTCAGTAGCTTCTTAAGGCCAGAAAGTTAAGCGTCAAGAACAACAGTGGGGTGATGATGAGGGCCTAGCTCCCCTGGCCAAGGGACAATAGTCTGGTGCTTTCACAAAATCCTTGAATATATTTTCAAAATAGACTCGAGCCGCTTGATGATGAGAGACTCCCCCTGTTAATGTTAGGGAAATGTATCTTATTTTGATCAACAAACCCGTTTGACACGCTTGAGAACGAAGACCTAGCTTCACGTTTGATACATATTGATTCATGGCAACCTGGTGCACCCGCTAAAATTAGTGGCTCGTAAACGTCGATATCTCAATAACCACCTCACAGATCAGCATTAAACTTGTATACCAGCACCTTCATACCTAGTATTATAGCCCAGCCAAGTTATAATCCGTTTCTTAGCCATTACATCACGTTATTCACGCCCACACGCCAGATGATATAACGAACTGCATAACCTGGCCAAACAACTTGTATCATACATCAAGTTAATAAATACATCATAAATTTATATTAGACCTAAAAGCATGAACAAGCATGAACAAGGCATTATACTTTAGCGAAATGAACTCGTTCGATCAAAATTTAATTTCGTCCTCGAACTAATATGCCGGTATATCGCATCTACCCGAATACATTAAAACTTCGTCGTTTAAAATCAAGTTTACGCCTGGGAAACTCTCCGTTAGCATGGTTTTTAATCTCCACAATTCGTAAAAAAGGCGATGCAAGTAGAATTCTCACCACACTTTCAAAGGAATCCACTCCATCAACGGCCTCGGCGAACTAAAATACGGATCCATGGTGAGCAATTCGCTCGGTCCCACAGCCCGATAGCTAAACTTCTTTCCTTCTATCACTTCACCAACGATAGACTCCCCACGGTAATAAGCTTCCAACACCAAGGGACATCGAATCCCCAAAGACCGGCAACCGCTTTCCGATCCCATTGCGAGGTATTTAAAGGGTGCACGCTTAGGTACCATGATCTTGAATCGATCGCCGACTCGTTCGATGTGCTCGTGGCCACAGAGGTCGAAGAGACCACGGCATACTTCCGTTCTGAGTATCCATAGGAGATTTATTCTTGGTGGTAATGGTAACCCCTTCTTACCCTGATCGGTGAGCGGTATAATGCAAGTTAGTTGTGCGGAGTTTGGCTGGATATTTGATATAATGCTTACACCTTCCGTGATGGCGACAGCTAGTTCGCGAAGCTCGGCACATTTCTTGAGGTCCTCAAAGTCGGAAAAGTCGAGGAGATGAAGGAGGTCCCCACGCAATTTGCGTGTAGTCCTCCAGAGCAGCTTCTCCAACGAAGCGTAGTGATTCAAAATGCCTGTTTTGACAGTATTCGGTTTATGAGGATATTCCAAAACGATTTCTTTCAATCCGGAGAAGGAGAGTAGTATATCTTTGACTCGCTCTAAATGTTTGTGATCAACCAGCCAGAGATGCGTCAACCGTAATCGACTGCCGCAAATCTTATCCCAAAGTCCCGTCGCTTCTGCCATCTCGAACAGCTGTAAATGTTCCAATTTGGAGAATACCAGCGTTCTAAAGAAAAATGAAGAAAAGAGGTTACCATCTGCTGGACAATCTCGTAAGCACAATCGCCTCAGACTACTCAACTGCGGCGGATTCTCAAAGTCAAGCCCGAGTCTCGAAAGCACACCGACAACACCGCGGAGGTTACCCGCTAGCCTGCCGGAGAGCGGTCCCCCAAAATGCGCCAGACTCACATCTAGAGATTGTATTGTACTCTTGTTATCTTCCAACACGCGGCAGAAAGGGATGAAATGCTTTAGAAGCATGGTATCGAGAGTTACATCCACGAGATTGGTGCGACCGCGAAGACAACGGTTGACAATACTGTTCGGGTGTGGGATTAATGCCGACCATTCGTCATATTGCTCGTATACGGACTGTATATTGCGTTGGAATTCTTGCAGGTGGTTCATTATTTCGTCGGAGAGGATAGTTACTCTGAATCTGACCATGGTGAGTATCATATAATATAATTACAATCGCGGTGAGGGTAGAAACAGTGGGGACTGAACGTACATGAAGCCTTTCAATTGATCCTTCCCCATCCTTTTTAGAAGTTCTAGGACGGTATCGTTCACAAATCGGTTTACCCGTCTATCATGCGACGGGAAGTAACCATCGATGCTTTCGGGTTCTAGGCCAAAGTATCTGATATAGTGCTGCGCACTATGATCCGGACGAAGAAGGGAGCGGAGGTCCTTTTCTGTGATTCCATTCTTGACTTTCGTTTCATTGGCTCGGGTGTCCAAATCGTCGATTTCGGCTCTAAGAATGACTGTTTCATAGAGGATTGGGGTTGCCAGATCGTGAAGTCTGCGGTTGACTTGGCAGAGACATCGGATGTCGGTGTAGACTGGTAGCTGGATGAAGTGAGTGTCAATCCACTAGATTACAGTTCGGGTCATAAGCCCGGGGTTTAATTACATAGGAGAGTATCCCAGAGAGTAGTTCTGTGGGAATCTCGGATAGGTTCATTTTGCAAAGGTTTGAAATATGAGATGTCTTGATATTGATGGTTTGATATGGGTGGTTTGAGTTGGTGATATTGCAACTGAGGTTTATATAATACTCGTGAGACAGACTAGCTCTTCTATTTCGCGGTACCCCGGCGCACTTTCCGTTAGCATACCTGGCTTATGCCTGTTTTTGTTGGATACGAGCGCCTGAGGCATTATGAATCACATCAGTTTGAGGCTTGAAGCTTCTTAATCAAGCGAGCTCGAGCCGTCATCCCAGGTTTTCAATTCACCCTATGCATGCTTATCATTGATTAAATCAATGCGTTGATAGGTGCCTTCCTTAGTGGTGCGCATGCTCATCAGCGAAAAATCCAGCTGCTTGAGAGAATATTTGGTGGTATTGAGAGATTACACGGGTTGTTAAGAGGTCCGGCCTAAAACGCTGGGAGACCGGCATTAATATACTGGATCTAGTTGAGTTGTAGAAAACGAGTGCTTGTTCCAACCACACACTACACAAATACAACGCTAAGATTCACCAAAATAGGTTTTTGTAATATGGTTGCAAGAGCACAATAAACTCAAACAAGAAATAGGAACAGCTGGTGGGGCCATGCGGGCCGTGTAGGGGAAATCCAAGTTATTCTTTGGTTAGAAGAAAAACGTATTTTGCGATAGGTCTTTTAGCCTGTATTTTGGCTTGTAACCATTTCGGTTAGCCGTTAGATTTTCCTCACGTAACCCGCTTTCATGTAAACTTGAATCTCTTTTTTACTCGTGGACGATTCTTTTCGCATCTGTTTCCGATTAAGTTCCTATGTGACGGTAATGAAGCCGAACACTACCCATGATATTCACATACGGCTAACATTACAACTAACATAGTGGTTTGATATAATCTCGTAATTAAGCTTATCAGATTGGATCGAACTGCGTGATAATTTCATCGCTCTGTTGCCGTAGTTGATGCTCTGCTTTAAGCTTCGCCAGTGCTGTAAGAAATCTTTTCGTCGGTTTGTTGGGGACCCCGGTTTGGACGAATCGGCCAGCTTGCGCTGTTTTCCCGAAGTCGTACTGCAACCCCGGGGACCGGCTCACTCACGACAACATTGCCCAGATGATGAGATTGTGCGAGCTTATGCGGCCGAACTCGTGCGCGTTATGGTCCAGCTCGGACTAAGGCAGCCGGGGTGGATTTCGTCTAGGATAGCGGCTGCCACGGTGAACTCTACCGTAAGACGGATATCCAGCTAGTATCGTGGTCTCGCTCTCGAGCCGCGATCCATCGGGTTTATCTTTTAGCCTGGATTGAACCGGTGATGCTATTCAGAGCGGAACTTGAAAGCTATTATTTAATAAGAGCGACGTTTTTTGTGACAGTATATATGTATGGACTACAGATTGCGACGGCGATGGTGGATTTGAAAGCGTGTCTGAATTGGGAGGGAGGCGGATAACGAGAAGGAGTAGGCGGTATGACGGTACAGTTTGCCGTTGGTTTCCGCGACTGAGGTTTTTGATCGTTCTGCGATTAAGTCGCGGTCGATTCCTGCAGCGTCGAAACCGTGTTCTTCTATTATAAAATCAACAAGAGAGTGTCAGTGGGCCATTCCATAGCAATATTATCTATTGCCTAAAGATAAGAGGAAAGGAATGAGAAGCGTACCAGCGTCAGTCCGAAGAGTATCCAAGTACTGCTAAGCAAGTCGCAATCGCTTCTCAGCTTCCGTTTCATCCGGAATCGGTTCATAATCACTATCCGCGGTAGAAAGTATGCTGGCAGAATCTATAGAATCATCATCGTCGCTAGAGATCTCTTCGTCGCGGACCCGTCGCTTCTCCGAGGGAGGACGGGACGTGGAATTCAGTTTGAGGAACCAGACGACTTTCGGAAGGGATTGGTGGGAGTTTCGGCGCTGGACCGCTTGCACTTCCGCTACGAAGCGGGGATGGTGAAGAACAAGGACATTTAAGGTAGTTGATGGTAAGGTGCGAAAATGAGGTTTGGCTCTGAGATGCCAAGGAGTTTGTTTTTCTTCACCAAAATTTTGTGCCGGGATCGAAGAATCTGGAGCCGCGTCGAATAGGTTCACCAGCCACTTGAACGACAGCCACATTCACGGCCACATCTAGCGAGCACCACAAAGTCGAGCAACTACAACACATCCTTTATAACCAATGTATCATCCCATATCAGTATCTAAATAAGCTTGGTCGTATAAACTTTTAATCATCGCCTGAAGCCCCCAAGATGGCTCAATAAGGCTGTATTACTCTCCATCTGGCGAGATGGTGGTGGTTGTAAATACCGTGCGATTTAGCATTTGATGTACTTAGGAAATCAAGCGACAATTTAAGTATCAATTGATCATACACATACGCAAGAGACATCTTGTGTGTTACCTTTACCCTGTGTCTATTGTACATGACTCTTACAGTCTGGCTAAAACCCAATCGATTTGGTTCGGGTTTTCAAATTGTCCACTAGATTACCCGCACAGTATCGGCCACCAAACGGTTACCGGTTACAAAGCCAAAGTGGGCTCGCGTTGGTGGTGTGGCTCGCAGTTCAGTTGCATACGTTGCTTTGTTATTGTGACCCACATGCTCGGCAGAAAGTGTTTCAAACAAGCACCCCGTCCGATTATAAGAGAATGTAGTCGTACTCAACAAAAATATAGATGTAAGCTGTCCAGTTACTATGTTTGTAATTTGTGGACTCAGTTGTCACAGTATTTGTGAGGGTTTGGTTGATAATCGTTGTAAAAGTTGAAGTTAAAGTCGTGATATTTGTGGATATCTCGATATTACTATTTGTAACGATAATCTGGCTAGTAGTAGTGTCTATAGTTACAACAGGCTCCACCTTTATAACAGTTACTATCGAAGTTGAAGTTATAATAGTTTATTCAGTTACTAGCACCGTACTAGTAATTACTGCTTGAACTGAGGTAAAAATAGTTCTAGTTATCAACTCAGTGAAAATTATACTCAATGTGACTGTCTGCGTTGAATCTGCGGTGAAAAGCTTTGTATCATTAGCTTGAACAACAATGGTATTCGTAGTGGATAGAGTAACAGTAGTTGAGAGTGTAACGGTACGACGTACATTTACGGTGCTGCGTGTATGAAGATATTAGTTCAAGTAATATTCCCAGCATCCTTTAGTATTTTGAATAGCTCAGTTATCGAACTTGGATTGGTAATTACGTAGAAGCGACGCTCGATTGCGTCCAGAGGAGCTTTCTGCAGTCGCCGATAACAGCCTGTGCGACAAAGGGAGCAGTCCCTTTTAAAACTGTTCAAAATTGTAGCATAGTCTTATTTCAGTAAACATTCGCATATTTTGTTTATCATTAATAACTTACCATTTATGCAATTATCTAATGTGCATTTGCAGGAACAAGATTGAGCTTTAGTTTGACCGAATAGATATAGAAAAGCAAATGATATGGCAAGGAAAAGCATTCTGAAGTTAGATGTTAAAACGATTTGTCGAATTAAAAGAGCCCTGTATCTTATAGTTCACCCAAAATCCCACGTTTGCAAAGAGGAAGAAGAAAATCAGGGACCGGGAAGAGTCTACAATCTCTCAAAATCCAATAAATTGGGTTTTATACATGCTCCTTTGCTTCTTTTATTCCTTCCGCTAGGTAAAGTTCTCCGAATATTCTGGATGGCTTCACTGCGAAGTGTAAAATCTCGTTTTCTGGATGGCACTCTGACTCTTTTAAACAGACGCCCATTTTAATTTGTCCGGCCATCGAACTTTAGACCTGACATCTTCCGGCCGCTACGACCGTCAGACTGTTTCCAAACAAGTTACATATCACTGTAATATATGCGTGTATTTGTTCTAGCAAATATTTACTCCGGCTTTCGAGCCACGTAACGGTGCCTATGCTCCTTGTCAAGATCTATACTTAAACAATATGAACAGTTATCAAAGAAAACCTACAAGTTGAAATAAGTATGAATCGACTTATTCTTCAAATCCGATCGAACCTTCGCCAACAGCACGTCAATCTCATCCACCGACATGTCATGCACCGCCTGGAACAACCTCAAGCTCAGACCTTCTAATGCTTCCAGGAAGGCGGCCATATGGTAGCCACCGACTTCTTTTAGTAATTTATCCTTGGGCCAGGGTGAATTAGGCAGCTTAAAGATCTCCTCGCGAATACCGACGAATCGTGCCTCGCGAAGGTGATCTTTGTAACAGGGTGCTTCGATGACAGAGCGTCCAAGTTTCCCGGCAGCATCTATGAATAGTTTGTTCCATGTCAACAATGGAGCTTCGGGGGGTAGGGAACCGTTGTCGCATAGGAGGTGTGCGTCCGGTTCTAGAATTTCAAGGTAACCTCCGGGTTTGAGGGCACTAAAGAGGTTAATAGAGGTGGTTAGCGGCAGAGCTCCAAGGTAACCTGCTAACCCCCGTGCTTTCAGATGATCCAATGCCGTAAAGTAGAGGCAGATTGGGAAGGAATGTCACTTTTGGACCATACCGATATGCCTGACGGACCAGCTTGGGCCAATCGGCAATGGCGCCAAGCATGTAACGAGAATAAACGAGGTCGAAGGTGTTTTCGCCATAAGCCCACTCTTTTTCAACATCATCAACTTCGAATCCGACACTATAATAAAAGAGAGCTGTCAGCCCTGTTTCCTTCTGGACTGTTGATATTCAGAGGCTGAACTGACTTTGGAGGGACCCTGTCAGGATTACGTATTGGTGAGCAGGTTAATCGAACTAGTCATTGGTAAGGGCACTGGGAAGGCTAGGACGTACCATCTAGGCTGGATAGGGCTTAAATCGTTGCCGATGACCTAATATTATCGTTTTTACGTCAGCAGTCGGGCCGCCATAGCATAACAGGGACGCAAACACTTCTGGTCAACTTGCATAAGCTGATGGATACTTATCCGCTATTGTCACGAATGTGTAAGAAAAGATGAGACGCCTCTTCGAACGGTTGGGTGCGGTATTGGTAAGACTAACCCATTTCAATCGCCCAGATACCGGTCCCAGTCCCTATATCCAATATCTTCTGCGGCTTATCTCCAATCGGTGCGGCGTGCAGATTTCCTTTTTGGAGAACAGTCATGAGATGGTGGCTCAGGTCAAGTCGGTCACTCTCACTCTGTAGTGGTGAAGATTAGTAGCTCTATTTGTTATAGCTTTGATAATTGTAATAAGTATATATAGAGGACATACTTCGTCATTTGGCATAAAATATTCTACTCCAAAAAGACCAATTGCAAAAGCAAGTATAGGTTAGTCGCTATTTCAGAACACCCCAGCCATGATGCTGATAATTGAAGAAATTGTTGTCCACACACAATCCAACAAAAGCCCACCCGTCCTAACTGGAATATGTGTTGGGGAAGGACGCATACTCTTGCTATCACCCATTTCCAGGGAATGGTATCGTCGCCCATTCTCATAGACATAATTCTGGATCGAAGTCTTCAGGCTGGTGGTGAAGCTCTCTCTGTATCGCAATGAATGAAGTTAGCCCACGAGTATCTTCCCTGAGACAACCACGTTGACCACGTTATCGAAAAGCACCCCGTCATGTAGATCACGAGGTAGAAAGATTGTCACACGGAAGCAAAAGGGAGAAGGAGAAACAAACAGGTCGGAATCGCTGTATGCAGACTCGGAGTAACTCTGCGTTTAAAGAATGATCGTAAGCGTTAGAAATGAATTCTCTATTATGAATGTGTTCCCTGTGACGAGGCACATCTTGAGCGAACCTGGCGGTACTCCTTACTTCTGCCTCGATCTCTGGGTGCACTGTTGTGGTAACCTCACCGGAAGCCTCTGCTTGTGGGGAATTTCCTATGCTCCCTAATGAAGCGCCTGTGGGAGATCCGCTCCTCGAGGGTGAAGACTGGGTCGCCATAAGTCCGGTTGGTGTCAGTTGAGTCTCTTCGTGGACATAAACGCGGTTGTGTGTTGACTTATAACACGACCCGCTAGGTTAATTTCCTGGCTTTTAAGTATCTTGAGGGACCCATTGTCGATGGGCGTGCCGCTTTGTTGGTGGAGGTTGTTTACAAAGTAGGCTCGCCTCTGGACGCGGAAACATAATATGTGAGTATGGATGCAAGGTGACGGGGTATTCTTGCTGGTTTAGATCATTTGGACTGGTGAGAACGAAGCACGGCAAGTTCCATACGTTAGGAGTAGCCCATATCCCTTGCTTATTTTGTCTGACTCTGCATAGGCGCATTCTCACAGGAGGCACAACAGGTGACCAAAGGCGACCAAGGAAAAACATCTAGACACAGAAATGTGGTGGTGGAGCAAATGGATTTGGAGTATATACAAGGTGCTAAGGGCTTAACCAAAATATCTGCACGTCGCAACCATTGTGAAACCTTTATTTCTCTTTTTAGTGGTCATCGGGTATTCCCAATACAATGTAGATATCTGGATATCCCAATTTGTTCGTCGAAATTTAAGACTAAGCCGAGATGCATGCTATTGGTGGTTAAAACAAACAAAAAAACACCACTTGCCTTGCAAACACAATCGCTATCACAATACCGTGTTTAGAGATATTATAAAGCCCCGAAGAAAAAGAGGTAGACGGCAATGGTCGCACCGAAAAACATCACGTAGGTTGAGTTGGGGCTAAAACATCTGATCACCATATGTTTTCTTTTTGAGCTAGACGAGTTAGACGGGGAATAGAAACGGCAGAGGCATCCAAAACACACAACACAACAGCACAAATCTGTGGCTATGAGGCAGCGATACCTCCCTGAATTATATAAGTATGTCTATGAGGCAGCGATACCTGTCGTCACTGGCTGCCGACCATCTTTCCGGGCCACACCATCAACGCATACCTCCGGGAAAAAGAATATACGATCTGATACAATGCTAAGAGGATATAGGACCGTAGAATCGACATTGTAATTGTCACGCTATTTTACCCGACACCTTCGAAAGGCGTCAACTACGGTTAAATTGCACTTGGCATTCTTTCGTCGAAAGAATGTCGCTTAGAGTAACCATAATTCCCCCAAAAGGCCGAGATACTGAGAATATGCGCCGAGGTTGAGAAAAGATCAAGCGAAAATATTTGATCGCCAATTTCTGTAGCGGTTGTGCCTGGCATCATCCGGAATTGTCAAGAAATTAGCAGAGATTTCTTGTATTATGCTGATCTAACCGCAAATGGCATCGGGGCTTGCGAGCCGGAATATCCCACGGATTGCTCGCTCAATGATTGTTTAACCCCTGGCTCGGGACACTGAACAGGGGCCGATATGGAAGTGGAAAGGACCCATGCTACGGAATTGAAACCTTGGTCAATATACGAGGCGCACTATGATTTCTTGGAATTCTGGAATTGGCCCATTGTCGGCAAGAACTTCATTTTGGTGTTAGAGCTCGAGTAGCATAACGAAAAGCACACGAGGTTAGAGGCTATCTCCTACACATTATGTCCACAAGAGGTCGTAGGCACCACTTTCATACACATGATACTTGCAGACGAAGGCGTATAGAAAAACTGAAGAACAGGCTTCAATGAGAAACTCCTACCTCAAATCGAAATTTTGGCTAATATCTCCAAAGGGTGAGTGTCATCTAACCATTCCCCAGAAGGCACCAAACCCAAACACTGCACTCCAACACACGAATAAGACATTGGTGGATGCCCCTATTGCAGTTGGTGTGAAGCATCGGAGACTACGACCTTTCGGGGTCAAGATTCTCCAAATTCGATCTGCAAGGTACACAAATTCGAAAGAGAGGAGGCCAAACTTTAGGAGCAAGCCCGGATGGAGGGAATATATTAATCCCTCGACCCTCCCTGGTATCTCGGACTTTTTGTTCCTCAGGCACAACCTCACATTCTTATAATATCGATCTTGTCTCATTTACATCACTTCAAGCATTGATAGTTATTGTTCCTCTTTTGTAGTTTTCGCCTTACAACAGTCATTCCCTTATCCTCCGCTTACGGCCTACACATTGCATCCTTGAATTCATGAAAAAGGATCGGAGCATTGAATACTAAAAAAGTTCTTGTCGGATAAGATAATCAGCAGCATTCTTCTGAAGTTACCGAAAATCGACGCTTCGAATTTGCCAGTAATTTTATCATTTGTGAAACGGCTCCACTGGTACCCGCATTTGGTTCCAACCCAGTAAACCAAAGCTTGACGGCCGTCGGCGTCTCGACATCAGTTCGATAGATAAACCACGTGTGTGATAATTCGTCATCGAAATCACCCCGCGCGGACGGTACGTTTCACTTTATCCATTTTATGCGATCTATTACGCCGTTTCTGCCTTTATCCGAAACGCATGCAATGTCGATGTCTTCAGCGCTTGTGCGACGAAATGAAGAAAATGTTACCGATAGGTTGAGCCATGCCCTAAAGACCCACGTGACCCTGGCGTAGTAATCGCATAGCGGATTACATTACGAAGAATTTGCAACCTATGCTTCTGATCCTGAAGGCTTGGTAGTTCTTGTTCTTTTATCTGGAGCCATCGGATCTACAACGCAACATGACGGGTGGCGAGTGAAGGTCGTTTCGGAATCGTAGATCTGCTGGCTTCGTCGTTACGCCGTTGGTTCAAATGTCTGCATGATATTAGGGGGTGTGAGCCTTTTTTGGCCCTTCCTATCATCATGCAATTACGAGCTGTCATAATGCTGCCTAATTCGATCTAGACAGCTATGTGGATAACAATGACGAATCGGCTAACGCCGCTCGACATTTAGACAACGGCTTTTAGACCAAAACCCCATTTAGACCTACAAGGCCGCGAAATATCCAATACGAGCCGGTATACGACGGACATTGACAAGAAGCACTCCTAATGCGCGGTACCTTGTAGCCACAACTCGCCTGAGAAAGCAAAAAACAATACCAACAATCTTCGATCTCAGCAACCGTCTCCTAAGAAATCAAGTTCTCCTGTATGATAATAAAGGCATCTCCCCACCGAATCTTTGGGTCACATAGCAGTTTGAAGATAGCGACGGAGGCGCGGTTAGTGGTACCAACGAATAAATGGATAATGAATCAAGAATAGGCATCTATCTGGCCATATATCTTGAAGCCAAAGATGGTCGGCTTGTCATGGCCATCGGCTGACCAAACGTAATTAGGGCCCAAAATATGGAAGTAATCACGGGAGCGATGACCTCGCTGTGTAGTAGCTTCGACGCCTTCCGAATCAAGCTCCGGACGAGCCTTCTTGATTGGCGATTCGGAGATAAAAAGTTTGGCGTGCAGTTTCGCACTGGTAATTGTATACTTATCTCCATAGCTGCCGGCTAATCCCGACCGGAGTACTTCTAAAACAATCCGTATAGCTTCTTCATAAGCCTTTGCCTCTCCATTAACAGGCGTACGAAGGAAGATGCTATTTTGATGGCCGAATCTCTTGATTTGCCGGGAGCTGATATCAGGAAAGAGCTTAGCCATAAGCGGGATTATACCCTTGTTCCGGAGGCCTTGCGACTGAAGCTTTAGAAGTTGCTCGATAAATAAATCATCGTAATATAGCCTATCGCCGTTTATTTGACGCTTTTGAATGGCAATTTGATGCCTCTCAGGCTACAAATCAGGCAATCGAATGTCCCATTCCTTAATCCGGCGCTCCAAGGTAGAGAGCGACGGGTAAAGGTTATATTGGGCAATATGGTTTAGAATTACGGCTTTGAATGGTGTTATTGGCATATAGATCTTTGATTGGATCTTTATATGGCTCAAGATCGTATTTCGGGCGCCCTGAGCTGCTCATTTTGGGGCTGAGGTATTTCGGAGAGTGCGGGGTAAATTGGGATGTGTTGATTTTGTTGCATTTGACCGCTTTTAATTTTGACGGTGGGGGTGGTCCCTATGCCACACTGTAGGAACGACAAAGAACGAGCTCTCAGATAGTGAAAATTCTGCCGGGGTGTACAGTATATAAAAACCACCGAACATCTCGCTCTGGTGACAGTAAAAACTCCATCCTCTGGTGGAGTATATCCGGAAGGAGAAATTGATGCCAGGTCCCATGTTGTTTCGATAGCTACTAGATTTGCAAGCCCAGCTCTTGGAGCTGTCCGCCAAGTTCTAACTCCTTCTACATCCATAGAAGCCGTAATTCCTGTCCTTTGCGCCGAGGATTTAATTCAAGATGAATACATCACCGAAACCTCGGAACCACTTCAGTGTCCGGCATGTTTCTATCATCCGCTCAACGACCGTGCCATCAGAGAACATGTCTACCACAACGAAGGCAGTTTGCGACGGCATTTCGAGAAACAGCACTTGTCGCGGTACGGCGTCTCGGACGTGCTCATGTGTCCGTACAAAGATTGCGAGAAGTCATTCGTGCGGGAAGGCTGGTATGAATCTCACCTCGCTCGTGTGCATCAGTTTTATTTATCGCCTGCTGTGGACACTTGTTTGTTTATTAGGGGTTGACTTATATAGAGCGGAATGAAATTTGCTGAATACAATTTATTCAACGAAAATGGTCGGATTCTACGGAGATGCGGATATGAAAAGGTCTTTTTGGAAACAGCGGTTGCGCTATGTGAAATCTTACAACATACTAGATGCTGAATCAAGCCGGCAGAAGCTGGAGGCAATCCTACAAAATTACATCCCGATGTGTCCAATCAGTCACGATTCCGAACGGTCCTACGTATATGACGATATACTCAATTACCAGTGTCTTCCAGGAATTAAAGATTCTAGGTAGACAGCTATTTCCTTGTTCAAGCTAGGGGCGGCTTGGGCGCGCTTTCTGACGCTCAATTTGCACATCGCTTGACCAGAAGGCAGCCTTCCCGTCCGTGTTTGGCGAACTCGTTGATTTTGTTGCGTTCGTAGCGGTAGGACAAGCCGGTCATCTTCTGCTCTGGCTAACGATTGATCAAGACATCACTCGCTCTTATCTTTCAACCCAGCTCTCTCCTCTCTTACTCCATACACTGTTTCCTTCGCTCGAATAGACAATGTCCTCATCCCTGGAAAGTGAGCGGCGCTTGAGAATTCGATTTCTTTCGGCCAATGGTTCGACTGCAGCAGGAGGATTGCATTTCCGAGTGGATTTAGAAACATATTAGTTACTGTGCAACCGCAGCATTAATGATCGAGCGCGACCTTCAAAGGAGATGTGGCTCAACCAAGAAAGATGCAAGGAATACTGGTATGGTAGGTGCCAGCAAATCGCCGTCTGGCACGCGGACAACACAATATCAAAGCAACAAGCCTGGATCCTTCAGCTAACGTTGAATGCAGTTGAAGGCTGAAGCAAGTTGCACCCAAAGGAAGCCCACAAAGACGCAAATTCGAAATCAAGGAGCCATGGCTCAGCTGTAAACCTATCCGAAGATGACATTTATAAGATCTGCCAGCAAACTCAACGAATCTTCTTAATTTCCTTAAATTTGAACTCGATACCAGTTTAATCAAAAGAAACGCCGCCAGTGAACCCTTTTGGATCGCCAGCCGTCGGTTCGTCCCGTGGATCAACGCTTCTTGCCTGGCTGCCGACAGAGACGCCATGGATGCGCCGGGTGAGCCATCATCTGCTGGCATGAATTTAAACTCGGCCCCAGGGTCCCAAACCCATGACGATTACACAGTGGGATGGGTTTGCGCGCTTCCTAAGGAACAGACCGCGGCTACCGCAATGCTAGATCGGCAGCACGCTGATCTCCCGAAGCCCCCGAAATCCAACGATTATAACTGCTACACCTTGGGATCTATCGGTAGTCACAACATCGTTATAGCCTGCTTGCCTTTCAACAGGATAGGCGTGGCTCCGGCGGCTTCCGTTGCTGCGCAAATGATGATCACTTTCCCGAATATCAAGTTTGGTCTCATGGTTGGTATCGGAGGTGGTGTTCCAGACAACGACGTTAGACTTGGCGATGTCGTGGTCAGCACGCCTACGAAACAATTCCCCGGGGTGGTTCAATGGAATCGAGGCAAGGCGACTGAAGGTGGCAAGTTCGAACGGACTGGAGCGCTTAACAACCCCCCCCAATTTAATGCTGACGGCCTTAACGAGACTGTATTCGGAACACGAGAAGAGGGAGCCAAAGACACGTGAATACTTGGGCCAATTAGGACAAAAGTTTCCGCTTCTGGTTCGAAAATATTTGAGATCCGAAGACCTGAAGGATGTACTGTTCAAATCGGACAGCAGTCATATCAATAAGCCTCCCGCGGGCGGTGGAGAAGCGGCTGGGGTGGATCGCTGCGAATTTTGCGATGCGACAAAGGTTGTGCGGAGGGAGCCTCGAGACATGCGAGTTCATTACGGCCTGATCGCATCCGGAGACCAAGTCATCAAAGACGCCGCCTTTCGGGACGAGCTCAACAGGAATCTCGGCGGTGGAGTTCTCTGCGTGGAAACAGAGGCGGCGGGGCTTGTGAACGATTTCCCCTGCATCGTCATTCGGGGCATCTGCGACTACGCGGACTCGCATAAGAATGACATCTGGCAGGAACACGCGGCGGCCGTGGCCGCAGCGGTTGCGAAGGAGCTTTTGGGATATGTACAAGCAAGCGAAGTTGAGAAAGAAAGACCAGCGCGTGATGTGATAAAATCAAGTTAGTTTGCTGGTATGTCCATTTCACTTGTAATTACAAGGTTCTGATCATTCAAAAATATAAATTTCAAGATACCAACACCGTCATTCCGTTTCGTATGCCCTTCCCTCAAAACCGCAACTTTATGGGAAGGAAGGGACAGCTCTCAGAAGTTCACAAACACTTCCGCGAAGCCACGTGTCGGGAAACCCCACGTATACTTGCGCTCACTGGAACCGGTGGTATGGGCAAGACCCAGATTGCCGTCGAGTACGCTTACATATACCAGAGCAAATACACTGCTGTTTTCTGGCTATCCGCGGCAAGTGAGGAAACTCTCCGAATTTCGTTCGTCGATATCATGCAGCGCATAGTTGAAGAACAAGCAATGATGATAGAGTGGCCTGGCTCCACTCCGGATTATAACTTGATTGCTTTGAAACTTCGCATATTTGGTTTGATTGACAGCAACGGCATAGTTAGCACCAAGCCAGAAAACGCCGAAATTATCAAGGCAGCCGTGTTTTGGTGGCTTCAATTACCCCGGAATGACAAATGGCTACTCATTTTTGATAACGCGGACGACCTGGAGACATTTAATATTGGAGAGTATCTTCCGAACCACGGCGGCGGAGCCATCATTATCACCAGCCGCCGACCGGAGTTCTCACACAACGCCGAACAGATGAATATTGATGGGTTGGATCGGACGAACGCGGTCGAACTTTTATTACGTATGGCACAGGTGGCGGATCGTACAAAAGGTACGGCCAAGAGTAGATATCGCGTCTCATCGCCTTTCTAACCTCAGGTATTTAGACGTCGAAAAGGATGCAATCAGCCTCGTCGAAAAGTTAGGTTTCATGCCCCTCGCTATCAACCACGCAGGCTGTTATATACGCGAAACGAAGGTTTCGCTACAGGGCTACCGTTCACTTTATGAAAAAGCCTTCATGGTCCTGCAATCAAGAAGGCCAAAATTTGGATGGGATTATCGGAGTGACACAGCGGCAACAACGTGGGAAATCTCATTCTCGAGAATTGAGGATAAAGATAAGGAGGCGGCTTCATTACTCCTTATCTGTTCATATTTCAATCCTGAAGAGATATGTGAAAGCCTGTGGGAGGATGAGCTGTCCGAAGAAACCTTTCAGGTCCAGAGTAGGTATCCATTCAAGCACTACAGGGCTTTGCACTGATATCTGGTAGTTAAGGAGAGAACTTTGCTCCTCGCTTCGTACTCGTTAGTAAGTATAATCAGTTCTGGAGCCTTTTCCATCCATCCCGTCGTACATTTATGGGCGCGGGAACGCCTGAAAGAATCGGATCGACCCCAGTACATGAGGGAAGCGGTAAAAATAGTGGGGAAGGTTATCCAACGAGAAAATATGACACGAGGGAGTAGCAAGTGGGACGCTCGAGAAGAGAGAAGGATTGGGGCTCATTTAAAGTATCTGAGTCGATATGAGACGCCGAAAATGACAGAATTACTTGGGCATGACGAAACGGGATCAGGAAAAGAAGCCGTCCTGGACGTATTTCATAATGTCGCATCAGTCCTCTCCAACCAAGGCGGATACGACGAGGCCATGCTGTGGTACGAGCGCGCGCTTGCCGGCTTCGAGAAGGCTATGGGCAAAGATCATCCGTCGACACTCAGCGCAGTCAACAACATCGCAGTAATCCTCAACAACCAAGGCAAATATAACATGGCCATGCTGTGGTATGAGTAAGCTCAACCCGGAATTACCAGCCGCCAGTCTTAACCGAGTTCGTAGATGCAAACGGCGTGTTATCCAACCGAAAACCAGATAATATTACATCATCCAGTATTATAACGAAAATTGCTCAGAGTTGATGGAGGTCCGATGTATACCGCCCATCCATTAGCTTGATGATAGATCTGATAAAGTTACTAGCATAAAATTAGATAAAATTTTATAAATACAATGGAAAGATACTACCCTAGTATTATAATAATAATTCTATAATCCACACTCAACACCTGTTTAAGATTAAAGGTTTAATCTGGTTATATTATTAAATATAGTCAAGTCAAAGTCAAAAATAATATTGCTGAGACCCTTCGGAGTTTTCTATCATTCTGCAAACCAATATGGACCGCAGGGATCGTTCGGCTAACAAGGCTTAAGTTGAGAAAATGTGATAGAAATGCGCACCGATGTTCGAGAAACAAGTGATAATGTCAAACTTCTGAGATCTGACCAAAAGCGAGAAAAGATAGTCAAATGGCTGTCGCCCCCTGATCCTTCAAAAAATTACGAAGAAGCTCTGGGAAAACGCCACGATCGCTCATGTGGTTGGTTTCTGGAGGGCGATTCCTTCGTTAATTTGAAGACGCCACGGCAAAGCTCCTTCTTATGGCTGAGTGGCATACCAGGATGCGGTAAGACAATTCTCAGTTCTACCGTTATTAGAATCTAGAAGGTGATCCGTCCTGTCAACCTGTTCTCTACTTCTAATTCAACTTTGTAGATACAGCGAAACAGAAATTCGATAATATGCTCCGCTCTCTCATCGCCCAGTTTTGCTACCGGGATGCAGTCGCCTCGCGGCAATTAGACAACCTGTTTTCCGCTTGTAACGACGGGTCCCAGCAACCAACGTGTCAGCAGCTTTGTGGAGCTCTCTTAGATATGATAGAGCGAGTCGGAACGGTCTGGATTGTTCTAGATGCACTTGACGAGGCTAGCGAAGAAGAAAGGAAGAAATCAATATTGTGGATAAGAAAAATTCTCAATTCGCAGCAAGCGGATGTCCACCTCCTAGCAACAAGTCGACCAGAAAACGATGTTAAGTTCGAAATAATGAAGTTTGCTCAGGCAAATTATATAGTTACTTTGCGGAATAGCGACGTTGCTGCTGATATTCATTCGTACATTCAAACGAGGATTGGAAGCGGCAGTGGGTTCGAAAGGTGGCGATCGCGCCTAGAAGTTCAGGATGAGATTGAGACCGAGCTTGTGAAGAAAGCAGATGCAATGTAAGGATAGGTTGGTCTCCCGTCGTTCAATTACCGAAGATGCTAAGACCTACCAGGTTCAGATGGGTCGCATGCCAACTCGATGTCCTGGAAAGTTGCCCGGACTATCGTACTCTTGCCAAAGCCCTTATAGCCCTCCCGAAGACCTTGGACGACACCTACACAAGAATTATCAATAGGATCCCTGAGGAATATAAAGAGAACGCCATAAGAATTCTTCAATTTTTGACATATTCCGAGAGACCGTTAAGCCTCGAGAAGGCTGTTGACGTAATAGCCATAGATACGGAAGACGAGCAATACTTCCATCCAAAATACAGAATGCCTAATCCGGACGAGATATTATGCTACTGTTCCAGCTTGGTAGTTATGGTATCAGGAAGGCGACACTGGAACAGTGAGAAGAACGATTGTATAGAGCTTCGTCTAGCGCATCTTTCGGTCAAAGAATATCTAACATCGAACCGACTTAGCACTAACATCGCGCCGAGATTTCGAGAAATCGATGCCAAAGCGTCAATGGCCACAGTTTGCATTGCATATTTGTTAAACTTGAGCACCCAGATTGAGACGAATATAACAGATGGGAGTTCCCATTGGCGGCGTATTGTGCGAAGTATTGGATAACCCTTTCTAGAGTAGCGGAAGAAAAGGACGAAAGATTGCAAGGTTTTATCAAAAGATTCTTCAGCAATCATGGAGACATATATAGAGACTGTTATGGTAGTTATCCACCAGATAAATATTGGGAAAATGAGGTCTCCTGGGCCGGCTACAAGAAAACTTCGGCGTTATACTATGCATCATGTGGAGGTTTGATAAACGCGGTGGAGTATCTAATAAGCCAAGGAGCTGATATCAACGCTCAATGTGGCGAATATGGCAGCGCGCTTAATGTTGCATCCGGTGGCGGTTACGATAAAGTCGTTAATTTGCTACTAGCTAAAGGCGCTGATGTCGACGCGCAAGGTGGGAAATACGGTAACGCGCTTCAAATGGCATTGGCTTTCGGTCGCGACAAAATCGTCGGCTTACTGCTAGTCAAAGGCGCTGACGTCAACGCGCAAAGAGGAATATACGGCAATGCGCTTCAAGCGGCATCAGCTTAAGGTTGCGAAAAAATCGTCGACCTGCTGCTCGTCAAAGGTGCTGATGTCAACGCCCAAGGTGGATGTTATGACACTGCGCTTCAAGCGGCAACAGCTAACGGTTGCGACGAAGTCGTCGACCTGTTGCTGGCCAATGGCGCGTAAGTGGTCTGGTAGATACTCCCATACCGCTGTTACGAACTCGGTTTACAATCTATCCTGACTATTCCTCATTGACGCTTTAAATTGAACTTTTCGAGTTTTCGTTTCATGCTTTTAGGATATTTCTTTATCGAGCTGTGGGGATGTCACTGAAACAATGTCCAGCTGCTCTGCCTAATATACCTTACAAAGCGGACAAGATCCTAACTGAGATATATAAATCAACTTCATTATTAGCTTTTTGATCTGCTGCTGTTCTTTGTATCGCATGTTTGAAACTTTGTGTCTGTTATCATATGATTGTAAATATTGAGGACGTAAGGCCTAATATTCTATACATATTTATTAAAGCAAGCTCTGTCACGGATTATATTTTGTTCCTAAGTTTCAGCTCTATGAATTTATTCGGAATTTAGAGCAAGTCGATAATATTTTATTTAACTAATGGGCCTTAACTAAAGCGTTGTCGCTTCGTTTAAAGCCGCCTTATGCTTATTAATGATGATGATGCTTCGAAGTTAGAAAGCCGGTCAAATTCTAACGGCGGCGACCCCTTTTCAGAGTTTACTGTGTCTTTCCAGGACCGTGAGGAAATTTATTCTGTCCGAAGACTACGACATTGCCACTGTTCAGTTGAATCGATAAATCACCGTACCCAAACTCGGTTTCAACGCTGCGCTCCATCACGATTTTCTGAAAATCAGGAGTTGAAGGCGAGAGTACCTACACAGGGTTAAGATGTCTATCGTTCGCCCCCCCTTGGCACTTAAACTTCAAAGTATTCTTCCCATTAAGAGGACAATCAACACATTTCTGCAAATGAATTTAAACAGAGTCAATAAACAATACAAACCAAATACTGCTGGTAGGCGTTTTTCCAGCGAACGCGAACGAAAACGTATTGAAAGAGATCAGCGAGTTAAGGAAATTGAAGAGTTTGGTCTTCTAGCTTTAGCGTCTTGCGACTATTGTAAGGATCGTGGTCTCGAGTGTGTAGCCATGAATTCTGGGAAGTGTTCAGTTGTACCTGTCGAGGTCGTAGTGGGTGTAATGTGGTGCCTTGTAAGTGTTTTTCCCTGGTTCTTCTGTTATTTTTCTCTGACATTCCGCAGTGGAAAGAATTGGTAGACTTCGTCGTCGTCAGAAAGAAAAGAAACTGCGAGATCTGGAAGATCGAGTTATTGGCGTTCAAGCTTCCATTTTGAAAGCTCAAGAAGAGTTGGCTAAGGCGGTGACAGCTCAAACTGCCATGACGGCTGAGGTTCTTCGGCGTCGTCGAGAATTGGATAAGATTATTGATCGTCATGAGCATTCCATGGAACATACAGATCAGTTATTATTGGAGGAGGATATTGAGTGGGGTCATCCGTTAGAATCTGATGAAGATGTAGCTCCGGTGGACAGGTTTCGCCCAGAAGATTTTGGTATTTTTCAGTCCGAAGATCTTGGGGGTTTCCAAGAGGTTCTAGATTTCGAATCTTTTCTTGATGGTTCTTCTAGTATTCTGGAGGGGGTATAAATACTTCCTGCTCCTCTGTATTCTTGATTTTCAATAAATTCTTCAAATATCAAGATGTCTTGTCCGGTTCGTATTTCGGTTCGTCTTGCCGTCGTTTCCGCCACCTAGGCGCGGCGGATTCGAATGTTGCGTGCTCGTGCTCGTCGATCCCGTTACTGGCAGGCTTATTATTCTGAAAGGGTTGCGTGGTGGGAGGCGTGTGAGGAGTGGCTGGATAGGGTTCATGCCCATCTAGCCCGTGAAGGGTGTTCTTGCGGCGAGTGTTGAGGTGGGTATCAGTATCCTGCAAAGCGAATATCCTAACTTATGTTTTTCTAGGTCTTCCTCTTCTTCGTTTTGGTGGTTGTGGGGCCGGTGGTTCCTGTTGTACCTGTCGATGATAGCTCTTTAAGAGGCCCGCAGATATATTACCTCTGGGTATTCAGGAATCGTCATCTGAAGTATATGGTGGTGCCCATCTGATTAGGTATTTGTCTTCCTCGTTTGGTCCTTCTAAGATTTTTTCCACGTCATACTCATTGTAATCGTCATCTTCAATTAGTTCTTCGTCTGTTTCGCCATTGTTTTCTCTTAGTCCTGGAGGTGCTGGTTCCATAAGGGAAATGTGGAATTTTCTGTGCAGGCGGGATCCTTCAGGTATGAGAAGTTCATAGACATGTTCTCCTACTTTTCTGACTATGTCATAGGGTCCAAATTTTTGGTAGTCCAATTTTTTGTTGGGTCGTCGGGTTTTCAAGTTTCTAGTAAGCAGGTATGCTTTATTCCCTTCCTTCAAAGAAGGAGCTTCGCTTCTTCTTAAATTATAGTAGTGTGACATTCGCTCATTCGTAAATGATAAGTCGTTTTGTAGGTTTCTGTGGAGCGATGTCATATTTTGGACGTGTTCGTCGGTTTTTGGGACAGTTTCCGTATTCTGTAGCGGTGGTAATATGGAGGTAGGGTTCCATCCTTGTAGGGCTTCATAGGGTGTCATTTTGGTGGCTGAATGTTGGGACGTATTATAGGTGAATTCTGCTATAGGGAGTAGTTCTACCCAATTGTTTTGTCCGAAGTTGAGGAAACATCTTAAAAAATGCTTCAAGCGTTTGATTTAGTCGTTCTGTTTGGCCGTCTGTTTGTGCATGGGCTTTGGTTGCTACATTTAGCCTGGTTCCAGTATTCGCATTTCTTACTTTCCAAAATTTACTTATGAATAATGGGTCCCTATCGCAAATATGCTTTCTCTGAATGCCATATCTGCTAAAGACTCGTCGGTCGCAGATGATGTTGAATTCTCTCATTCCCCATTTGTCTTGCCATCGTTCGAAAATGGCAGTTTTCGTGAGTTTATCGGTGATTACTAGGGTTTCATTGTAGTCTTGCCCAGCGACTGGGTCGTAGGAGGATTACATTCCTTGAATGAAGTCATAGGTGATAACTTCAAAGGGTTTTGCAGATACGTCATGAGGTTGTAGGAATCCATAAGGTTTGTGTCTTGCAGGCTTATTTCTACAGCGCATGTTACATGTTTTAACATATTGCTCTATCTGTTGTCTCATCAGAGGCCAGAAGTAACCCTTGGTGATTAGTTCTGTTGTTCGTTCGATTCCTAGGTGTCCGTGAGCAGGCGTGTCATGGTGCTGACTGATAATTTCCTGTTGCATTTTTGGATCCGGTATGTATATGATGTCTTTGAAGAAGATAGTTCCTTCTTCTATCCTAAAATCCAATAGGCAGTCGTTCCGGATTCGAAATGATTCTTTTGGCAGTTGCGTCTTTTTCATAAGATGCGTCGATTCTCGGGAGGTCGGTCTGAACTTCATATTCGAGAAGGTTCAGTTCTCTGTTGATTGTAATGTGATCCTTTTCTTGTTTCAATATCGCCCCCTTCGTCTGGTTTAACTCCTGTCATTAAATCTGGTCGTCGACTGATGGCGTCGGCGGCTAAGTTGTCTTTGCCTTTGAAGTGGATAATTTTCATGCTATACTCGCTAAGAGTTTCCCACCATCTGACTTGTCTTCGGTTCAGAGTTTTAGCGTTTAGGAAACTGGTTGGATTTTATGGTCGGTGAAGAAAATGAACGTTTGAGAGGTGTGGAGATACGCTTGATAGAATATATGTGGATTCACGTACAAGCTGCAATATTAAAGGATGATAAAGTGAGCACTCAATCTAGCACGGATTGATTAGAATATGTGTTGATTCACTTACAAACTGAAATAGTAAATAATGATACAGTCAGCACTTAATCTAGTACGGATTGATAGACTGTATGTGGATTCACTTACTTCCTGCGATAATAAAGAATGATAAAGTCAGCATTCAATCCAGCACGGGTTGGTAGAATATGTGTTGATTCACTCACAACCTGCAATAGTAAAGGATAATCAAGTCAGCACTCAATCTGGCACTGATTGATCTTGATCCAGATGAGAATGGTGATGCCTAGATGTTCGCCTCTCGACATCTTAGAGGCTTACCTTGATTATTCGATATATTCTGTGAGAAGGAAGAAGTACTTAGCTGGCATTATCCACTGATAGCCAATACCAGCTAGAGCGGCCCCGGCCCAGCCACCCAGCGCGTCACCCAACAGGCCAGCCAGTTCAGAGTGGTAACATATTTTGCAATCTTGCGAATTGCACACTTTTTTGATTTTTTTCGCTTGTGTCCACTTTTGTTCACCATGTGCAGGACTCCGTTCAGAAACGCAAAGTTACATACATACTTGCAAACGAGTCTTATTCATCATTAAGAGTCCCATTTATGAGAAAATCGACATTACGCAGAGGAAAACGCTCACGATTCCCCGCCCCCAAGAAAAGTAGTTTACAAGGGTGTCGGGGGGCTCAAAACTCGCTATGTTTCTAGAAAATCTATCTCGAAAGGTGCCGCTTGCTGGCCAATTGGATCAGTCATAATTGACCACCTACACATCATTTTGCTCTGATCTATAGGAAATAATTATTTTTTTTTCGTCTGAGTTAAAAAATTAAGGGTTGAAAGGGGCTATTCGAGCTGAACAGATATCACAAGCTCGTGATGGTACGTTGTCGGCTTCTTGTTTGTCACCTAAATACAAGGTTTTAGCCTTGGTCGTCGTTTGTGCTTCGCGCATTTGCGATGAAAAACAACGTTGTGTGCCTAACAAATGCCTCGGGTAATAAGTTTGTAAACATATTCGGCATTGTTGGTGAAGTTTGTAACAATCTTGTGGAATTACAAATGAGTCTGCGTTCCCGACTTAAAGGGTTTATTATATTCTGAATATGTTCACTATCCTTTTGTAATCGCTATCTACTTTTGGATGTGACCCAGTTTTAGAACGTTCATTGTTGTACGCTAACAAGCTGTTAAAGTGAATTCTACCCGCATCAAACCAGCCTGTACTATATGGTACTTATCTTGAATGCTGTACCAAATGAACAAGAGGAGATCAATATCTTTTTCATCATGGTAGTGCTGGGCTGTAAGGTAAATAGCCCCAATATTGAGTTGGTGACCAACTTTGGCTTGTCAAACATCAACAACCTTGTTTATCAAAAAGTTTAACACACTTATCTTGTGCTTGTCGCTCTCGAAAACCAAACGAAGTCGTTGTTTGGTTCTATACTAACAACAACACAATATTATGAGCTGAAAGAAACTGAGATGCCAAATTTGTATTAATTCACAAGGTTGGAAGGGTTACGAATCGGGCAGCATCCTAAAAGAGTAGCCAACAGAAGAACTCAGTTACAAGTTGTTAACAATGTCAATCATAACTCATAGAAAATTACTTTATATTTTAGATGGTCACCTCCAGCCATATGGAGAGTGTATACCATAACTAACAAGATTGGAAGATATAAAATAACAAGCTTGTTAAAATTGACAAATGCAGAAGGTCAAATTTTAGGCTACCGTCCAAAAATGAACATTACTATTAAAAGAAGTTAATCAAATCCAGTATATAAAATTCATCAGGAAAAAGGAATAGAATCCATCTTGCCATCTTACCTTCCCTAAGGCAGGTTTCCATCTTACATTGTCAGATGGGTAAGATGGAGCGCGATGGACCACACAACGCAAGATGGCATTTGGTCTTTTTGCTGATGTTAAAGTCACTTTAATTTTAAATTCACACTCTTAAACTCCTAATTAAATACAAATTTTTTATTTTATAATGGTAAACAAGTTTGTAATTTATGTAAAACACCAGACTACTATGGCTGGTTATAAGTTGAACTAATCTTATGATCTCTTCTTATTTATTTTGAGTAATATCTGTAATAGTTTTTTTTGGCTCTTTTGCCCACTTTTTTTATTATATCTACATTAATATTATATCCTGCTTAATTAAGAAGTTTTAAGATATCCCTTTTTATTAATGTAGTTTTTTATGATTTCAGAAATTCGATCTTATTGATTAGGTATTTGGAGATAATTAACAAGTTTTTTTTTGTTTAAATGGCTTTTTTTATATCTCTTAACTTGAACCATCCTTCGCCGATTAGGCTGCCTAGTATTTCGGTCTCAAAAAAAAAGGATAGCACGATGAATTCCTCAGGACCATCCAATACTCCACAAGGTAACCCACCTCAGGTTCTATCCCAATGTCTACCTCAAAATTTCTAGGGTGTTCCTGCTTAAAACCCTTTGAATAACCTATTATCATTTCCATCTTCTCATACTAATTCTTTTTGCTGGAGCTCACGAGCAACGTACGGTATGTACCGTACTATAGCGTGATCGCATACTTATACCCTCACAGCGCTACCACCCTGATCATACTTTTGGATCCATGGTGTGGTCTTTACACTTTTGACATTATTTACGGGCAAAATGCGCAAATACTTAATATGATTCTACAATTGGTTATGGGTAATTGGATAGATCAGATTAATCAAATTACTCTCCTTATTATGCTTACAATTTAAGTTAATGCACAGGTATCTACTGCTATTATCTATTTTCTTAAAATTAAAAATATTGTTACACTCTGCCCCAGTACCTAAGTACTCAAGGTAGACAAGCTTCACTTCCGCTTCTGATCTCTCATTCTAAGATACCTGGGTTCTCAGAACTGGGAGTATGTAGTCGCTTCAAGATATCAAAGAATGATAGAGATGTGTAACGTTCAAATATAATAGGCTGGTATTAATCTGAATACTATTGAGTTGACCGATGAAGAGTAAGAACTATTCATCAGTCCTAACGATAGTCTTATATACATAATGATGCTTCATACAATTAGTAGTAATAGGTTGATATGGTCCTGAGTATCATATCAGTCACGTGATGTACGTGTGCCATATGAGACGCGCAAAACAGGGGTAATTCATCAAACAGACAAAACAGGCAAGCATGCTGAATATTACAATATTAATATTGGTGCGTGAGAATAGGAGCGTGTTTTCGGCGGTAGGTGTTGTCATGTCTTAGCCGTGGCTATGACAAATATACACAAGTTTAATCTTGTTCCTGGCAACCTGTTAGCCATGTTTTGTGATATATCCGTGTGAGCTACTGCTTAATAGCAAACTGACTGATCCGTGTCATATTTTTCATACTGCTTTAAAATTGTAATAGCTATAGCTGTTCCGTTTAAAGGCTTTTGCTCTGAGTACTACTCAATATACCAGCTTAGGAGGGATGTTGATTACGAAACAACGCAAAATGCGAATAGCAAGACTATCAATATGAGGATGGTAAATCTAGGAAGCTGGAATAAGGAATTGAATTATAACAACATAAACTATCAAAATCAGCATATATTTGAGTATACGACCCGCGAGTGAAGAAGACCAAAACATTCAACTTGTTTGGGATTTTTTAAACGATGTTGTGAGGGAATTTCGAAGAGAAAGCATGCATTGATTGCCAAAGATAACATATTCTGGTTTCTAATTGATACAGAATAGCTGACTATGATAAGAGGCAAAGCCTACAGCGACTGGCAGTCCCCTTTTGCCCATCTATATAATCATGACCTCATGTCTCCATTCTCCATACGGATAGCCTTATTCCTATCTCGATGATCTTTGATTTGATGGAAGATGGCAGTGACGGCATGTAAAATCCTGTAGTTATAAAGTATAGCATCAGTGGATATTTTGGGACAGATGATATAAGAACACTATTTTGTTAAATAAATCTAAACTTACGTGCTGAATATGGCTAGAATGAATGTGCCCCACGGCAAATTACAATCACGTCCCTTTGGAACGACGGGAGTATAGGTATTACGGGGACAGGGACCAGCAGGGCCAGACGGGCGCGTTAGATCGGAGACGGCAATGAACGCTCCCACAAAGAGGATGTCCAGCACAATAAGGATCCAACGTAGCCAGTTGGGGCCCGCTCTTCTCATAATAATCTTGTAGATCATTAGGGTAAGAGTGTAAACTATAAATTGACCCCAAAGATTAGTAATCAGACGATAGTTCCTGGACGAGCGAATGGTCGGCAACTTACCCACAGCGGCAACGAGGATGCCTTCAACTGCACCCTGAGCCCGCGAGGCCTTTTTGGATATGGCAAGAATCCTGGCGAGACGGGCAGAGAAGAGAGCCAGTGAAATAATAGCAGACAGGAATTGCAGGATGCGGAGAATGCGATGAAACGTTGGAGAATTACGAATACAAGTAAAAAAGGACGGGTTATTATTGCTCTTCTCCATGGTAACGGTCGATTGACGGTATCAATTGACGAAATAGATAAAACAGGCAGTAGGAGAATATAAAATTAGTTATAGGTGTTGGCTGGTATGAAGCGGCGAACAGACGAGAGAATGGAAATGTACAGCGGCAGGCGCATAGCTTATATACAAACTTATATTCTCCAAGTGACATTTTACCTGCCCTTGGTCAATCGATCCATTCTATAAAGCTTACCTTATGGCTGATAGAAACTATTGCGTATCCACGACGTTTGTTCCACATTGTAATGTTACTAGTCGCCACTCAAAGCTGTCGCTCACTGAGGGCTGGTATAATATATATGATATAAACTGCGAGTATGCATTCGTGCATCGATAGCTGTATTCCGCCACCCCGCAGCGCTTGGCTGCTCTAATGAACAAGTTCGCTGCGGTGTATGCAAATGCACTAACACGAATTACTTTGTCGATCCGTTGGGACGCCACGCCACGCCACGCCACGCCAGGACATCGTACACCAGCCACACAAACCATTGATTTGATGCCTGTGGTTGGATGGGCTAGTAGCTCCGTTTTTCCGTATTGGAAGCCAAAGGCGGCGATTATAAAAGCACTCAGGAATACCCCAAGTCCCTCAATAAATCAGTTCGCCTGCAGATAAACCGTATTATTGAGCAACAATTGTAAATTTCTGAGCATATTGTAATTTGGCTTCATATCGTCACTAATATTAATAAGAATTTCGTAAAATATGGTAACACCATCAAACTTCACATTCCGAAAATATGCATTATTTGTTGAAATTTCTTCTGGTTAGGGCTGGTAGTTACGTATGCGCATATACAAACCCGCCAACCCGGGTCGTCCCGTTTCCCACCTAGCCCAACAAGATTCCGAGAGAGGCTCGAGAAAATTACCACGCTTTCTGTCATGCATACTTTGAAAATATCCGGTTATCACACCGGTAGCGTGTAATGATTCACCTTAGCATCGACTGCAATTCATGGTTATCTTTTATCAATTCGCTCATAATATGATATGGGCAGATATTACCCGGGAAGTAATGAGTTTCCATGTGATAATCGGCCAGGAGAGGCAATTGGAGTGCCTCATGATCAAATGATAACGTATTGCAAACCCGCTACGTATCCAAGAGTTTTGGCATTTATTGATTCTGTTGTGTCGCCAAAGATATTTATATCCAAGAGCAAATCGGTGTAGCATCTATAAATAAAATTTTATTAGAATGATACAAGATTTTTGTAGCGTCAACAAGTCCCAACCGCTCCAGAGTCCTGGAACAGAGTGCTTTTAACAAAGGATGAACATTCTATTGGAGTCAGTCGAAAATCGGTTAACGGGTGGCAGTTCATGGCGGTAACATCTCGGGACGTCGTCTCATAAAATCTTCATATTCTGGGGTTTTCCGTGGAATAGGGCTTTGATACGGTATTAAATTTATGCATTTGGGATATAAGTGTAAGCATCATCCTGGTTGAATAAATTTGTCGTCATTTCTTATCGCAATGTTTTGAATTTGGGAACCATTTTAGCTTTGTGACACCACGGCGTGAACTAGCAATACAAATATTAAATAGCATACAAGCATTTTCATAGGTTAATTATTTTCCCATTTTTGGTTACCAATAGCTACCAATCGGTTGAACAAGGCATCTCTCTCCGGTACCGCCATAAACCTTCTCGCCTTCTCGTTTACATCATCAATCTCCACACTTCCCAATAAGTCCTCCCCACCTCCCCAGCTCGCTGTTGCATCAGCAATTTTGTTCGAGAAAGCAGCACTTCTCCTCAACTGTTTGATATCGATGTACGGAATCTCGATTCCTGGATATGATCGATCGCCTTGTTCTTTCTCACTGAAGATAAGCATATCATCAGTGAGGTAGATCCATCCAGGCTTCCCGTCATAGCGGGCTTTGTATTCGCTCGGTCCGGCAAATATAACATTCTTCTTCTTTGGGAGAACACCCAAGTGACTTTTCGCCGTCTCCGAACCAGCTTTAGCTCTCATGTAATCAATAGCCGTCTTTGTCTCCACGGCAGCCTTTGCATTCCCCTTGACATTCCTCTTAACAGCGCGTATGACTTTGGAGAGTATTTTACGCTTGGGCTCATCCTTGTCTTTCTCTTTCTGCTGATGATTTGCTGGGTCAACATTGTAAGATGGATGAATTGATTGGTGGATTTCCGTGTCCGTTCCAGCGAGCGGGATCTCATTTTCATCAATGAAGTTCATCTGATCAGGATCTTCAGGGTTAGAAGTAGGCACGCTAGATTGATAAAGGCTTTGTTGTTACTATTTGGCCAATTCTCAATCCTCGATTCCTTGTGAATTTCGAGGGTGTTGGTTATGCTGAATTTTATATTCTGAATTCTCTCCGCCAACTCGTGGTAACCTTGGAAGACTGATTCTCGGAGCTAATGATGAATATCCAAAAATATCTGAAAAGCAAAAATCGCCCACATTGGGCGTTTGCCGATTAGCAGCTCGCGCGCCGCCTTTATTACCTGATCGTCCATCATATCAGCCTCCATTTGCGCTAGGAAGAAGAAATCCGGCAATATTTTTCCCAGAATAGCTTTGTCCTCGTCAATCTTTTCTCTGCTTGACATTTTCGCCCTGTCAGCCGTCTCATCGAACTTGCCAAAGAAGCCAGGATCTAATTCCAGGTACTGGTAATAATCGGATTTATGCAATGCGGCAACTGCATCCAACATACTGAAGCAAGGGAACATTAAATCTTCTCCAACATCATACAACTCGATATTAAAATGATCGTCCGCCCGTTCTCTCGCTTTCGGATCCACGCCCCTGGATTTGCTCTCCCCTTCATAGTAGGGAGATATTATTGACAAGTAGTTGGCGCCAGGATGGATCTGGCAATAGTCGTCTTCAATCTGGCGTACGAGCGTTATCGCGGTATCGGTCACTACGGCTACCACTACCAGGCTGATTAAGCCTTGCTTGTATGTATCCCACAGAGTTCTCATGTTCTCTCTTATTGATATGACGTCCTTGATTAAGAAATAGGTTTGTAGGATACGATCGTCGGGGTTGTCTACACCTTGTGACTTTTGAAAGCCTTTTATACTCTCGTTTTGGAGCTGTTCTTCCCAGATTTGATGAAGCGCATCTAAAAAATCAGCGTTTATCGAGGGCCAAAGATATTCGGAACATACCTTCTGCGGGAACCTCACGAGTCGTCGCCTTCAGGTCAATTAGAATTTCGCGGACCTTTTTCAGCTGGTCGTAGAAGAATTTATGTTTTGCCGTGGAGATTTCGTCTTTATGCGTCTGAAAATTTTTTAATATTTTCTTGCTCTCGCTCCTTGATGGTTCTCTCTAGTATATGGAAGAACCTTGCTGGGATAGACCCTTCCGCAGCCTTGGTTTTGATAAACTCGGCCAGCGCGGTATACTCGCTCACAGCGATAACGTAATTTGTAAAAGGCTTCTCTTTTGCCAGCTTTCTCGCTTTGCCTTTGGGTCGCGGGCCCTTTAACTTTTCGGGTGGATGACCGTATCTTATGGCCGTCAACATTAACCATTTTGATATAGTTTCGGTATCGATTTTGTAAGGCCAATATGAGCTCTTTACTGACATTTCACCGATCGCGATCCTTGGCTCTGAAACGTAATGAATGTGATTTTACGGTTTCTACACCTGAATGGGTTCCTTGCGAAGGCGAGCTCTAGCTAGGAATCGGAACCTTCAATTGAATTAAAGTAGAGGTTTCAAAGATGAGAGAGATGAAATACGGATAGAAGGTAAAAGAAACCAGGCAGGATCCAATTTTCGGCATTGCATCGGTGCGGGGAAATTTAAATTCAACTACACCTTCCCACCTTCCCTACGATACAACACAATTCACCGTAAGCCAAATTAACCCCACTCGCTCCGGGTTCAATTACCGGAACAAAGGGCGGTACTTCTGATGGTTGACCTTAGCTCTTGCTTCTGTGGCGTGCTTGCTGCGCCGGCAATTTGGCATTTGACTGTTCTTCAGTGGCAGCTGAAATACCGGAATGGCAAGAAAAAATCTTCGCGACAGAAGATCCCGAAAGATAAAGATCAAATTTTATTTTACTGCAAAATCAGCGTAGTTCCAGTATGCTTTTCTTTGGTATATTTTTAAATTGACACGGTATTCAAACCACCCCGAGGTCCGGCAAAACACAGGCTTAACTAAATCCAAATTTACATCCATATACCACGAATCTGTGTATCCTCAAACATCTAAAATCGGTCACATAAAATCCTTTTCCTCAAGTACCCGTGCGTTTAGAAGCATGCCCATATGCGTAGATGCGAAACCTTGTCCTTTCCTTCTCATATTTGTAACTCCTGCCAAGAAAGGGATAGGACTGCGTGAGAATGAACCTGTCAAATCTGCTATTTTGGGATATTTATGGTCCAGGCGCTCCCAAATATCCCTAAACACCCATCCGTCGGTGCCTCGTTCAAAGCCTTCGCACATATTTTCGTAGTCAATGCCAAGGAACTCCCGGAGTGCCTGGTAGTAATGTATATCTTCGAAGAATAATTGGCCCGCGAACGTATTGATCAGTATCCTTGTTTTGGAGTCCATCAGGGTATTTAAGGAGTCTTTCGGAACGTTAGGGATAGGACAAAAATTCAAATACTCGAACGTTTGCATATTCCTAGAAACCTTGGGCGCATAGCAGTGAAGGTGCGACACCGAGGATCCCCTAAAGGTTTTCATCAATGCGTTTGCTTCCCACGGGCTAATGACTACCAGCGGAGACCCCTTTCCCGTTGATACGATCCATCGAACGGGGCGTATATAGTCATCCAAGTCCTCTCCCGTTCCGCGTTCAACCGTTGTCGCGAAATCTTTTGTGACTAACAGATTCGACGACCATGCGCTCGCCTCCAATAAGTCTCTGCTTGAAGTGTTCCCGAAAATATTGAATGCGTGTTCGAAAGCTGACGGGTCCATTCCGAAGTGCCCTGGATGAGCTAGAAGAGAAACTGCAGGATGGAGGAAATGGTCTTTAGCTTTGGCTGGCTGTGGCCGCTCAATGTATGTCTCTTCCTCCATTTCGTGGTCAACCTCCCTTTCTTGTTCCTCATGAATTCCGATGCCCTGGTGGAGGTTGATCTCAAACTGCTTCAATCGATTATGGATGATCTGAGAATCGAAAGATGTCTCAATATCGAGCTCTGGCCGCTCCCCGGGACAGCGAACTCCGTACATTTCCATTAAGGGTTTGCTTTCCACTTCCATAAGCCTGCTTTCAAGTTCCGACTCATTCCCTGTGAAGGAAAAGCTATCTTGGGCAGCCTTTCTATTCAGATACTTGAAACCCTGGTCTGCCCAAATGGAAAACCCATGCTGTATCTGTCTGCAACTTTCAAGCATCGTCCAGAGCAAGACATCTGCTACATTGAGATTCTCTGTCTCTTGCTTGCCAGCCTCTTTTTGAATGTGAGCATAGATATCTGGAGATGCGAGGAAGGCGAGTGAGTGGCTTTTCCCTAGCTTTCGCATTCTCATACAACCTAATACACACACCAAACGTCAGCACACTATTTCGAGCAAGCGTTTCTAATAACATAAAATAAGAGGTTAACTTGCGGACCTTGAACAAATTTATCTTTGGCTAGATTAGGCCCAAGCGTAACAACAACTCTCGAGTCCGTTGGGAGTTTTAAGTCCGTACCCCTAACAATGTTAACGTTGCCTTCGCAGTTGAGTATATCTAGTAAAATAATGAGCCTAATATCAATCTTACCGAGTATGTGCTTCATCAAGATACACCAAGACTCGATCGAGTTGATGGGATAAAGCAGAAGACCAGAACGAATCAATCTTCTTATCCCTCCTCATGATTAAAAGTTCGCCGCTTTCCCCGAAGAAAACTGCACCCAATATGTTTGCGGATTGGTCGAGGTGGAGCCACTCGGTTGCGACTTCCTCGTTGTTGAGCTCCAGGATCGAAGCACCGACGTCAAGCAAAACTCGAATTTTGGGAGATTGTTGCACAATGAGCTTCAGCACCTCAATTGCCTCGAGTTTCACATTTCCCCGGTGAGCTCTGATGACCGTGTTGTTTTCTTCGCGCATGATATTCATAAGAACCAAAGAATTAGTATGTAGTTGCTGCGGTAGGTCTAATTGTTGAATGCTAGTGGGTAAGAGATATCGATTGTCGTTGGTGCCGCTGAATCCGGTGGTGTTATTTACCTTTCGTTGAGCGATATCCCAGCCACTGGTGGATAGTTTGTGAGGAAATCCCTTCGCTTCCTTTGGAAAAACAAGCTCAGACAGGAAGAAATCGATCACATCCTTGTTGAACCTGAAGAAAGGGAATATCTCCTTCTTAACTTGGTCTTGATCGAGGAGATTGAGGCCTTGTAGTTTCGATAAACTTTTGGGAACATCTGGTCGATTTCGTTTTGTCCATCGTTCGTACGTTAGCTCAGGGTCATCCGTTTTAAGCAAAAGATCAAAACAGCTTTCTAGGTTTGAGTCGTCGAGGCCGCTATAATAGTAGGTAAGATACGTGAGTGTTAGAAACACCTCCGGGTGCCTAAATTCCGCTTTCACTGCCGGTTGATCTTTTGCTCTGTATGGGACCGCCATCTTTGATCGTTTGGTATCCAAGCCGTAGTCAACTCGGTAGCGTTTGTTAAGAAGAACGAAGAGAAGTACCTCGTAAGCAAAGAGCCCTCGAAGGACAAGAAGTTGTGTTTTCAAGTGATCGCAGGCGGTAAGCAACTCGTCTTCTTCTTCACTGGAAATCTCTTCGATCGAGATGAATCGGAATGCCAATTGCCGCAACTTTGGGTTGAGAAGCTTAAGTTTCGAGGAGATATTTGGGATACTATCTCGGTTATCTAAGGTTATCTCCCTGGCCAATTGGCGCAAGAAATCTCTTCCTTTGGACTTATTAATAATTCGGATATGTGGATACTTGGGGGGTTCCATCGGCACGACTTCCATGGTGTGTGGGTATCTAGCTGCCCAGGTGCCCACCCTCTGTTGGAGCAGATCCAAAACTTCTTGAATAGTCGTCCAACGATCTGTACTCCCTTCAAGCGTTTTTTGCTGGCCCATCGTGTATATCAGCTGGTATCGGATATGAAGGATTTCATCGCTCTCGTCTAGAACATCTCTTGTGTTGCTATCTAGCCAGTCCTGTGCATCTAGCAATAGCTTAGACAGCCCTTTATCTCCTCTTATCATTTTCTCTAAGCCCATGAGTTTGAAAGAAAGCAGGTGCTCCGGGAGAGTAAGTAGGATGGAGCCGTCGGCCATGCAATCTCTGTAAAGGGCCCTGATGTTTTCAACATCAGAACTGGATAAAGTCAACCCTCGAGAAAATGGAATGAAGTAAATCTTTCGGTTGCAAATTCCAGATAGTCTTTGAACGAGAAGATGAAACATCTGAGTGGCAAGCGGCTTGAGGACAATCGGCCTTACAAGCCTATGCGTGTCAGCAAGTGCTGCAACGACTGCTGGTAAAATTACCTGGAATTGAATTTAGCTAATATTCGCGAATGGCCGGTTAGTTACAAGGAGGCTTACAGCGGACTTCCCCTCCCCCATGTTCAGTTGCATCACTGCATTCTTATCCTTAGTGCCATTCATCATAGATAACCCAATTTCCGCTTGAACCGGCCGAATTAGCATCCTAGAGTCTATTTCGAGTAGCAACCAGTCGATATAGTCCTCTGCTCTCCAGTTTTGTCGGCCGGTATTCTGAATCTCCCTTTGGAACTCCTGCTTCAGGCCATCGCGATGAAATTGTAAAAGTCGATTGGCTCTTTGCTGCCATGTTATCACTTCGCAAAAGTTAATGATGGCCTTACACCATGAGCCGTGAAGTCTTTCACGGTTTTTAATGCGCAGCTGTTGAAGAACTTCTAATTTGGAGAGACTCGGCCAAAGACCTGCCATATGGAGATTCCTCTCCGAGACCGAATCCGGAGACAAAGTCGATAGTATTTGAGTATATACGCCTTCAGCACTCGTCAAAGAATCATTTTGATAGCTTTCTAACGCCTCCAAACTCACGACAGTATCAAATTGAGTTCGGGGTGAGGCAGAGTAAGCTAAAGCTTCGACACTTTGAAAAAGGTCGTTGGCGTATTTATGCGCAAAAGCTTCTTTGGACTGTTGGAGGCGTCTGGCGGTTAATTTAACCGAATCAATACCATCGTGTTGCATAAGCCCAGCGGCGACCCGATCCGAAGAGTAAGTAAGCATTGTTCCCATACCAACGTCCTCCGGAGGTGGTCTCATCGCGATCAAATCGTCCAAAGAAAATGCGGCTCGTCCATTCTTCGCCCCTTCAAATCCTTCTAACTGGATATGAGGTATATTCAGCGTAGAGGTATCGAAGATTCGAAGCGATACAACGTCCGTATCTAGAGTGCGAAGTGTTCTGGCGACTTCTTCCAGGTGCCTAAACAAGTCCCTATTTCTAAAGCAAGCCTCAAATCTAGCAACAACGTTTCCAGTTGAATTGGCAGTTCTAAGAAGATGATCGTTGTGTGTTCTTGAGGCTGTGGGCGATCGGGTTGGCCATTGCATCATAATATTGTCCGTTGCGTTATTGATCTGTTCGTTCAAAGCAGAATCGTATGCCGAGCGCCGTCTGTCGTAATAGTCGTCATCTTCTTCGCCAAGTTGTCTTGGTAAACTATTGTATCGCGATTCGGAATATGAGAAAACCGATGCTGCTAGAAATCTCCTTATATCAGACCGGTGAGGCGAATCGCCTATATTCGGCCGAAAAAATTCATAACTAGGCAATGGGAGATTTTCAAAGCAGGTACTGGTGGCTACCGCTAGTAGTGACTTTAGAAGCCTCTGGTTGTGATGGTTCGCATAAATTAAGGCGCTGAAAATGAAAAGTATAGCGAAGCGGTTTTTCTCCGTAGATTGCCGACACAACTCGTAGAGGGTACACCACGCTGCGATGGGATCTGTATCAGTCCACTCAGGAGAGTAAGTGAAGAATAGACCACGATTGTATCCTGATAGGTTGCTCATGGGCTTGAGCAGTTCCTGAACATCTGACTTTAGGTTCTGAAAAGGGGACCATATGAATGATGCTCTCGCCATATCTTCGACATATGCCTCGGACTCGCTGATCTTATGTCTGAGAGACGGAGAGGAAGAGGCTCTCGTTCAGTTATGGAAAAAAGGATCACCAGTGCAGAAAATGCTGTTTGAATTGCGCGCCCGTTCCAAAAGGTCCTCAGAGCCAAGTTTCACGATAGAGTGATCCGCTGAACCATCTATCAAAAATTGGCGACGAGTCCAGTCATTCAAGATGTCCTTCACTAGGTAGTAGAAAAGGTCGCTCTGGACCCACGTTGGTAGGGATTCCTTCCACTCAGTTTTCTGCATCACTTTCAAGTGTGCCGGGTAAAAGTAGCGGGCAGGCGTTAAACTCGCAATCTGGTTCAAAATAATCGCTTCATTTTCATGAAGATTTTGGAAAGAGAACGAGGCAGCATTTCGTAATCCATCTAAGGCCTCTTCAACTCCTGAACGACCAGTAAAAGGATCGTGTAAGATTCCACTGCTCAACGCGTGAAGGTATAAGCGAGTGTACCGTGCTCGAAGGCTACCATCATCACCGACCCGGTTCAGAACTCGGTCTACACTGAAAACGGTATAGGTACGATCCTCATCTCCAGGGTCAATTTGAATCGATGAATGGTGTTTAAGCCCCGTCATCCGTGCCTCAATCTTTCCGAACGGGACGAGTATACACTCTGTTCTAGAAGCTATAGCCTCAGTTCTCAGCTTTAAGAAGCTTCTGAGACCTATGAAAGTGCCTATTTTTTGGCTTTCGTCAATAATCCATCCACGAATGGTTCGGCATTCGATCATATTTCGTGAGTTCAAGAGAAATTTTAACTTGTATCGGGGTAAATCAATATCAGGGAAAGTATCGTCGCTGGCGGTTCCGACGATGTAATCATACGACTCGATTGGCTTTAATGTCTTGTGCAAAGCTGAGTGAATGTTGCCATGGATATCCAGAAGCTTTACGTTTTGCCTCTTCATCAACCAGTATCCGGAGTATCTCATAAGTGTCCAACCTTCCCATGAAGGATCCTTCTTCCACCAATCAAGATCTTGGTGAAATACTATTTTGTTTTGATTAAGATTGAGCCATTGGCTGCCCGTTAAATATATCGGCTTTGGCATATCTTCTCGGAAGTTCTCCGAGGGTATAAACTCGTGAACCTCCCCGTCATCCTTTCTAACGATCAAATTAAAGCCATCTCTGTGGAAGTGAAGAACAACACCGGAGACCTTATTTTTTGTCTGATAGGACATATCCGAGAAACAGGAGGGGATGACATCGAATACTCGCTGTGTATCTAAAGTTAACGATTGCGTTCACGAAACCTAAGATCGCATGCTGATAAAAAATCTTACCTTTCCAAGAAGGCTTTGGTAATGCCTATGGCTGAAATACTCCTCTGGGAGCCTCCCATTTGGTCTCCCATCAATCAATAGTTTGCCCTGGAGAGCATTGAGGTGAATAATTGTCGCCTTTGTACCCTCGTGCGCTGATATTTCCAGCTTCCACCATCGTTGAGACGGGCTACTCAGTTGCTTCCACTTCCCAGAAATTGGCTGCGTAGGCAATATTCGATTCACCGCCGCAGAGAGAATTTCATTGTTTCGATTAAGAGTTCTCTGCACGAACGACTCTGAGAGTACAGCAAATCGGCGGTTGCTTTCTAGGGATCTTTTCAAATCTTGGGGGAGGTTTGATAGAACTCCAAGGCAGCTGTCATAGATAAAGTTTTGAGCAACGAGGAACTCGACTGTATCTTCCTTTTCTTCAAAAGAATTGCGAAGGAGATATTCCTCGACATCAAACGTGCTGCATTGTATGCTTACTATTCTCAAAAGCCACATTCTAAAATTTTCAACACTGGAAGGTTCTGATGCTGCTTCGAGTTTGGCTTTTATGCTTTTGATCCAGGGATGGCACACTTTCCGGGCCTTTCGTAGGTATTGAATCGTGTCCAACTGGACGCTTTCGTGGCCACAACTCAGCAATCGGCGTGCGAGTAGTACAAGCGACTTGAGAGTGTTAGCTTGTTCCCAGTTACTCTTGATCACAGCCAAGGTTTGATGCAAAGTCTCTAGCAATTCTGTAGAGAAGGTTTGATCGGCAAGAGTAACGTGGGAGTCTCGCTTCCAGTCAGAGCTGTCTGTGGAGATCCCGGCATGGCAAGCGGCGTGTAAGATAAGAGTATACACAGAATCCTTCTTGAGAGACAGGTCACCCTTCCGTAACTCTACCAATATGTTGTGCCATTGCAAGTTCCTACCGGATCTAAGAGAGGCGAAGGCTTCGTATTCACGAAGTGTTAAAGTTAAAGAACATTTGTGTTGCCCTGCGATTACTTGGTTATGAGTGTGGTCGACAGAGTTTACTGCATAAGCGAGATTTTCGTAGGATGGATCTGAAAGTTTTGACTTGCATAAAGGCTCTGTACTGCAAGTTTTATGACGAGATTCCACCCATTCCCTATTACGTTTGTCGAACAGCCGATACACCCCAGCATGTCTTACGAGCACGTCGCTTTTTAGGGCAGGAATCTTGCGGGTAGAATAATGCGAATGGCTAGATATAGGCTTCGCATTTGATACGCATGTTACTCGAGGAGCCGCTTCCTGATAAATCGAAAGCCCTGTCCAGCAATCAAAACTCCAATGCTCCGCATTCTTGAGTTTACCTGGGACGGTACTACACACATCCACCATGATATAATACGTGGCGTTTCTCCAACAAACAAATTCTTTGGGTGGTTGCAACTCGAAGAGAACGAGCCGAGCGTCTTCCTCGAACTCGGGGAGTGGCCATTCATGAGCCCTTATTTGCATGTTGTTTGCCTGCCGGAGTATAGCGCATTTTTTGCAATAGTGTGCATGGCACCACCTGCCCTTTTTACTCATGCGATATTCACATTGCTTGCCACGATATTCGGCCATGAGATTCGCATGCTTTTGGTTCAACTGACTGAGTTCTCTCTCTTTGGCATCCCTTTCTGCTCGTGCGCTTGCTTTGATCTTTGCGCTTAACTGCTGGAGGGTTCCGGATTTTTCGTAATAAAGGGATGAGAAGCTGCGTCTGCTTGTCGAAGGGTTAAATATCGAAGCGTTCTGGGATTGACGTGTCCTCTCATCAATATGGCCCTCCACTCGACGTAGCCGCTCCATTTCCTGTTTTTGTACTAATAGGATAGGTTCTAGGATCTTGTGTGGTAGTTCTGGCGGATATTGAAGAAGTAAAGGCTCCTTTTCGCATGTTGCTTTATCGAGCTGTACCCACATTTCGAGAATGGTAAGCAGCATGATCGAGTTATCGAGGACGTTCTCTTTTTCATAAAACCCTTTCGCTTTTTTATGGTAGTCTTCAATAGTCCCTGTTAAAGTTTCGACGACGGAGCCACGGTCACGTCCAAGACACCAGTCGCTCAGGTTATCCTTGACCCACCTTTCGAAATCAATTAACCTTATAGCCATTTCACCTTCCAGAGAAACAGGTAAAATTTCCGGAAATGAATGACTGTTCAGGCAGCGTTGCTTTTCTGTTGGATCATCCACGGTCGGGTTGAGTGTAGTGGGATGCAAATAGGTCTCGATTCGTCGCTTAACCCAAGCCGAGGCTTTCTCTAAGCGGAGACGAGTGTTTAATGCAATATTTGAGTAAGTCCCGAGTTCGGTATCCCAAAGGACCCGTCGCTCTGAATCCAATATCGTTGCTTTCCATCTTTCAGATAAAAGAAGGGATGCTTTCTCCGTCGTCTCTGAGATTCTTCCCAGGAGCTCTTTTGGGATATTGGTATCCCCAATTTTATGTACCCGACGAGCAAGCTTTTTGCTAATGGAGGATAAAGCATAGCTATCGATATCGAATCGAACAGCGTTTCCAAGTACGGCTCGTATAACTTCTAGAACAAAGCATTTATATTGATTTGCAGTTAGACTCGTTTGCAATGCTACTCTGACGACTAGCCAGAGCGGACTGCGTCTCCACGGATTCTGAGCAGACTTCCAGTTGACCTCGTCGCGGATACTTTTCGTAATACGATCAACCTGGATCTCTCTCCCAATACCTCGCATCATGCCGGTAAAAAGCTCAATGATATATCGCGGGTCGGTGCTGCTTCGTGTCTCGGAGAGATCATTCCCCTCCCTTGCGGCTTTTCGTCACCGTTTCATCGACGAACTCATACGTGTCCATGTGGGATAGAAATGCACTAAGCTGTACCAAGAAGGATTGATCTTTGACCACTTCCCAAGGTATCTCGGCCGCAGGTCCAGGATACGTGTATTTGAGACGACCTTTACAGTTGACCACATCTTCGGGAACAGGAGAGGCTTCAAAGACTTCGGACCGGAGAGTATCGCCAACACGTCGGAAAATAATACCAGCATTTTGCATCGCAACATGCAAGGCAAACGCATCTAAATTAATTTCGAAATCAGAGACTTATGGGACTTCGAATTCACTTATCAGGCAAGTTTCTCCTTACCTCCCGGGTTCAACTGCACTGTCGCTTCTTTAAAGCTTTCTGGAAAATCTGCGTTGACGTCGTGCACACTCAACATCAACTTGAGTGTTTTTTCAGCTCTTTTCGCAGCAGATTTGTGGTCTTCTGTTTCGTCGTTTCTAGCGACATAGCCTTCAGCTACCTTTTGTAAGAATCCGAGTAGTGCAAAATGTTGTTGTTTTGGGGTTTTGACGGCTTCTTGTGGCAATTTTGGCGGGAGTACGACATGCTGAATTATGTATTCGAGAAAGGACCTGTCCAGGCCTTAAGAGTTTATTGTAAATTTGAGTTCGTTTTGTTCTAGTACCTTATGATAAAGAAAACGTATTAATGCTTACTGGAAACTTGGAAGAGTCTAGAAGACATGCTGATTTGTTTTGATTAAGATATCTAGGTTTCACGGTAAGACTTCCTCACGAGTCGAAGAGAAGAGAGTATTGTCCTGGAAAAGATTGAAACTAAACTTCTAGTGTTATATTTGATCGAAGGAGGTAATACTACTATATTTTCTTGGGAACGAGGAAGAATTTACTGGAGGCTGAAGACCGTTGAATTTATATTCAAAAGTAAATGTGCCGAATTCTGAAGTGAAAGCCGCTATGCGAAGCCGTCCCAAAAATACTATCATAAAAGAATCTGTGCCGCAAGCAATCTCTATAGAAATGTAGATCATACACTTCTGTGTCCCATTTCAAAAATATAAGAGGTCAGATCGATATACTACCCCACATAGTACGAACTGAGTTCGAACCGCTTCATGTCTTAGCATTTCCATTTAGATGCTTTCGCTATTGACGAGTTTCTTTTGATCGAAATTCCCGAAGTCGAAATAGGAGTCTATCCGGCTACTATATCAACTAAGATATCACAACTAAAAATATGACAAGAATATTATCATGGTTGTGAGGAGGTATTAATTGCGTTATTGCTCAAAATTCCAGAAATGCTACTCCAAATCGTGCCTGAAGTTGACTTTCAGGCAGTTTCTGTTCCAAAAGTACAAGGCGCAAACGGAACCTTGCTCTATTCTGCAGGATTCAAGGATTATTTAACGATAAGGCTGGCCGTTTTCGGTCAGGCTGTTTTCAAATGCCATACAATCGATGATGGAGTGAGCTTTGACGAGTTTTTCTAGAAATATATGACTACACTCTCTATGTTAATGTCACCGAACAGGCACTACTATACTTCCTACTCACATATACTAAAAAAGTAGAAACCTCTGAAAGGCATTTCCCAAGACGCCTTAAGACCAAATGCGATGTTCCAGGGATATGGAGATGGTCTAAAGGATAAGGGTGGCGATTCTGAACGGTATTGTCTAGTACTTCAAATAATATGTCGAATAGGGTCAGATGCCATCGAGACATGCGTGCCTGTAAGGGTATGCTCATATCCGCAAACCGGAACAATCCGATGTGATACAGTGCCTGGTGCACGATGGACTCGACTTCAGGCATTCTTTGGCTATCCTCGGCTATCTCCTGCAAGCGTAATGTCGCGCATTACTAGAAGCAGCTGAATCGGTGAACACAAACTGTCCGAAGTGTCTTGTTAAAGTATTCACTTTTAATAAGTTAGATTGGATCTCGAATCGATTTTGCAGCAACGGAAGGGTGTACCGATTCAAGGTCCTGTCGTAACCATGTTCGAGCTTCTCAACATGTGATGCTGTGTTATAGCGGTCTCCATTCGGCTTCATCATTCATGTCTAATCTTGAGGCATCACCTTCCCGTGGGAAGAATCCCACTCAGTTTTACCGGGCTCGTTATCATGGCTTCGTTATAGATTGGGCAAACCTTTGAAGAACATCATTTCATTTGGTATTTCCTTTCTCCCTGATCGATCTTTCCGCGACAACACGCCATTGCAGGCCCTGCGCCATTAGTGTTTCTAGCAAACTTTCTCAGTTCCCAGCAGTGCAAACACGGTACAAATGACCAACGTATAGAAGGACTTGAAGGAAGGAATTGATGCAAGCAGTGAATTCAATGTTGCTTACAAGGCTTACAATGCAAGGAGCATCATAGCATTCTTTGCACTGGCTGGAACAGGCTTTGCATTGCAACAAGGCAGAGGAACACTCGCCAAAGTGCTAGTTACCACCGGTGTTTGCATTGATTGCCAACAGTTCAAACATTCATTGTCTGAGCCTCAACCGAAGCTGCGTCATCTTGTCATTAGAGGTTCAATATTTGCGGCAAAAAAAATACCGATGCAGCACCTGGTTGAATATAACATACGAGTGCACAGGCTCTACCAATATCAACAACACAAGTCATTTATACAGATTCCAGGCAACCCCAGGATCCCAGAACCTAGAGTTCGAGTAAGAGAACAATAGAAAAGGCACAACCTCTCTAATTATACCCGAAGGGCAGACTGAACCGGCCCAGCGATAAACCATCTCATACGCATTAATTGAGGACGATTAAGTGAACTTACAAAACATTACCAGCAGATTTCAGTTGGATTTAAGTGCTTCACAAGAGATCCTCAAGTCGCAAACTAATATAGAAAAAACATCTAATTTAAATCAAAAATTAAATTCCACTGCAACATCAGGTTAAACCAATGTATGCATGCCAAAGGCGAGGCATGGTATCGCACGCTGACTGGTGTGGCTGGTAATTTATTTGTACCCATGCGAAACCTAAGTAAAACGAATGTCTTCCAGCTCACTGGTCGGTGATCCGCGATCTATAACTTGGAAGCGTATAAACCCGTCCAAACTAGCGTTTATAGCTATTAAGCTCTACCAAAGGACTTTGAACCAGCAAAGAATATACACTAGGATGGGTCTGCGCACTCCCCAAGGGACAGACAGCGGCAGCCACAAGGTCTGATTCTTCTTGGCAAAGAGTGTATCGCAATTCTAGAGATGTCGGGTTGTTGTGCTGTTTGTACGAAAGGTGGAAGGCAGAATTGCAATGTGATTCCTTGTAAGTTCTTCCTTTTTGTGTCTATGAATGTTACTGATTCTTCGTAGTGGAGCAGATCAGTCAGCTTCGTCGTCAGAAGGAGGAGTTGCAAAATCTCAAAACTCAGATTCTGAAGGCATAGGCATTCATTCTGCGAGCACAAGAAGAATTTTCAAAAGCTGTCTCGGAATACTACTCAGAATATTATAATCTCTAAGGTTTCCCGCCGTCACTTAAAATTAGACAAGATTATTGATCGCCATTTGGAATCGTTGGAGCATGAAGGAGCTGCTTTATTAGAGGAGGATATAGCCTGGGTCGCTTGTTAGCCCTTCCGATGGTGACGGGGAGGTGATAGCTGGGCGAGTAGATTATTTCTAGGGGAGTGAGTCGGGAATGTTCCAGCATATGGAAAGTACAGTGGATTTCGAGGAGATTCTAGGTTTTGCTTCATTGGAAATGTCCCTGTTGATTTTTTGGAAATTTGATCTTGTAATTTTTATTCTCAGACTATCAACCTCTCGTGTTTCCGCCTTCTGGGCGCAGCGGATTTACTTTTTAAGAAGTCGCCGTCTAAGTTCTCTTCTAGACCAGCGCGCGGCGCTGGATCATCACATTGATCTCTGGGAGGCATAGCAAGAGTGGTTGGCAAGTGATGATACAATATACTCTCGTCGGGATCGTCCATGGAGCCTGATGGAGCAGGGCCATCTATCTATGAAGACTAAGAGCTTCTCCAATGAGTAACAGAGATAAACCCGGCTCGCCAAAAAATCCGGTTTCAGTGAATATTCGCTTAGCACTCAACCTCGGAGTTGGTGTAACCCTTACAAATTTGTGAATACGGAGTTTACCTTGGTGTTCGTTTTCAATTACTTCTGCGGGCTAATTGTAGTCGCACCAGCCAGCCGCGAAAAAAAGTCACAAAATGTGATTTGAGCATAAATTCAGTTCCGAACGGCATACAGCAACCTTTGATTTAGGTCATAATTGCCTTATACACCCAAATGTTATACTAATGAGAAACAAAGGGCTCTAAGAGTTACGCAAACGGTAAAATTCCATATCCGGCGAAACCGCATTCAGTTATGAGACGACAAAGTGTATATGGTTGAAACGACGAAAGCAGGAGTAGTTCATCATCAAGATATATATAACCCTGTATTGACGGTAACTGAATAATATGCACGTAGAGTAAGAAGTGTTCACCGGGGAGCACGTCTGCAACTTTCGAGATGACTGATACCAACGCATGGTTCGCTGAGGTTAATATTGACAAAATACCTCTCAACCCAAGTTGTCGAATGCATAGATTCAAAAACCCCGACATTAAAGCCCGAGTATTTTCAGAAATAATCGTGGAGATGAAGAAAAATGGCCGTATTTATGGTTTTTATGGCGACTCTGTTTTGCAGGCGTTGACCACGACATTGCTACACCGCAAACTTCCAAATGCGAAACTTAAGGAGCTAGCTGTAAGAATGCCATATGCATATTAAAAGATGGATGCTGATTGCGATTAACAAAACAAAGCACTTAAAAGATGCTCTAGTTAGTAATCTGTTCTACGGAAAGTTATGTCGAAGATTGGGCTTGCATCTCAAAATTCCCTCAAAAATCCTCAAAGAGTTACCGGAGACCAGTAAATTCTACGCAGATCTGTTCGAAGCCTATTATTTTAGTGTATACATGGATTGCGGCCTCAACCTGCAATCCCTCCAAAGGCCTTTCAATAATCTCGTAGGGCCGTTCCTGGATGCATATTATGATCATCTCGTTAGTGGTCAACCCTTATTGCTACGCTTAATGACGGTTGTGCTAATAGAGCGGTCCAGAAAATAAAACCAGTGGAACCACCACGGCGAAATAATCAACTCGCTGGCGCGAAGAGCATATCTAATTTGCGTCACTTCTCTGGAACAGAGAAGTCAATTCAATTGACTTCCACTCCCGTTAAGATAGTGGAGGGTGCTGTCCAATCTTTCCACACCGCCCTTTGCCGCAGTGGCATAGCAATACCATCGTACGAAGCGGTGAAGGAGCAGTCGAAGGAAGGTCAAGTTTGGAGAATAAAAGCTTCCCTCGGACATATAACGATATATTCGGTCTGGGCACGGTCCAAGAGACTAGCTAAGAATGATTTTGCTATTAAGGCGTTACCTTATGTGAAGCTTCTAAAGCGCAAATAGAGTCATCGTGGAAGGTAGCTAGTTTAAAATACCCGCACAATTGAAGGGCAGCATATCTTGCGATAATAAATAAAGTCACACCGTTCGGAGGACCAAGCAAAGCTCATTGTAGTTTGACGCCTTTTAACTGTCCCCCCTTTCTATTCATTTACTTGGCTTTAATTTTCTGATGTTAGCCTTTACTTCCATTTTACTCCTCTTGTTTGCCCGCACCCGAAGCACCCTCAAGTCAATGATCCGTTGCTAACCAGAGGTCAACAGGATCGACTAACAGCATCCGGGTTTTGAATACCCGCGTAGAAGCGAGTTGCATTATAATTCAAGTTGGCGCGCCGCCTTCAATAATTGTCAAACCAATGGAGTTTTATTTGTTGTTTTCGCGGTAGTTGGTACCCGCGGTATATTTGATAATCATAATCCTCTTACTTTATTCAGGGTGGTATTTTCGCACATTACCAGTGATATATGGCAATTAATTTGAAGGTATAAGTCGTCAGAGTAATAAAGGCTGGAAGGTAGCATTTCCCATCTTGAAACGGGATCGCTCAAACAACACAAAGGTCAAGCCCGACCGTTATCTCCGTGTCTGTGTCATTACGTCATTTTAGGTTATCTCTGGGCCTGGTTCATCCTGTTATCTCCATGATGATATTACTATGTTATCTCCGCACATCCGTTCGATAAAACCTGTATGACCAAGTTCGGACCTTCTCAAAGTGCTCTGTCTCGACACGTTTGACAAACTCTTGTTTCTTGGCATAAAGTCTGTTTATAGACTTTGTCATCTAGGAGTTTGGGAGTGCGAATTCGGTTCTTACCTGCCAAATCGTCGCTTTCCTCTAAGGGCCGTTGTTTACTTTTAGGTGATGGAATATTTGGATCTTCCAAACTTTGTTGTGTGCTTACAGCCTTGGCAAGTTACTTGCATACAGCTTGCGGTCAACCTTGATGATTTCTCAGAACACATAACAAGATTGTGGACGTTTGACAAGCCTGTTGGAGACCACACCATGGATTGATACATGTGATTACATACAATATAGCTATGTGACAGACTACGATACGAAAGATAAGAAAAAATCCTATTTTCTAGTAGACTAGGCTGTCTCGCTTCGAAATCGGAACAAAGGACAGGAAGATATTGACCTCAGAACCTATGAAGTTAAATACAGCAGAGATGGAACATGGTATGTTTTCTGAACACCGGGGTCTACAGAGATATTCGGTTAACCTTTCCTGTCGACCTACAAAAAGACTATAGTGAGAGAGTGGCCGGCTTATGATTTCTCAAGTCTTTAAGTTCGCCATCTATTTTTGGATGTAGTCCAAGCTTCGATCAGTCGATGTTGTAAGCTAGCGAGTTTGGTGAGATATATTCTCGGTTTAAAAAAGTTAAATTATGAGTAACCACAAGAAATGTAAACATGTGATTATAAAACTAAACTAGTGTATCTTCCTCCATATGTGAAAACTTCGATCCATATACCTTTTTCGGCTAAAGATCTCAAAAGCGAATTTTGCTGCGCCTTTGGCTTGCTCGAACTCAGTTTCAGCCGGATAGAGTTGCGGTTCTACACTGGAGAACGGGGATTATGTTATTGGGTTATTGGTCAAATGATTATTTTGACTGGCTTTGGATGGTTAAAAGAACGCTCCTTTTTACGACCTTATCTTCAAATGACGGTCGAAAATGTCGGAAAGGCCGATGATGCTTTTAGGATGTCTATGGCTGCTAATCCGTTTGGCTTGTTGGTTGAGGCACCTTTTCAACTTCTGCACGAAAAGCCTGACATTAGAAACCATATTTACTTTGATAAGTGGTCTATTAATGATATCAAAATTTTTGGGCATGAAATTATCGAAACTCGAGAATTATTGAATGAGTTTTATTGCTATTTCGAGGAACAAACTCTAGGCTTTATAAGCCCGATAAAGCACAGTCTGTCGGACTAAACACCCCTCTTAAGTGATACTCTCTCGCAGCACCATCTCAAACCATCGACCTCGACATGAGTTTGGCACGTTTCATACCTGCACCAAAGTCCTCAGACGATGGTAGATACCCGCTATTTTACCCTGATTTGAGAGTATATTCTAATAATACCACAGCTGTACATTTAGATCATTTTGAACTCTTCGATTCCTTCATCATTTCTCGCCACGACAGCTGACGTAGTGAAAAACGGTTCTTATAACATTGAATGGGACCATTCCTCGCTAGAGCGGCCTCAGAGTACATCCAAAGCTATCTTCGATGATCGTTTGGCGCTGTTAACCGAAAGCACACTTCACGACCCACTTCTCATCATCTTCTTGATCTTGACTGATAGGGGCTACTCGAATTCAGTTCCGGAGTGTCTACCAGATGTCTCGAGAAAGTTGGATGATGCGGGAGCGTTGTCTTTCCAGGTGTACGTCCACTTCTTTTACATAGTTTCTCCCAGGCTGGTTGATTGGTTGGTCACGTTTCTTTTTTTTCAGTTTAACCCGAATATTGCTACTCGTGTTCCCGGAAAGCTAAAGAAAATAATGAGATGCTACCAAATTTGTATGTTCTTAAATAACTAAGATTAGAAAAATCTATCTTATAAACGTTAATTTTATAGAATTTAGTACTATACTAGTTTTTGACGCGTCTACCGTCGAAACCGTACAGCTTACCTCGTATAATCCCTGAACTGCAGGCCCTGCCCCGCTTCTCATATAACAATACATACTATATCCAAATCCGGCCCCAATAATTCTACATCCGCAATGTCGATTATTCCTTGCTGCCAATGGTGCGAACTACCAGGCGTGGCAAGCGAAGTTTAAGCTTGTATTGGCAAGAATCCAGAACAAAATATCAATTATTAAATATTAGAAACAATGCAGTTTGGTTTATCGAGTAAATCATCAACAACCGCGAGGTATACGTAGAATCACAGTCTCGGGGCCAAAATCAAGGTAAAGAGGCCGATTGACTATATCTAAAAACCCGAAGTATCTAATGATATCCAATCATAATTACTAGGTTTTGATTGGCTGTGGTTCAAAGCCATTATCCCGATATCAAATCAAATTTAATCAGAAAAGACAACTCCTCTGCCTCCTGGTAACCCTTCCTTGAAGAAAAGCTCAGTTCCAAGTATATATAATACGGATTTTGCCGCTTCCGCCGATGCGCAGGCTGAAAGACGCTCTGTGAGTGTGGAGATTAAACCAAAGAAACAACTTTTAAATTTATATTATTTGTGAAAGTCCCCATTATTGCAGAATTAATTCTCTATTTTAAAGATAACGTGTGACCATTCATCATGAAAGTCGACTGTGACTTAGTATATGGCTTTAAAATTAAAACAGAGCGGTTTGTGAGTCGTTGACCAAAATCTGATCAGAAGATCATTTTTGGTACACATATGGTGCATATACTGCGGTAACTTTTCATTTGTCTTTATCTAAAGTTCGAATTTGTCATGGCGCTGGAATAAACTATGCTACCTAAAACGGTTGCCGTCAAATTTCGACTGTTATAAGTGAATCAAAATTGGTATAAATATGGCGGACAATACATCTCATGAAATTTATCTGACCAACCACGCGTAACCAACGATGACATCTTCCAAAGCGGCATCGAAAGCATCAAAGAATTTATCATCGAAAAGATCATCTAAGAGATCATCGAAGAAAGCGCCACCAACTGGCAATTCCTGGGAGTCAATCAAGCATCGAATGTCGATCCACAGACTTCTACATCTTGAGTAGATTTATATTTGAAACAAGGCTAATACCCGCTAACTCATTGCTAGAAAATCGGAAAAAGAATTAGTCGAAATCGCTAAAGGAAGTAAGTTTATTACTAATTAATTATAGACCAGGGATCATAGCCTGCTTATATCAATCTCAAGACGGCCCCGTCTACTGTAGGTTTCTCCAGTGTCCCATGACTTTCGAAAGCCACGAGGCCGAGAGCCAGCACTACTTCGCCAAACACGGAAAGCACGCGCGGTTTTAACGAGTGTTAGGGAAAAACTGTAATAAGAGTAAGGACATTTGCAAGTATAGACATTAAGGTGTACATTACTATCATAAACGTCGTCTGTAGTTGTCTCGAACGCACTTGCTGCATCCGTTTTGTGTTGTGATTGTTGTTTTTGCCCATGCGAGACTGGTCTCGAAACCACACCCTTCAAGTGCTTTGTGTGGTGTCCGGCGACCAAGACCAGGTGAGACTCGAGACTGTCATGTTCTAGAGTTTAAAATGTTTAATATCTATCTATAAGCATTTCGTGCTAAAGCCGCGTAGCTCTCATTGCCTTGAATGCCGTCACAAGTCTGTAATACACGAATTGCCGGTCTCACGCCCTGCAGATGCGCCGCCAGTAGCTAGTAGTGGTACCGACACTTGAAGTGTCCTGGCCGTTGTACCTGCTAGAGCGCTAATGCACAAACTAATGACGCCCGGTAGCGACTTTAGTGCGCAACTGGCTGCCTAGCCAGTTTTGAACTGTGATTGAACTGGATCGAGATTCCGTATCTTAATTGGGTCGAATCACCATTTCCTCAGCGACCACAGTTACCAAGCTTAGAAGATTTAAGCCAACACCTCTCACGTCCCATTTTACGCGGCGCCCCAATTGGAGAGGTCACACCAAAACCAAGCAACAAGCGATTTTACAACGCATGTTTGTACCTCTATCTCGCATGCCAATATGGTAATACGCGTGCACAACTCAATTCCAATTTCTACCTGCTCCTTAAATAGTACGTATACGCTCGCGCTCGCATCGAATAGTTCGAGGAATGACTATTCAAGGTATTTCTCGATTGAAAAATCTCGTGGAGTAGAGCAGTAGTGGTCTTTCAAAACCATTATAGCGGATTTTTGTAGCTTAATTAAGAAATGTTCTAACCACGAGAACTTGATTACAGACCAGCAACAAGTTGATAACAAGTCATTAATAACATATCATAAACGGTTCGTCAACTAACTTGTTCTTACCAAGTCTGTCGCTACCAAGTCTGTGATTTTTACCAAGTCTATCCATCTTACTAAGTTCGTCATTCTTACCAAGTCTGTCGTTTTTCCTAAGTTTGTCGCTTGCGACAATTGTTTGTTCATTCCAAGCTTGTTACTCATTCCTAATCTGCACATGCCAAAGTTTGTCACAACTTGGCATACCTCCCAAACTCAATTCTCGGTTTGTTTCAGCTCACCAGTGAAATAGGAAATTGACAACTCTTGTGATTGTTATATACATAGTGGGCGGTTTATGGGGCTCTCTCAATGTGAACGGCTCTCTCCATTCAGGCGGGCAAATTCACAAAATCAATAGATTTAAGTCTCACGAGACCTAGTTTGTTCGTTCAACTAGGCGTAAGGAATGCCAGTTTTTGAGCCCTTGATTCGTGCTGTGTGCACGATATACAAACCATGTTGTGTTGTTGCCTCACACAGCTGCATATTCCGTGGAGGGTTGAACATGAAGGGACGAATCATGTATTACAAACTTTCATGAAGTTGACACCAGTAACTCACCTTAGGATACTAGCCCATTTTTAGGTAGCTTCTCAAAACGGCTGCGATGCAATTTTTTTCTCGTAAACCCACCTGTTTTTGGCGTATGATTGATTTTCTGCTGAGGTGGTTGCTTAGAATGGAAGGTAGTTTGCTTTGATTTTGATAAGTGTCTTCGACAACTTGTAACCAAGCTCTTATACTTGAAACATGCAACAAGCTTGTCACGTAGTTCACAAAAATTGTTGAGAACATGGAAGGCTGGATCGAAAACAAACACATGCGCAATGGCATAAATGTCTTGTTTTAACGCTCAATTAGGTCTTTTAAAACGCTTTTTTGGTTTTATCTGGTTTAGTATAGGCTCCCAGATATGGAGCTCTGATATTTTTATTGTTATACATATTCCCTTCCAAAGCAAATATTCGAGTGTTCTCGCAGCTGAATATATAAATCGAGTTAGCATAAAAACTCTTCGGATAATGTGTAGCCGCGGCTCCAGTTAAGAGTCAACAATTGTCCCAGGAGCTGGGAGGGCGCCTGATATTAAGAACTTATCAGCGATGTTCTGCGACGCACCACGGAGGGGATAACTCGTGTGGCCAGCACCTCTTCTTGTCAAAAATACTGCCTTAGGGAACTGCGAAGCGATGCCGGTAGCCCATGATATAGAGGTCGAGGGGTCGTAAAGCGCATTGATAATGAGCATCGGAGGTACGTTCATTGCGGACGGTTTTAAGGCACGCTGGGGATTGGTGGTTTTGGCCGGCCAACCAATGCATTGTACTTGGAAGGTATAGCTCTGGCAAACCCCTCTGGAGTGTGGCGCTAGGGCCGTAGTTAGGCGGTTCTTAATTATAATATCAGAAAGCTGGTTGGAGGTGTGTGACCAGTCTTGACATCCGATTGCAAGATTGGCGTAAATACCTGTCGTATTCGCTGTGGCCTTTTCCAATGCGAAACCTGATGCATCGCCTTGCGCCAGGGAATCAAGGAAACTAGCGAGACGTGGCCAGGCGCTGTTAACGTCCGGTCCAACTAACATGCCTTGGACACCCATAAGGACGTCCTCCCAAGTAACTGGGAAGTAGTCGTCTGACGTTGATATAGTAATTGGCGAAGCCTCAATATCCCGGATTAACTGGTCAAACCAATCAAGAAGATCGGCGTTACTTTGAATAGGGCAATCCGACGGGCTCGCCTTTTTGCACCAAGTGAAGAAGTATAATAGAGTAGCCTCAAAAGTTGTGGCCTCAGTCAGAAGGGATGCGATTTCCGGGAGGCTATGATCAACAACGCCATCAAGAACGAACCGATGAACGTTATTAGGATAAGCTTCGGCATACTGAGCTGCTAATTGGGTACCATAAGAAAAGGCTAAGAGACTGAGCTTTAAGGTAGAATTATAGAAAGATCTGCTATAGCTCTGGCGGAATAGCTCAATGTCCTCGACAACATCGGAAGTGGATAGATGTTTCAGGAGCTCCCCGGTCAACTTCGCGCAGCTCGCACCAACCGCCTCGTTCCACGCGACTAAAGCCTTATATTGCTCTGGGTGGATGGGGAACAACGAAACCCTCCGGTTCCAGACCTCGGGATCACATTTAACCTGGTTACCCAGTCCTACGCCGCGGGGATCGAACCCTATAACATCGTAGGCTATCTGGATTTCTGGGCTCAAAATACTGGGAGCAGCCGTTTCTAAGGTCTTTGAAGCAATACCACCGGGTCCGCCAAAATTTATCAGGAGCACTCCCTGGGATGGTGCTTTGCTCGTAGATTTTAAGCGCGCCATACCTATAGTGGTTTTCTCACCATTCGGATTCGAGTGATCCACAGGGACGATCATCGTGCCGCATTGTAGCCGTGAATTGTTACTAGTTGCGCAGTTTGCCCAAGAAATCGACGGGACTGACGGATGTTTGGGCGGCAAGGCTTGAGGGAAGGGAGAGGCTTTGAGGATGAGCCAAAGTACTATAATAAATAAAATAGTGCAGAGAGGCACAATGTTTTGTCTGTCTCGGCATCGTTTCGTATGCTTGTATAGATACGGCGAGGATGAAATCTGGGGACGAGATCCATCGGGACCGAAGGGAAGACTAGTTGGGTTTGTCATTTTGTTGGCAAAGGTACGATCATACGAAGTTCGCAAAGGTCAGAGGCAGTTTTGACAGCAAGGCAGCTCGATAGCATACTTGACAATGGTACGAAAGGAAAATATACCCTAGAGCTCAATATCTTACCCGAGTACAGCATGCTACTTAAAGGGCATCTGCCTTCAAAACCATTACAAAGCATTTCCAGCAATCTCAGTCTGCAGGAATTCAAACAATGGCACCCCCTGCAGCTTCCTCTCGTCACGCACATGTACATATTCGGATAGCAAACGATCTGTAACGCACTTCATTAGAATGTGACGATTCCAAAGCCAACACCACCTTGACCGCCCGCAGAGAAAGCGCATGTTGTATCTGGAGTATAACTTGAACTTTGCGATTCCGTATTTTCTATATTTGGCGTACCACCTCCATTCACAAGGGTTTGGCGATCATAATACGAAAAGACCGAGGTCTACGGACGCATGTTGTTCAGCCGCCCCAGAGACCCCCCACAGATAGACTGTGTTACCCTGACACAGACCGTTGCCTTCATCTGCAAGGGATAGGATTATACGTCGACAAAGAATTAGACCCACTTTGACAACCTTGAGAACCTTTTTTCAGAACCATTGATTGGCTTCAAGACGGCCACCTTGAGATTCAAAGAGCGAAGATTTGTGATGGTCATATTCAAAAGGCCACTTGGCCCTGCGAGACGGCTGGGATCCCTGCAGAGACCCAAAAATTCGCAGGCTGCAGAGGGTCCGAGGGTAGCCACAATATCACAAATTACCTCCCGGAAAGTGTGGGCCACTTAAGAGTGAAACAAGGCGGAAAGATCGCAATGATCAGCAAAATGCTTGTCTTTGGATTGCGTTCTTGTGAATCACAGCTCATCAACTTGTTAATCAAATCGCCCCACAACACTTGGGTTCTTGGGTCGATGTGTGCCCGAAGCTGCTCAGGTGGCGCGGATCCTGGTTCGTTGACTTGTGTTGCTCAAGTTGACTTTGAGAGCTTTGACGACTTTGACGACTTTGACGATTTTGATGATTTTGATGACTTTGCTGTCGTTGACTGATGGAACAAAATTACCGAAATTGTCAACTTGAATCCCTACAGACCATGCGCATATAAAATGCTTCTAAATGGAGCTGAGAATATAACACACGGCGCACGGACGGCTGATCTTTCGCGGCTTGGCTTTTTTATGCAAGAATGTGACCTTATGTCTGATTTATAGGGGGAGAGCGTCGTCGCACTTGGTGTCTTCCATGCCGGAGTATCGTGATTCAAACGGGGTTTTGATCAACAGCAGCTAGACGGCTGGTATCCCTGCGAAGACAAAAGGATAGGTTGACCGTCGCTCGTGTCGCTTTGTAAGAATGCAATCACATGTGCACTGGATTAGCACGCGTAATATTTTGACACATTTCTGAGCCCGCCGGAAGGAGTACGTCGTTGATAATGTAACTAATCAGCATAGGCTTTATATCACTTGCTAGAATATCGGTTCTGGGGTATAACATCGCATCGTACCCCGAGCCAGTTCCGCAACCCAAAAAGAGCAAGACAACGAGCTAAGTTTCTTCGCACGCTTGTTATGGACTCATCCTTTGTTCCCGAGCTTGACCCATCCTTTACACCCTTCACTGTTCCCATTAATACTGCGTTGACTCAAAATGCCTCCTTATCTTCTACCGAAATAAATACTTGTAAATTACCAAAGCTCCTACCGTCTGACTAAGTTTCGCTGACATGTTGCAGTCATGCAAGATATTTTTAATTTTGCATCAGAAGTGTACGATGCCGAGTTTTTGAGTTCAATTATACAAGAGTATTCACGCATGCGCAGCGAGTTACAAATAAACGATTTGGAGGCATCTCTTTTCTGCCTTGATAAAATGAAACTGAAACTGAAATCTATATCCGAAAGGTATATATAGTCTGCCAATTTTTTAAGAGAGTATCATTCATGCCGCTCTATAGTACAACTCCAATTGAGTCGACTCCGTTCAGATATTGTCGAAAAATCACTCTGGCGGAGCATGTTGGCAGCACCAGCACGGGTAAACTTCAATATGAGTTTATAAATATCGACGAGAATAGCCCTGATATCCAAAGAACAACAATAAAAAAACGGGCATTAAGGCACCCACCCAGCTTTCAAGTACGAAATTTAGGAGATCTAGTCTCCAGCGACGCAATAATAAGTATCCGGGGAGAGAGGGGTCTAAAAAGAAAGGCTTGTGGAGCATGCCATGCTAAAAAAGTTCGGTGCGATATTCAAGATGACTCCTGTATTCGGTGTGCTACCAAAGGTATTGAATGCGATTGGACTGCGGCCGAATTAAAAGTAGCTTGTTTAGAATGCTTTCTTAACAAAAAATATTCAACTGCAAAGTGCACTCACAATCGCATTAGCTTCATAGCCTATCAGGATTTTATTTTTAAGTCTTCTGCTTGTACAAGTTGTAAGGTGAGAAAGATGATATGCCTTACCGACTCAAATGATGGTTCCTGTATTCTTTGTAAATGGAAAGACCGCGAGTGCGAGCTACCGTGGTAATTCTTGAGCTCCTTAATCCCGTACCCAGTTCACACTTGTAGAATGTCGTCAAATTTATCAAAGTAGATCTCTGTAGGGATATTAGCTGTCTGAAAGGGTCAAAAAACACAGAAACCCTAAAGCTATGCATCTACATCTCGTAATTACTTTATAAATCAATAATAAAGGTGATATTCACAAAATCATACTGTTTTTACGTGCGTTCCGATAGTGATATATCACAATACGGCAACTTGGCAACCGATGATTGGATCAAAGTCTGAAATGAACTGCGTTTTTGGCCACCCTGGCACAGAGACCACATCCCAGATGAAAGGTAACATACAACAGGAAGGCCAAAACCACATACTGAAGTGCTGCTTGCGATGGGCGAGTATCCGGCCTGGCTGGCGCGGTACTGGTCCCACTCAGATATGCAATCCACGGAACAAGACCCACATTACAAAGCCATCAAAATCATCGGATAGCAAGGGGCTGGGATAACTTGTTCAGCATGGAGCTTGTGCTTTTTTTTTTTTTTTTTCGCGGGGCTGCCAGTCACGTTTGTGCTTACGTGTTGCGTCAGACTGCTTGAGGTCTGTGCGGCCTCCAGTTCTGTGAAGCGGTCACGGCTTCTCTGTCACGCAGAATGAGAGGGTAATTTTTATCGTGCCTTCAGCCGCAGGGAGTACGGAAAGAGGGAGTCGCTGTTTTTATGTTGCCAAGACTAACATTAATACCTTTCATAACTTTAATGACTTTGATTGCCTTGACCACTTTGATGGGTGCAAGGTAGCTAGTAGCAAGGGACCCGGACTGTCGCTTCCCGAACGCATAGTGTATTTCATATGCAAATATGTTGTACGCCATGTTTTTCCGTTTTTCTCTTGCCGTTTCTTGGGGTCAAAATTATTCTCATCGATATTTCGGAGTTTACCAACAAGGCGGAGAGATTGTCAAGGTCAATACATAGGGATGTTGACAAAGAGCCTTGTAGAAAACACAACAAAAGGGGTAGTGCGAAAGTCAAGATTCCTGTCGTATTAACTTCCTTGATCCGCCAATCTGGTGGTGTGAAAAGCCAAGAAGACTGGACCGTCCAGAAATGATGGGCGGGAATCTGTATTTCTCGGCAGGGATGAGCTCACAAGTCAGCCTTCGAAGTTAGCGATACAACAATCGAAAAAAATCAACGAACATGTCTGCTACCTAGTTGGCACCCCCGCGGAGACCCACTTCGGTAACTTCAAGGGCCTGTGCACATCAGCGGTTACATCAAAAGACACACCGCAGAAATTGCTAAAGCAGCTGTAGAGGTGTGGGGCAATTTCAGGGTGTTTCCATGTGCCGTCAGCCCATGAGTAGGTGATTGGGATTGCATATACCGCAATTTTCGTGGGCGAGGCAGCTGAAGCATTTTATTTTAACGATTTTGCTATCATTTTGGCATGGGACCCGCTGTCGATTGAGTCACAATGTCTCATCCGTGGATATACTGCACACGTCACGTCCAGATCAACCCAAAGTTGCTAATGCTGCCAAAGTTATCAAAGTGGAGCTTTCAAAGACGGTCTGCTACCATATCCTGGCCAGGTCTTGGCGCTCAAAGAAGGTTTTGGCTTACGAGACTAGCTTGCATATCCCATATCCATGAAACATTTGCAGGTGCACGATGATTTGCGACCAAAAAACGTCCTTTTATAATACTCGTAGACTCTGAGAGATATTCGCCACCAGATGGTGATACTAAGCTTGCGGTCGCCGAGGGGATATCCCTGACATCACTAGCCCAACCGTTATGATCGTTACCAGCGCGGAAATAGCAAACGATGAACCCATTCCTTTGACTCGCAGCGGAATACACGAAGGAGTAAACTCTAGCCCAGATAGGTCCATTGAATATTCCCGACGCAACATCAACTATCATAAACAGCAAGTTCACCTCCCGCACAACTTGCAACTCATGACTAGAATTAATAATGAATGATTTCAACCCATCAACAAAAGCACCTGCTAAGGAGTTTACTGCCAATGAAAAAAAAGCAGACTTCGCTAGCTATAAACATGAGGAGCAAGGATGCAGCTAGCTAGCAGAATAGTGCGAATAATGCAATGAGGAAATCCGGATCGTATCGACTCGTTACGATCTCGTTCTTGCGGACGAGCGGTAGAAGGAGGAGTATCCCACCATTAGCTAACTGCTCAAATGACAAGATTATACCGGTTTTTGATAATGGCCACCCATATTTCCTGGAAGTCCATGTTTGGAAAGCCATCCTAACACCCCCAGATATTCTGTATGAACAAAGGGCAATTAGGGCATTTCCAATCCACCTCTGTCCAAGAAGATTTTTGATATTCTGTTTGCCGAAGTGGTACCGGTAGTGCGTTACTGCTATCATGCTCCTGACCATGAGCTCTCTCGTAAGAAGGTTTTCTTAGTAAGACGTAAATCGTCGGGGTGGGCAATGTGACAGCAAGAAGAACGCCCAATTGGAGTACTATGACAGGATCCATCCTGCCCATTATCCACGATCCGAAAGTCATTCCCATATATGATTGGAGACTCAAGGGACTGATCTGTACTTACAAGCAATCCGCTTTCTCCAACGTCGATCCGAAAGAGGACAAATAATTAGGTGTATAAATGCTTTTTGTTTTGAGCACGGGGACACTCTTCTTCCTTAGACCGATTGCTATCTTGAGACAGGAACCTTCGGTGCAGATTATAGCTAGCGCTTGTTTTAGGGGGACAACCAAGTTGTTCCTTTTGGACCTGCTCTATTAGTGGTGAACGCGGACACATGTGTAATTCCACAAGATTGTTACAAACTTCATCAACAAGGTTCGGAAATCCCGAATATGTTTACAAGCTTGTCAGCCCTGGGCATTTGTTAGGCACACAACATTGTTTCTCATACAAACGACGACGACCAAGGATAAGAACCTCTAACTGACAAGTTTGGCAAGTATGTTATATCTTGGCATAGCTGACAAACAACAAACCCACAACTTATCCCCACAAACCTGCCAGCAATCACAAGCTTGTCAACCTTACACTCTTCCTCTTAAACAACCTTGCGATTTTGCGATTTTTTCTCTTAACACATACTAATATTATAATGTTGCAAAAAACGGTTGAATGTTTCAGTCTCGAATAGAGCTCGTTCAACCTACTAGAGCACTATAAAGTAGCTTTAATTCTCCTCTTGTTATTGCTCTCTTCACCCGCAACAAGACGCTCTCCTCCCTCACCGTCTTCGTGTTATTATCTCCACTCTCTTCCGCAATAAGGAAATCACTTCATCACATCCCAACAGAATAATTTTAAACAAACGTCTCTACGTAACCGTCTAGATATTCCACTTTCAAATACCAACAAAATGTATACAAAGCATACTCAAGGAAAAGGGGTGTTACAATTTAGTAAACCATCAGCAACAGCTAGGCAGAATCAAGGTGAGGAAGTCGACTATATCTAAAAGCTGAGGCATCTAATGAATAATAAAAAGGTCACAAAATATATCGTCGCAATTTTGATTACTCTCGATCAAAGTTGATATCTCTTTCCAGTCACGATCACCATGTTTCAATAAACAACCATTCCAAAGCTACCGTCCCAATACCAAATCAAATCAAATCAAAAGACATAACCCAGCCAGATCCTAGTATCTTGCCTTTGGATAATAGCTCCATCCTAGACATGGGTGTAACGCCGCCAACAGCCTCCAAAAATGCCTTAAAAGGCAACTTTGATTGTTCTCGATCACATTTGATATCTCTGTCCAATCACAGTTGTCAGGTTCGGACGGACTGTAGTCCCGAAGCCACCATCCCAGTATCAAGTCGAGCCCAATCAAGAGACACAACTCCCCCACCTCCCAGCAACCTTCTTTTGCATGAAAACTCGGTCTTGGATACAGACGATACTGATGTCACCGCTTTCACTGATCCGCAGACTGAAATACGTCCCACGAGCGTAGAGAGTAGACCAAAGAAGCACGTCGGCTCCGTCGATATATCGCAGAATGCTGTATCCAATGCCACATACAGCGGTAACCGACATAAACCAATAACAGAATTAAAACGGAAGCGTACAGATTCTATTTCCGCCACGGAGAGTCGAAAGAAGCGCGGAAGACCGAAGAAAAGCTTATCCTCCGTATCTGTGGTTGAAGTGCTTCTACATCAGGAGTGGGACGTTGACGAAATCCTTGGTTTGCATGGAGATAACAGCGTGGTCGCATGGGATAGGGCGGTGTTCCCGACGAAAGATATTGAGGTCGTCGAAACTCTGTTCAAGATATTAGAAAAGACGGTTGAGGTGGTTGGCGGTGAATCTTTCACAGCATGTTCGTGGCCTAACTCTCAACAACCCTGCGAAAATCTTAAAAATGCTCAAGGAAAAATAATAGAATATTATGGAAAGAGGGAGAGCCAAGGGAAGCCAAGAATGATGTCAGAAGAAGAATTTGCAGAGCTTCTTAAGTCATGTACATAAAAGAATAAGTATTCTGTATTTACGCCGATTTCAAACCATATATAGTGTGGAAGTTTAAATTAAATTAAATACAAGCTGATGCTATTGCTACAAGTTTGTCATGTGGCTTTTTATTAACAATATGCAATATGGATTTATTTTCAGTGAATATGATCACAGTAATTCCGGGAAGCCATCCGAATTTGGATGGGAAGGAAAGATAGGGTAGAGCTGGGGGTGTTGAGTTCGAGCTCTCAGTACTCAGCCTGTGTCAACAACGATATATATCCTCTAACATTTCTTCCAAAGCAAATAGGAGTACAAAATATCTGGCCGCAGCTGGTTATCATTCATACGATTTCAGCGATAAGATTAATTCTCCTTCCATATCTTTTACAAACCTGTCTACCCAATTTTTAGACCAAGTATTTGTTGGGTGCAAAGCACATTTATTATACCTGAACAGAACCGCCAATGTCATATATATTTCCGCATAGGCGAGACTATCCCCCGAGTCAAACTTTTATACCGAAAGGTTAAAGGGAATATACACTGGTTTAGACTTACTAGGTTCCTGCACATGCCCTTGAGCCCTTACTAAATGGTACTAGGTACCTTTCTTGGGGCGACGACTTTAAAGTCGTCAACCAACGCTCCGGGTAGAAACGGCGTGGATTTGGATAAACGGTTTCGTTGTGGTGCATTAGATATGCCGACATCCCTACTGTAGTCTATCGTATTGAAAGGTGATAGTTTTAGTCTATGTTACTCAAGGTATGTATATCTAATTAACAGATTAACCTACTCCTGCTGGAATGAACATCCCTTCGCAGATAACTCCACCAGTCGGAACTACTCGTGGCAGCCGCCCGGGCAACGCCGGTGATATTCTAAGAGTTTCTTTTATAACAGCAGTAAGGTAAGGTAGTCCCTCGCATCTCGCGTAAGTGATTTCATACGCGCTCGTGTTCGTTGGGAAGGCTTCCGATAGTTCAGCATGCAGTTTTTCTTGTATTATTGGATTCGAGCAGATTTCGTATACGCATGTGCAAAGTGTTCCGGACGTCGTTTCCATGCCTGCGCCTATAACCGTTGTGGCATCGCCGACAATCGTTCTACATGATGGAGTATAGAATGAATCACCACCCTCCATAATAGCATCGAAAACAGTAGCCGGTTTTCCTGTTACATCTGGTTTTACGGGGTTCCGAAGATGATACTCAGCTTGCTCTACGCAGGCCTATACATCGCTGTCCTGTTAGTAAAATATCTATTAGTGATGCAACTAATATGGAACATACCTTTTCAAAGTCGACTAAGCCAGTGAACCCGGATGGGACGACCAGCTTGATAAGGTAAATGGGAACAGCCCTGGCCAAGTATAGGACTGGCCAAGTATAGGACCGGCCAGAAGAAATACTGGTACCATACCCAGCGCTTGAGACCCTTGAGACCGGTACCTAGAGACGTTTCAGGTTGGGCATTTTTTAACGAGCTCAAGCTCCTACCATACGCGTAATCAGTGATCATATCAAGAGTAAGGCAAACAGCCCACTTTGAGAATTCTACTCGGCTATTACGAGATCCCGCGCTGCTTGTGACTTTCTGCATCATGTTTAAGATATGATGTTGTATTTTCTTATCGAGGTTATACACACTCCGCTTGGAAAAGAAGGGTGCGATTGCTTTTTTCCGGGCTCGGTGCGCAGAGACATTGGGACAACCGATGGTTAGGTAGACGGGACCCACAATGCAGCTGTAAAAGCTCTTGTTGACAGAGAATTTATAGTCGGCTGAGTAACAAGTATTATAGAAGCTTGGGTCGTTTATATGTAGTTCGTTAGGGCCGATTCGGATGAGAGGGCCTATTGGTTGAGAGTTAGAAGGATTTATGATATCTTGTAGCTTGTCCTTTATCTTACCTAATTGTGCATGCCACTTTTCGATTTCGAAAAGGAGCTGGCTATCACAAATCACATTCCAGTAGAACTCGTACCATTGAGAAATACAAGCCAGTTTACTCGGAGCCGGGAATTTCGCAAGAGGGTGAAGAGGACATAGACGATATATCCACCGACAGATGATAAATGTGACATACCCGAGCAGTAGGTGGAGAGCAAGGGAGGGAGCTTGAGAGTACATATTAATTCAAGTCTTCATGAAGTGTTGCCAATTCCGCAGTTAGTTCTCTTATCGCTCTCATAAACCTATACCGTTTCATGGTTTCAAGAGCATAGAAGTCTTAGATGATATAAACGCAGACACATATAGATCTTTCGGGGGCTGTTCGTTCAATGGTGTGTTGTTCAGTCGTTTATGGTTTGTTGCTCGGTCGTTTATGGTTTGTTGTTCGGTTGTTCATAGTTCGACGCTTGGTTTTTTGGCGTTTCGATTCTCCTTTCTTGTCTCGTACCATCCCTGTCTGGCGAAGCTGGGGCCTGTTAGCTACATTGGAGGTACAGTTATCAACGACGAGGTAGTAGTAAGGATTTGAGGTTCTCTTTGCACTCAGCTCTTTAATAGTCCGGTAACACTGCCTCTAGGCAGTACTTTAAAAACTCATGTGGTCACCCTTGAGCTCAAGTTAAATATACATTGCAACTAAATAGAATCAGAAAACCCAAAACAGATTGAAGCCCATACATGCATAAAAGAATAACAACTTACCTAGGTAGCTAGTTATCGATCCTTTTTATTTCTTCGACAAAAATGACCTCAAATTCATCTTGTCCTTCCAAATTTCCGTGTTACTCCTGCAAAACCCCTCTCTATACAATCCGAGGAAATTCTTTCGACTACACCCTTCCAGTTGGTATAACTCCAAATGGACTCAGAAAGACAGGCCTTTGGGACAATGCGGTGATTGGGGGCCCTATTACTCATGGTAAATACCAATGTACCTGCGGCGACGATACAGCGGAGCCTCATATCCACTGCGTCAATTGTTGGTCTGATATCTTGTCGTCGTCAAAATACAAGCTCCCTAAGTATAATTGGGAACCTTCAGTCGAATGGCACGATATTATCGCTCATATTACCACCGAAATCGCATCAGCTATTAGACTGAAAGAAGGAGAAAGGCGCGAAGCACAGTGTAAATGCGCCCGTATTTGGGCAGACCTTATGCACACCCCCAATGCACAGGAGGTGGTGGAACGGCTTATCAAAGACCAAAGTTTACAGCCAAATTGTCCCCACAGATCTGAATCGATGAAGACCGCTCACCCTGAGCTTCTCCCTCGTTCGGTAGCCAAGTGTTTCGTCTATGATAGGTGTGCTGGGAATAGCGGTATTGTTTACGAACAGTACATTGGCTCTCAAGTTACTTGTAGAACGCGAAAAACACCACTGCTCGTCCGAGACCAACCAGGACACGTACACATTCTCATCCAGACCAATTATTATGACCGCTCCGAGAAAGGATACGCTAGCTGGGAAAGCAAAGAAGAACATCCTGTTACCACTCTTGAAAAATTCATGGCAAGATATGTTTGCTACAGAAGTTGCCACTCTCTTTGCTACGGAGATGACAACTTGTTTTCTTATAGTAGCTGCAGAGTGATAGAGTCAGGAGTGGTGCCATGGATGCTCGATATGGGAACGCTAGACGGAGAGACCTGTGGTCGTTGCGACGCGGGCATATTAGCTCTCTGTTTCGCTTTTGGGGTCGATGGCGCGGATAGAATAAGGGACGAGTTGAGCAATGAAATCTTCAACTTGAATACTGCGACTAGCAGGCAGAATGGTGCTACTTTAGAGATTTGGAAATCCCTCGTACTCAGCAAGCCGAAAGGGTTTTGTTGTGCGCGATCGAAGGCTGTTTCGAGAATGGTCAAAGGGCTTTTTGTTTGGGCAATGTGCAACCCTGTTTATTTTACTTATAAAAGCGCACGAGATGAAGGGTTGTTGAGGTTTGTGGAGGGATTGAATATGTTGTTGATGCCCAGGATCTATGGCCAAGATAGCCAGCCCCAAACTGGAGCATTTGGAAAGGTGGATCCAATAAACTTGGATGAAGTGATTAGCCAAGTTGTCGGCACTCGCTTGGTGGATTTTGTAACGCTGGCAAGCTCTTAATATCTCAAGGCTATAACTGATTAATCAGCCGGGCTTTGGGAAGTGCGCCGAAGATCCGGGCTTAGGCATCCGGGGATAGGATAATAAATTTTCTTTGGACCTAGCAAATATTCGGTCTAAAGGCTGGCTAGATAGGTTTGTTTGTAAATGATATGGAAGGAAAATTAATCTTATCGCTGGATGGTGCTTCAAATTATCGATCCGTGAGAAGGTTTTAGGACAATATGGACTTTCCCGTGTATGGCACATAGACCCAGCCGAGTTATATTTGAATTAGAAAATTAAATTCGCAATAATAGAAAATATGACGAAGAGTCAGATGTATTCTCAGTCTGCATTCAGTACATTATAGGAGGTACTTGATGCCAGTCAGCGAGATCAAGTTCTTGGCTGCTTAGCCGCTTGGGTGATCGACGCTAGAGGATCACAGCGGATACGCGTATACGGGGGACCGCCATTTCGCGAACACATGGTCTATTTCCCTAGCTAGGCTTCCATGATTATACTATGGAACCCGGCATCTTTATGAATTTGGCAACCGAAGATGTTTTGCATTGTCAGCCCTTCTTTCGCCCTGTCAGCCTCTAGAATAGGTTTAAATGAAATATATAAATGGTATGAAACCTATTTAAATCAGAGCAAATTTTAGTCTCTTATCCTCTCTCACCACTCCGAACTACGTTTGACCTCAAGATGATAGTGGAGCTCTTTCAAAACTTACCAGTCGAAATACAACAGATGATACTCTCTTACCTATCATCAGTAGCTTTGCAAAATTTTCTCTACATGAGCAAGATATATTTCACACGGAGACGTAATGCAGAAAAATACGATATCTTCGAGAGAACAGCGATATTCAGTTTCGAGAAATTATGGGGCCGGGAGAAGACCTCTCTCCTAAAAGAACGGCAGATCATACCCATCCCGAAGACAGAACAAATCAGACTGTATCCCAAGAAGAAACACATAGTGGTCAGCGACATAGTATCTTCCATTGAATCAGCAGCTGAGGTTTCATCGGTTGGTAAAGCACTGGCGTGGACTAGGATACCCCTCGAAGAAGGTGCGCTATTAAGATACAGGAACTCGCGACGCATCTGCTAACTTTGGAAGACAAACATGATATCTTAGTACCGGATCTTGTTAGAGTGCCACCAAAATCTATCCAGATCACTCTAGGCTGTCTGAGTAAATTGTTACCAACGGGTCACCCGGAGTCCCTTTACGCTTGTATACAATCGATACCAGAGCTCCGGATCAACTTCAACGACTTTGGCGCTATCAAGGCTTTATCCAATCTTCTGCAGCGTTTCATGCCATTAATAGTTTTGGACCTTGTTTACCGTTTTCCGTTGACGCTGCCGTGGGTGGGACCCGCACTGGTGGGGGCTATCGTACCCAGCAGATGCCTAAGAGTCTGCCGGGTTTTAAGCGCCCCTCCCATCAGAGTTGTTGATCTTTTGGCCTTTGTGGTACTTATGCGCACGCCGGAATCCCCGTTTTTCGATGTACTAATTCTTAGTTTATTAATAGAAATCGATGATGGAAAACGAAAATCTTGCAAAACTAGTTCTGACAGTGCGGCTTCAGAAAACAAATGCGATACTTCCTATTAGCGATTATGAGTGTTTCCAAAACTCTCCTTCTACGACTGCCAGTATGAATTCAGCCGTGAAAGAGCTGAATATGATATTATCGATGTTTTCGAAGCGAAATAGCTTCATCTACTGCTATATTGAAGCTTGGGATTATACCAAAAATACGGATGAAAGTTTCTCGATATTCGAACATAAGTGGGACACAAAGAATGATAGCCGAGGAATTCAGTATAGGCAGGACTTAAAGTGGAGCAGCGAGCCCGAAATGAATTAATTTATTACTATGTCTATTTTGTGTTGCAATTGTTGTTTTTTCTGTGGGACTGTTGGTTTGTGCTACAGGAGAAGTTAATAGAATTCAAAATGTTCAATACTACCTATCAATAAACATTTCACATTAAAACTGCGGGGCCTTTATTGTCTTAAATGCCGTCACCTATAGTGGTACCAACACTCGAACTGTCCTGACCGTCATACCAGTTGATGCATAAACAGATGGCACCCAAACCGTTGACGCTTTTTTTTGGTGTAGCCCTCCTTAGTTGGGGTGGCTGCTCAAAATGGGAAGCGGCTCGTTGTGAGAGGTTGGGTCTAATGCACCAGATTTACTTACGGCATTGAGATGAACGATAAACGCAAGAGCTCAATTTTACCAACCGGCGACAGATGATCGAACAAACTATCCTTCCACTTTTTAGTTGACTGCCTCACTGCGTACCACGAACCAATACCCGAAAACGCCAGAATATATCGACTAGCGAACCGTGATAAGGTTTACTCGCAAATTGAACACGTATTGGTCGTAAGATTTTAATGATTTGTAAACTCTAAACGATAAAACTATTATCTATAGGAATTCGAGTTTGTAGGGCTGAAATTACATAAGTTGCTTTGATGTTCTAACATAGTAGAAAAAAATCTTCACAAACAAAACATTGTCCAAAACTTTCCTTCAAGGTTGCCAGTATAATGATCCGTAAGGGAAAGACTAAGAGGGTAATCCGATGACTAACCGGCCTTACGAATTTTAACACGCTACTTCTATTCGCTGACGGTATTCGTTGACGATCAATGGACGCAAATAACCCCTGGGGTTCTGTTCCGTTTGTGATTGTAGTGGTGATGGTAATTGACCGTCAGCCTCCCGGTATTGTTTTCCATCGGCTGGAGAATAGGTAATAATAGGAAGAGTAATATCTGTCAAAAAAAGTATATTAGCTTCCAATCTACACTGGATCTCAGTTCTGATATAAAGCTTACTAGGAGCATCTAGTGACATGTTAACTATTTCAGCTAATTTCCCCTCCGAGACCTGTACCCAGTCGTTTCCCGACCGTTGATGGTTATAAACACAAGGTGCTCCATTCTGTAGATCCTTAGCTACCGAACGAAAAGGCCGGCTTTGAGATTTGAACTTACCGCATGGCTTGTCATTTTGTGGTAAAAAAGAGCGCCACCCCAAACACGGGCGTCGAACCAGAACCCAGCTTCACCAACTCGAGCCCCGTCACCATATCTATCAAGATAATTTAAAGTGGGTGGGGTATTTTCTATTGGTAGGTTAGGATCCTTTGAGTCTGCGGATACTGCGAAACAGTAAGAAAGAAAGGCGTGCGCAATCTCGTGGGATGTAGCGTGTATTAATTTAAAAAGCGGTATTATATTGTGGTCTTCCGCTTCGGCTGCTTGTACAAGCTGAGAATATTGTCAGATATGTGTAATAATCTATGCGAAGAACGCTTCAAAATAAAAAATACTTCAGAGTTGATCATGATGAGCCGACCAATCACGGGGTCAAAGCTCCCGTGCCGAGGATGAAAGCCAAAATTATAGAGATCGGTCATTGTGTGATCAATAACGAAGAATGGGAAAAGACTCTCAGTGAAAAAGGCATATGCATGTCTTTCGGCGGTATCTGAAGACCATTGTCGGCCCAGACTCTGAAGAGCGAGGGGAGCCATCTCCATCAAAATCTCAATACCTCCAGCGTGGAGAAATATATGCTGAATCGTTGCGAACACAGCACCAAGGTTGGATTCTACGGGGAGATTGTAGGGCTCCGGCAGCCCAGGTTTGCTTCGCAACATTGTGCGGACGGGAAGATAGAGAGGCCGTGGGGTCTGCATGATCGGAAAGGTAAGATGATGTAGTTTGATTATTTTACAGCTGTAGAGATGGTCAATTAATGGGTGAATGAGTAGAACGAAGCGGTTTTATTTATAGTTGCCAATTGCTTCGCTGTTGAAGCACTAATACATGCCGACTGTCGGGTCCAGCATAGTACCAAGTAGGCAGCTCAGGATAGATGCAGAACGCGCTGTGCCGCCAGCCAGCTGCAGCTCGGAACCGGGAAGGGATATTCCTAATGGCGGGCAAATACGTGGCTGTTCAACGACCTTGTGTTGTGTTGCCAAGACCAGGGGCAAACATGGTGTCATCCTGGTGTCGAACCTAGTCATCCCCGACATCTCCGAAAGGTTGACTCTCACCCCTATACAACATCAAAAACCACCCGATCACCGTCATGGCGAACAAAAATGCTATCGGTTGGTTACCCTCACTTCAGCTGGAGAGACTAATTCTCCTAGTACAAAATATTTTTCGATTAGATATCACCGAATTAACTTTCCGCCAAATATTTGACAATACGCCCGTCAGAGCATCGAATCCTTTCAACGCGCAATACTGCCCAACCGAGCCTTCGGAAGCGAGTCGGGGCCAGTATATAGAGCTGGTGGAAAGCCTCGGAGATAAACTGACGAGGGTCGAAGTTGGCATAGATGTAAGATACTAGGAAACTCTGCTACTTTTCGATACTAATGATTGAAGATTTTGCAAAGATACATCGACAACGTGGACGATGGGCTGGTGGAATTTGAGGCACTGATAGAGATTCTTCGTGCAATTGCCGAGGAGGAAGCCAAACAAGTTACAAACCCCGTTTGGCCAATCGTGCCCCTTCTTCACCATAGTAATTACACAGAGCTTAAATACCCCGAAGATTTGCGACAAATCCCTAAAGAAAAGCGTATCATCGGAATGTGGGCTGAAACACAAATCTGGGGAGGGGTTATACATTTCGACCGTGGGGAGTCTGGGACCAAGGTAATGTGTGTTTTTCTTTGTCGCGGATTTCCTGTGCTAACTATACCCAGATATTGGATGTGTACATCCACCCGAACGACAACCAGCGATTATACAAGGCCGATAAGAAAACCGTTCTTTCACTAATGCAACAACTTTCGAGAGAAGAAGTTATATCTTCAAAACCCCTGCTAGATTTGGGGGACTACTCGATATTGATATCCGACGCCCAACGTAAAGGGATCTACAGGGTAAAGAATATCGCCAATTCTAGCCTATATGGGTGTTTACCATCAGCCATCGGATTCTCGGGGTTTCCACGCTGTGTGAGGGATGCTAATGAGATGTTTCGCGACGTTCCCATCCCGGATAACCATGTTTCAACGTACGGGGAGTTTTCGATAGCGACATGGACCAGCCGCCAGAAAGAAATCCGTAGGGGGCAGTCATACGAAATTTCTCACTAAATTTGGAGCTTTTTATGCTGGCTTTTGTTCTATTGAGGACAGAATATCTGTCACTCGCATCTGTTCTCTCTGGTATTACATGATTACTTTGTTTCCTGCTTCTAGACTTGAATATCCTAACAATTCTGCCAGGTCGTCGGCGGTGGTTTCTAGGCGAAAATCGAAAAGTTTTGTTTGTTTCGGTGACGGGTCCGCATATATAGTGTATTTGGCACAGTCTATCAACGTATTTATAGTTGCACTCAAGTGGTACACCTCCTTTGGTAAACTGGTCCCTACGACTAATAGTAAGTCCGCTTTATTTCTTCCACCGTATTTCTGTTTTGTGTCCGCTACAGCGGTGAAAATATCGTGGTTGTCGCGAAGATATTGGTCGTTATAAAGTAGAACGCATGGTCTCATTCCGGGGGTTTTTTTTTCTCTCGTTTTCATTCTGTGACTCTTTTCAAGTCTATCTGAGCTCGATATCTCACAGTCTATGCACGGAGGGAATAAACCCTCCTCGAGAAATCTCCTGTCGTTTGTTGTCGTAGTTCTCCTGTGCGACTTACACAGGTTGCATATCATTTCCGTAAAAGAACCATGAACCTATGAACTTAAAATCAGTATCATACACGAGGTAATTCGGTGTAGTTTCCTACCGCTCGGTAATGAACTCCTGGGATCAAGCCAGCTTTGCTTTCGAGGCCGTCAACATTCATTGATAGTACTTGCTTTATTCTCCCGGATTTTTCTAAATTTAGCCATCTGTGAAATTTACTTGGTTCCCTATTCAACGCTTCAGTTTGTTGAACTGCCGCCCATTTCAACCACCCCGCTGTGGATAACTCGCTGGTGTCGAAGGCAAGTTTCCAATCCCATTTACTCAGATCTACCCGCGAGTTTGACACTCCTTGCGTTCGAAACGGCTCGAAGCCAGCCGAGACCGAAACTCCAGCTCCAAGCAATAGAATTATACTTTGAGCTCGAGATATTACTCCAAAAGCTTCTTCGTCCATGGTGATTTATCTTCTTCCATCCAATGTTTGTATAAATAAATACCTCTAGCGGCGCGAGGACAGGAGGTCATTTGAGATCGCCTCCCAATTCGGTATTCCTCTCGGCTATAAGGTAAAAGCTTGAGGTCTCCTGTGCCCACTTTGCTGCGGGATGGCCATGGGAACGAGACCAAGGTCTCCTAAAACGCTACCAAACCAAGCATCTCTCAACACAAAAGATGAGCCATGTCGTCCCAAGAGCTAAAAGGAAGCTTCTCGACGACATAGTCAAGAACCTCAAGCAGCTAGCTCTAATAGCAGACAAACCGAGCCTAGAATTGTTTAAAGAGCTTCTTATCCCTTTGGCCGAGCCCCTTCAGAATCGGGGGGTCACCATCGCCATTAACGTGGATCATGCGGAATCAGGACCCCAAGAGAGCGACTCCACTACAGCAATACCTCGAACTCGTCGAAATGGTCAGCATGAACTGAGAGCTCGGAACTCAAATTCCAGAAGAAGCCTAGAGAGCGAAACGCTAGACCAGGGTCAAATAAACGGAGATTCCCCGACAACGGAAGTCGATAGGAGCCGGCCCCAACGACTAAGAGAGCGACCCCTGTTAGCGAGAATAATAATACGCATCCTTAGATATCGAGAAAACGACAAACCTCTAGAAATTAGTGTCTCAAATAGCGGTACAAGCTTCCAGAACGAAATTGAATGCATCTTAAGAGCTGAATATATGGCAGCGGGTGTTTCAATGAAAAAGCTGACACGGCTTCGTTGCTTGGAACCTTTGTATTTCGCTGAGTTGACGGATATAAAACAGAAAAATCCAAGACTAAGTGACCGCCAAGCGAAAGCGAAAGTTGTGACAAGTCTTCATGTAAAATTTGGGGGTGTAAGGAGAACATTTTCAAGACTCCTAACGGATGTTGAGATAGTTAGCAAGATCACGAAATTGTGCATTCAGCAAGTCGAAGAGGTAGTGGACTCAGTTTTATTGGCAATCGCTATTGAGTACTATGGTACTTCTGTCAAATATACCGAAGAATATATGAATACGCTAAAGCTCTACACCCCTTGGCTAAATTCTGTTGCATCGCCTGGTCATGAGTGGCTACCGGGATTCAGGATACCAGGGGATTTACTTCTTGACAGCAAGGCGGAGCTAGTGGCCCCTCTGGATCCATTGGACTTTGAACCGCTGGAGCCAGAGTCTGTTCTTTGGACCCACCTCGAGGAACAATATTTGGTGGTTTGTGGAGACAAACTTATTACTTTGATAAATCTTCAGTGCAAAACAGTTCTTGGAAAACTTAACCCGAACAATAAACTAAGTATTATTAGAGGACAGAGGGCACCGGGCGTTGGGAATTGCAAGGTCATGAGGAGTAGTGGGCAAAGCATAGTAATTACTAATAGTGAAATTGAGGAGATGTCGGAGTTAACATTAATTCTAAATTGATTAAAACTATATAGAATAAAAATCTAAGTATCCTGTGTATTAGAATTATCAATTGATGTTACCAAAGGTGGACCAATGATTTTTTGGGAGCTATTGGAGATTGTAGATTGGAATGTTGCATTTCGGATTTGCAACGCAACATTCGGGGAGCTCTACTGGCCTCGGCCTTCAGCTTAGAAAGAAACCATTGTCACCACGTTTCATTTCACCTACGGGCATTTCTGGGTGGCGACGAGTTTAGGGCGCAAGAATATGAAATATACTAACATAGAGAACACGAACGAATTCTTATTTAAGCCTGGGTTAGCTACGCATCGTTGCAAAATCAGGCAGAGCGCTAAACTTTCAATCAAAATGATCACAAGAGCCCCGAAACATACAACGAGTAAGACGAATAAGGGAAGTAGTTCAATGATAATAGGGATCGCCTTAGGCACTACTATCTTCGGACTGATTCTGCTAGCTTTGATCATACACTTAAGATCACGTCGAAAATCCTCCAAATTGTAAGGTCTTGCAATCTTGCGTGTGAGAATGAAAGCATCTTTTCTCTCATTTCACGGACTGAGGCCATCTACGGATCATCATATTAACCAAAGCCAAACGGCTGGAATGCGAGTTACGTACACCTCAAGGAATAAAAGTCGACCAAGAACCCCAGCTAGACTTTACAAGACTACTTGTTGAAGACACCGCCTTAAAATGGGCGGGGTTGGCCACCGTGGAGTATATATCGCAAAATGTTATCCCTAGCTCAAAGTTATATTTTGTCCACCTAAACGTTCGAACTAGCATATAATGAAATCTAATTTTTATAATGTTTTTATGCTATTAGTAATAATTTCCTGTTTCCAAACTGAAAATGTCATATGGTGTGCAGCGACTCCGTTTGGCTGTATGAATTGTGCAACACTCGAACCCCAGATGAGCCAACAATCGACGGGATACTTAGATATTCCCCCCACTACGTCATTAACAGCCTTTACAAACAGACCAAGGATGATTATACGGGAATTGAATATAGAAACCTATACATATTCTTCTAAAAACTGCACCTGTCTATGCCCGGCTGGAAATGGTGTCACTACAACGTTGGCTACTCTGGAGACAGTAGCATCACCTACATTGACGGCGTCATATCACACAACGAGAGATATTGACCTGGGTTGCAATCACTTGTTTCACGGGGTCAATCGAAATTGCTAAGTATTAGGGCATATCCAGTTTTACTTTAAACGAAGCGTGGCTTATCATTACTCCGGCCTTAAAAAGTTGGCCTCACATGTGTCTCGGGTTGATTGTATGTATCAAACAGCGATACCAGACTATCATTCATGCCTATAATAAACTTGTTGGTTGTCTCTAGTCAGTTCTGAAATCTAGAGATCCGGGCCTTCGGACCTTTGAATTTCAGGGTTCGCTGAGTTCCAGACCATCGTTCACTAACTTGCAATGGGTTTCAATTAGGACCCCCACACTGCCCGTATTCTAAGACATGCTGACTGCCTCGATGAATTCCCTTGTAATTTTTCGCTCCTGACGCCTCAAATCGTAAATTAATATTTAACGGTTGTTGTATTTTTTGAATGCTGCGATTTCACCAACTATTTTAGTCGTTATTATCAAATATTAACAGATTTACCTACTTCAACTGGAAGGCAGCACCCAAGGTATGCCGAGATAACATTTAAAATACTGGTAGGCAGTCTCAGCAGGCACGAGGCTTGAAAGCTGTAGGTACCGCAGGTGGGAGGCACAGTCAAGGATGCTAGATATAAAATGAAGCCTATGTGAAAGAAATAATCAAGCCATTTCTTCGTTTCATGGTTTTACTTTGACGATTATCACTCGCACTTGCTACATAGAAAATTCTTCTTGTGAATAGCGACATATCAGCCCAATGTCCGAATTCTTCCCAACGGCAAATTTGAACCAGAATCCGGATCTTAGGTGAGTTTATTCGTACCTAGAATAATTGTTTGGAGACCTCTTAGCGCTGATATAGCATATTCTTCTGTTTTGTAGTGATCGTGGGTCTAAATGGAAGACTACAGAAACACTTCTTGGAGCGGAGAATTCTATGCTTCGGAAACTGATATGCCAAATGATTGGTTGCAATGTTGAACCATATCAGTCTAATTCTGAAAAATTGAATGATATTTTTCAAAAGGCCTCTGATTACGACCGGCTTTCTAACAGTTATCATCAAATTCTTGATGATCATACTCGGTTGAAGTACTCTTACAACTGTCTACAAATGGCATACCATCAGCTATCTCAAACACATTGGAGATGCCTTGCCGCTCCATTACCTGAATCTGCGGATCGATCATTCAATTCGACACTCGATTATACATCTGCTTATATATCTGACTCTAATCTTGACTCAGACTCGGATCTTGATTCAGACTCGGAGTGCTCGACGAAAGAAGATCGTATGTGTTCCCTTGAAGACGGCGCGATGTTTTGAATTTTTCTAATATATATGACAGTCTTAATTAGGTGTCGAGATGTAAAGTGCCCGGAAATTTTCTACTTTGCTGAGTCGGAAAAACAGCACTTCACATTGATACATCAGGGGAAAAGTGACTGCATACTTTGTGAATTTGCCGGAACGAATGAGATTGGGGTGCCTTTCTCTCAGGAGCTGGCAGACCATTGGGAAGATAAACATCCACGAGGTCATATCATATACGAGATCTGGAGATATCGATGCGAAGCTTGCAAAAGAATATTCGAGAGCGACTTGTTTCTTTCTCAGCATGTATGCTAGCATGAACTGATCGAACCTAGAAATTTATGTCTCAGTCTGGATCGACGACACGATATCAAAGCACCAGATATACTGATCCTGGTTTTAATCATGTATTTCATGAAATCAACTAAAGCGGCGCTTGTTTACGGAGTTCCGCTCCATTCAGAGAAGATTAAATTATCTCAGTTTGATTTATTGTCATTCAAATTTGTAGATACAAAGTAATGATTTTGCTGTAATAACCTGCGGTTAAAGACACTTCCAAAGATCGGAACCGCGGGTATAGCGTTATCCCAAGCATTTGAAATATCTTGAGAGTCACTCTCAGTCTCTCCAAATGTGGACAGTAATTATATGCAACTTCTGGCGAACGAAGAATACGACTGATTGTGTTCACAAGAGTCAGATCAGCTACCCATAGAGTAATATCAGTTGACTCAAATCGAAAAATACACTCCTGCAAGGCGATGCACACGGAATGCAAAGCGCGAGAAGTATCGCTTGCATAAACTGAGAATTCATATTTCCAGATGGCATAAGGCTCCTCTTCGTCCATAAGTCCATAAAAATAAACGAGTGAATGGCGTATGGTTGTGACGTTCGAGAGAAATCCTGGACTTAAGTGTATAATCTCAACAGACAGGGTTCTAAACCGCCCCGGAAGAGTAAGGCCTTTTAGTCGGAGCATCCGCGGAGGGTCTTGCAGATTAGGCATTGATAGTGCGAAGAATACAAAACTATGGATTAAGGATTGAGAATACGAATAGTTAAAATAATTAAGTTGTCTGTGCAGCTGTGCGCTAGCGCACTGTGCCGCGATTCGGATTCAAGACCAAGCACTTTGTTGGATTCGCACATTGGCCAACACTTTCCCAAAAAGGGCGCCACTCAAAACCGTCCATTTCCTCTCATTGACTATCGCGTCGATGCATCAATATCAATAATATCAATATATATCTTTTAATCATTCATTATCAGTATATACAGTACGCAACGTGCAACGCTTTGAAAAGAGAAAGCCAAAATCCTAAACACAGTCGGATTCCAAGCCAGATGGCAATTGGAAATCGGTCGCGATGGCGTCTACGATGGCGATCTACAATATTCGCAAGTTTTACTTATTTGAAGCAGGATAGCGTGTTACACGGATGTAATAAACTAAATGTATTCCCATGTGGATAATTATGGATGATATGATGCTGAACTACTTCAGGAGCTGGAATCTAAGTTTTCAATCTATCGACCCGTTTTTACATTATTGATGCCAGTCCTTCATCCAATATAGGAAGTTAAAGTTGACCTTGAAATTCTCGAGGCTAATATCGAAAACTCCATCACCGCGATCTCCAACAGCAGAACCACTTTTGGTAGAAAAGTCTAAGGTATTTCGACTTACGACCCCCCATGGATTCCTTAACGTAACCATGCCTCGAGCCTGATCTGCTCCAATAGCTGTATACATGTGGTTTGCCGGGATACCAACATTCTGTGTTACCGTGGTAGAAGTAGAAGCAACGGACGGTACAATACTGGCTTTCTGTAGAACAGACCAAATTTGATCATCCGTCATAATAGAAAGCCGTCTCATGGAGCATGGTCTTTTAGTTCCATATATCGCGGTAAGTGCCGAAGTAGGGAAACCCCCGTCTAAATCTTTATTGAAATCCGTCTTGTGGCCGCTACTTCCAAACTGTCGGAACGCCATCTCCATTACCACTGGCCAGACATAAACACCACCCGTAACGTAAGGCGGGGCCACGCGATATTGCGGTCTGTCTGATTCGAAACCACTTGGCTTTGTGACGGCGATGGTGACTTCTACACCACCGTCGTCCCAGAGCTTGACCATAATTGTTGGCTGTTCTTGTGTGGGCTCATTCATGATATACTCTAGCCGAGTCGGATCTGCATATGCAACCGCAGCGAGACTTGCATCTAGCCAACAGTCCCCGTTCGTTCCCTGGGCAACATCAACATATTGCGGACCAGTTTGAGAATTCCAAAGTGCCGATTTGGAAGGATCGAAGTGGTTCTTAATATCCGCCCAAGTAGACCCAGCAGTATCACGCTTTACCTTTGGTTGTCTTGCACTTGACGAAGTCAAGAACAAGGACCTAATTAGCTGAGGAGTAAGTAACATTTGCCCTTTACGAGAGTATTAGGGTAAGTACTTTGATTTTTATATACGCATTTCTCTCGTGCCAATAGAGGTATGCAATTGGCCGAATTAAGGCAGAGCTTGATTTAGGCTCGGTCTATTTTGTGTTGCGAGCAGCCAGCCCAGGTACTATCCTGCATAGCCATGTCCTAATATCGAGAGATAATATATAAGATCTACAACTACGACAAGAAGACCGGTTCTAGCTTTGTGAAGAAGGTTTGTGGTACATGTTATGAATTCATTTTTCATAGGTAACAACAAACCTCCTACGACTTATATTTAATCACGGTAGCAGCTTCTTATCCCAATAATATATTTTCTCACACAGGTAACGTCAATATGCCCCAACATGAAATAAAACTTATTCTATTAGTTTAACATTGCCTCATAGCAGCCTCAATTTTGATAAGAGATAATTTCCTTTGATGGAAGATATTCTTTCCAAACGTCGGAGAAAAACTCGGTGTGCTCGATTCTCCAATGATCTGCTAGGACCCTCGGGCCTTCCTTAATCCCAACTATTCCTCCAACAACAAAATTGCATAGTGTACAATCGAAATCCTGCCTATGCACTAAATTGTAATGTTGCCACTCGGATTCCTTGTGATCGAAGATCTCACAGCATTGGCTATGCCGGCAGGGTCGTCCTATTAAACAGACTCATATATTAGCACGGTAACGACGACTCATATACGAAACCTGAATCACGTACCACCCCACGCCACTATCTGAGTAAATTCCGATTGTGGGTTTGAAAACGAATCGATATCGCAATCCTGTAAAGGGGGCCATGCGTGCAAGTAACTATACTCTGAAGTATGCTTGAACGGATTTATAGCACATGTGCCTTGCAGCTGCAACTCTAGGTAAGACAGAATTTTTTCATTAAAGAGTTGTAGTTCGCAACAAAGAGCAAGGCACGCGTCCCTTTCGGATTCTAACGCCAGACATTTGGATTCCAAATATTGGCATTCATTCATCAAACACTGAATTAAATCGATAGGAGGCATTGTGCTACAAAGGTTTAATAAACTTAGCCTTCACTAATTTGGACTGATAAAAGCTCAATAAACTTACCCAAAATAGATTCCGTCTCCAGACCCTGATGCTTATCCGGTAGCTATAGTGTATAATCGAAACTTGTTGAATATCGCCGGGTTCGCCGACCGTGTAGGAGGCTATATTTTTGGCAGTGATTTATGGATCCGGTAAAACTGTAGAAAGGATATAGGCTAAGTCGACACACTATATAGAATTTTTTATTTGAACACCTCGACGAACGAATGCCGAGATATTAGATCTGTCAGCTCGATATGCCGCCACACCACCTTCGTATTTCTACTAAGAATAAATCGATAGGGGTAAACTTCCTGGCTGAAAGCTGAATGAAACTTGAAACAATTACACATGCCATTTATAATACCATTCGGGATCCCCACGTCTTGACTACGAGATTGCGGGGCTATAATGAAGCTGCAGACCCCGGTATATGTGAGCATTAGCCCTTTAGTAGCCGTATAATTTGTAATGAGACTTAATTTAACAATCAAAAGCTATCATATATGTTTGGTAGCCTCAGCTCCCAATACACCCCGCGCGTGACTGTCTGCTCGAACGATTATTTGGTGGGATATCTCTTCTTTGCTACAATCATTTACTACATCCCTCATGAAGGGTTTGCATTTAGATTCTTTTTGTTTATGTAGAATATGATACCTGTGGGCTCGGTGCACATTGCGCCCATTACACAAGTTGATCTAAGTTTTCTATAAATACGAGCTACAACGGGTAATATATTTTCTATTGATGGCGTCACCAAAGGCTAAGTGTATGAGCTACGATTTAGATACTGATTGGACTGTCATAATTATGAAATGATGGGTGCTTGCGACAACAGAAGCTAACTACTGGATGAGCACGCCCGCTGTTGCTGTGTTTGCTAACGTTAACGTATGTCCCGTCCGATACATTACAGCTACTGAATACTCCGGTCATGCTCAAGTCACCGTTGCGTGCGTTTTTCCGAAATTATCAAGCCTGCTATCTCGCGTCCTAGTACATCGCGTTGGAGGAATCTTGCAAGACCGTGCTGTGCCGAAAAATCCCGGAAAATCGATCACACATCTGTCTTACTCCATGCAATTAATTTGTAGTTTCCAGGGCCTTTATTCGAGATACACAAATTGGGAAGGCTACTAAATTGCCGCACGCACAGCAGTTCTCGAGGGGTTTAATTGAATTGTCACAGGTCAGCAGTTCTAGTTCATGCCCATCGTTGCTCCGACTGAAAGTGGGTAAAATAGAACTTACCAAGCCAAAATCGCGTCTGTTCCTCCTTCTAAGGACAATTTCCAACTATAGATCCGAAGACGTGCTAGACTTGATCAATTGAAGGCACTGCGGTTGTGAAACGCCAACGCGAATTAACAACTTCCTCAGACTGCGGTACCGCAACGATGGAAACAGGCTTGCCAAACTGTTGCTTTATAGTCCTTCGTTTTGAAAGTTGTTTAGCCGGTTCTGGCAGGGGAAATCCAGTCCGTTTTCCTCTCCGGTGTCTAGAAAACTTGACCACGAAAGCTAGTACAACCCATATACAAAAAACATTCTGCACAGTGCACAAATGGTGGCGTTAGATCCCTTTTTTTATCTAAAGTAGATACACTAGCCTCTTGACTAGCTCTGGTCTGTAGATATATATCGATACACGTGGAATTTCAAATTATATCTGGAAGAACCACGGTGAGGCTTGCTATCAACCAGATATATAGCTATATAGGCATCAATCTAAATTTAGCTAAATATGCGCACGCGTTGTATTTCAAGAAGTTATCCAATTTAGGGAGCTAGCTAAATTTGATCGAGCATAGGCAATTGATCCAGTCACAGGTTTCTCGCTGACGATCTGTTTCGAAGTGATAACGTCGTAGTAGGGCTATAGCCATAGCTGGCTGGCGCTGCGGCCGAGTTTTGACAGTGATCGTGCGAAATTTGGCTGGTAACCTGAATGCGCCTTGACTCCAGCGCTGAAACTAGCAGGTTTGCCAATCGTCAACACACTGTTCCACCAACTCGCCAATCCAAACCCAAGGATCCGGATCCGCGATATGGAATCGATAACACATCATTGATGCATCCGAAAACTATGGCATGCAACTTTTCCGATAAGACTTCTCACAAAAGGGTGTCACCTGAATTAGCTATAACCAGACCTTCCTACTAATCACAACCGAAAACCAAGCTGAATGAATCCCGATATTCATCTATATTGCAATATATTGATGAACGCGATACGGCCATATATATGTATATGCGTATACGTATATAGGGCAGGATGGACCCGAGGGTATTACAAAGCCAAGGGTCAATTTCTTTCATCTCCCAGCTCACGACTCTACTGTATATCTCTTTTATATTTACCTTTGCCATGCGACACACGTTCTTTGTTTACGCGATAGCCATTTTTCACATGTCGTTGATAGCATCGATCTCCCAGCTTCTTGCCAAATACCATAATTATAGCGCAACGTTCGAAGGCCTAACCCAAATAATTTTCCAAAAATACGATAATATTTCTATCAGTTTTTATAAAATTGGTTCTCCTCCGAATATAAGGCGTTGCATCAAGGATGATATGCATGAAGAAAATAGTGCAATACTTAGTGTTCAGATATGTCGGCCATCTGATTCAGCTCAAATTATGAACATTGGGTGGACGTTTGATGGAGCCTGGGTATATGATAACACTCATCTCCCTGAGAAATGGTGGAACGCATTTTATTGGGAGGGCATGATCATAAACAAGGAAACCGCCCGATGCTTAACATATGAATTTGGGGATGGTGGCCTGGGTATTGGAGAACAAGGCCCGTGTACGCTAAACTCATCGACATATTTTGTCGCCGGAAATCTTTCTACGATGCCTTGCACTCACGTTAATCAAAAGCCAAAATTTAATCAGGTATTCCGGGTATATGCGACTAGGCGCCGGTCAGAATATTTCATTGATGTCACAGAGAAAAGCACCTCGCCTTGCGCAAGGAATTACACAACTGTGATCCACCAATCTTATGATCGAATATGGCTAGGGTGTGTAGAGTACCAATGGAAGCACCTATCTTCGAACTGGATTTTAACGACGTCATAGGTGATGTCGGGGATGGATCGACGCAAGATGACTACATTAGTATCGGGCAGCTAAAATACACGAAATGCAAAAAAACAAAACAAGAAGAAAAGGGAACTAAACGAAGATTCTCACAAAACTCTCTGCGACTCTATGCTCTCATCAGTGTTCAATCGTCGCTTGAAAATAAGGTCCACGTTCGGCCTCGGTAATATACATATTTCCTCCGACACAATAACAGGGAAAGCAAACTGGTCGCAGAAGCTGATGCAGGGTACTTCTTCTACGATCTAATCTTGAAGGTTTGGGGATCACTTAGAATTAATTTAACTTTGCTGCATCTCTGAATGCTAAAAGGAGGATTAGTAGGCGTCTTTGTGATATGGAAAATGGATATCGTACATCTCCTTGTCTGCAGCAATCGTGTGTAGACACTGAAAAATAACATTTAATTCTGGCATGGTCATACAACTCCCACTGGCATAAATCTGAAGGGCCTCCGCTGCCAATATATTAATCATATCATGGTCGTAGTTGCTTAATTTCCCTGCCCTCTTAAACTGGTCCAGAAAGCATTGATTAAAGCCAGCTGTCGGATTTTCAATGCTAGGACGCAGAAGCAAGCTCTCCAAGCAAACTAAGAATATCGATACGATTGTCCCGGTGAGAGATAGTCCTTGGAAAGTTTCTGGCGATTTCCAGGGCGTTAGAGCGAACGGAGCTATGAAGGCAACTATTTTTTTGCCAAAATCCGAAGTAAGCTCGTCCTTAGGGCTGTTAACAAAGCTGCAGATAGATCCAATGGCTGTCACATCAGTTAGAGAGCCAGGCCTTGTGAGATGAGTCAAATTTTGATAATAGCATACAGATTTCTAGCTCCATCCAAACATTTTGGTCTTGTTGGCTTCGTTGCATCTTGGCGCTCGCTTCGGCTTGTTTTTCGTTCCAGCTGTATCTATTTCAATAATGGTGTTTTTCTTTGGTTCCCACCCGACCTTTTTATCCCTCAACTGAGTGTTCGGGTAGCTAAACCCACGGAGGAGGTTTCTTAAAAGTGATTGGTTGGTCCGGTCTGTGCTAGTTTCTGCGGTTCGAGGCTCAAGCTGTCGTCTCTCTGCAGCTCGAGCGCTCTTCTGGTAGGTGCGAATATGAAAACGCCCCACCCTGTGCCTTCAGCAGCATCTGGTCATTTTCCTGGTCATTTGGAGAAAAGCAAATATGAATGCGGGACGGACTGTTTTGAGGATCAGGCGTTAGGTTTTCTTTTTTCTTTCCTTTTTTCTTCCTGGGATCAATTTCATATGTCCGATCAACGTTTGTCAGCCATGCCTCGTTAATGAAACAGAAAAGGGGGCCTTGTCAAAATCCAGCGCGGATGTCAGCTCTGTAGGCTACCTTTTGCTTTGGAGAAATAGAACAATATAAAAATTAAATTTCTTTCGAATTAAAATTTCGTGCTTCCAGTCAGGTTTCTTTAACATGAATTCGGTTTGAATGAAAGTACTAGCTACAAACTACAAAATGGAACATCTTATTTTAGTTTCGAGTATTGAAATGCCATTCCTCCTGAGCCTCTTCCCAAGTATCTTCCAAGATCCCTTCTTCATTTCCTTCGTCTTTCTCATTTTCCCCATAGTTTCCATCTGATGTCGATGGTAGAGGTAGCGCCCTTAGTATTTGTGGCGAAGGAGCGACAAGTTGAAGCTGTGGGAAATCAGTGTGTTTTTTGGAGTCCGTGATAGTGCCATTTCTTTTGACGTTAGGCTGTGCGTTCTGATTCGGTGCCCTGACAAACTGATTGTTTCTCAAGTCGTTACCTCTCAGTACTTCCAAGACTGAAGAAGCTCGAGTTAGTTGTGGAACTACAATTTCCACAGTGCTTTTGTAGGTGAGCTTTTTCGCGGATGTTCCATCGTGATCGGCCTTTTCCATTCGCTGCAATTCATGGCGCAATTTTTTAAATGTCGTTTCCAAGCTCTCGAGTCCTTGGAGGGCTGCAGATAGATCGCGATCGTTATCGCCCTTGAATCGGACACGTATACATCGGAAAGATCGGAGGTTGAGCTCGAGGCTGTCTGTTCGATATTTAAATTCAAGCGGTTGATGCGGGCCGGGAGAATCTTCTTTCGCTTCGACGAGTGCTTTGAATCGTGCAAGACTCAATTCGCTGCTAAATTTTATTCTGACGATTTTGCTGTCTTTTTTCTTTTCGGTTCTAACATTGGCTGTCGTTCTCCTATGTCGTTTGCGGGCCAAATTGTACTTGTCGACGGCGCAATCTTCAGTCTTCCTTTTTGTTGAGTCCATGGCGGTCTTAAAGAGTGAAGGAGAGAAGAACAACGAGTGTATATCAGACCATGGATTCATAACTCGGGATCCAGGACGGGTGGCCATACATGTAGCAATGTAAATTTGCATTTCCGTGCAAAGTTGTTAATATTATCAATGTTACCAAAGTGGGCCTTTCAGGGATGAAACACGCAAAAGCGGTCTGGGGTGTGGGGGAAAACACATTTTCGTGATCCCCCCGAACAAGCCTTTATACTTTCGCGCAATTTCGTCAAATCTACATACATATGAGATAGTATATTTTAAATTCAAAAGTGATTTCATCCTATAATCAACTACTTGTCAGGGCCCTCTTTTCACTCCGCATTTACAGCAACACGCTTGTTTGAATTCATCTTTCAGTTTATTGGTATACTGATCGTACGCTGTTTTTGTCAACCATATTCCTTCGAGAGCAATTGGGTGGTCTTGCCGGAAACGAGATTTCTTTAAGGGTAATTTCTTAGAGAGCGCTTCCTTCACTTCATCGGTGCGGGCGTGACACCCCAGAAAAATGAGGATTTCGTCGGTCGGGGATCCCATAAACACACGGGGGACTTCAGTCCGGCCACCAGATGTAATCTAAAGTTGAAACAAGTTACTATTACGCAACAAATATTCGAGATTGGTAAGAAAGCGGCACACCACATACCACTCGAGAAGATACCGCTCTTGACTCGGCAGAATATAACCCAATATATCGAACCTTCATGACCCGCCGACTCTCTACAAACATGACCATCTGGCCATTCTCAATGCTCACCCGGGGTAACTCGAACAGTCGAGAGCCGATACCAGTATAGATATGATCGCAAAAAGAGCCGTAGTTCACCCCTTCGCTGATTGGGGAAGAAAGGGCTTGTGAAGGAAGGAAAGCCTTCAAAAGCCATGAAAAAAGTGGAAAGCAATCCATTCGGATATATTTGGGATATATTTGGGAAATTATGATATTGACAGCATCCAGGGCCATTCGAATCTCGCGGGTTGTATCGATATATACCCATCCTCTTCTGTCCAGATCACTTGTCCCGCTCCCCACCAAACCGGCAGCTGGTCCCGAATAAGAAAATGCTGCAGATGAAACCCCGAAAAGTGCACGGCCGCCTGGCTTAAAGAATGCAACCCTGAAATCCCTGCCCAGACCAACTTGATGGCTTTGATCGACTTTGGTGCATCCCGCCTACACCATGATGAAAAATATGACAGTTGACGTGGATGAGTTTGCGTAAGCGTTTCTCGAGTGTCGTCTCATGCCTGACGGAATCGTATTCTCAGAACCCCCTCCCAATTTGTACCAGATACTTCTCCGAGCTACTCCGAAAACTTACTCTGCGAATCTCGGACACATTTTGATAAAGGTCACTTTAGTTCACAAAAGCCACCCTTGTGCACAGTTCTGGAACCAAAATTGTCCCGACCTGGCACCCACAGAACGCTATATCTCTCTAGGGATCCCCGCTTATGAGTGCGTAACTTTTGTGACCGAAAAGAGGGCTTAAATGCAGGTATGCTTGTTCACACCTTGAATCACAAGCTAGATCTCCCTGCCCTCCTAGCTGCTGCCCTTCCAAATTGCGAGAATTATAGCTATTATAAGTCTAGAAATACGTAAATCGAGGTTTCACATCAAGTAGGAGTGGGGGCACACTCTTTATGTGGTAGTAATCTAGTTGATGTGCAATGTAGGAAATAGGAACGCATGGAACGATACCACCTGAAAAAGAAAATTTAGAGAACTGCTTCATGATTCAAAGCTCTGAGCTAAAATTTCTACATGGACAACATTGTGGAAGCGTTAAATGGGTGAGAAACACCACTTTAGATACCGCTTATGGTGGGAGAATGGCGCTTTGTAATTCGAAATTAGGGAAGTCTATCCTAGATGGGGAGAATAGCTATTAGGATGCCTATCAACATATTTATTCCGGACGTAGGGTTTGGCTACCAAGAGAATAGCTCTGTGTCTTGAAACAATGTAGATAAAACCTTAACAGTTTTCTCCGAGATTCCCAAGCCTTTCAATTTGACTAAATGGAGGGAGTGTAGGTTTCTCAGTCTTGCCCCGGCTCCCACTCCCACTCCCGCTCCCGCTCCCACCCATACCTATCACAGTGTTCTCCCAGAACCAAGGGGCAAAGCCTTCTCCGTCGGTGATGCCAAAATTATTCAGTAAAGATGCGCTTATCTGCTCCTGGTGGTTCTTATATTCTTTGAGGTCTGCTATCGCACGTTTAACTTGCATTGCTTGTTTCGGCTCCAACGAAGCCCACCTCAGGCTCGACTCGTCGTGGACTTTGTAGCGCGCCGAGAAGGATTTGCGAATATCTCGAACTTTGTCCTAAATAAGTGAGCGAAATACATAAATGGGAGTGCTGTTACAAATCATACTTTGAGATCGTTGTAATGACCATCGCGGCTGTTGTTATTCCCGTAGATATAGTCTTTAATATGGCTCGTCGAAACTCTCTTTTTTGGCGCCGCCTCTCTTGGAGGAAAGGCGTATTTTAGATCTCTCTCGAAAGCATCTTCTTCAGCTTTTGTATATTCAATTTCCCAGTACTTGTAATATATCTGAGGGTCCTCCTCTTCGGCCATAGTGCCTAGGATGACGGGTTGTTGACCTGAAATATTCGAAATCTGAGGTTTGAGGTTGTGTCGGGTTGACCGGCTCCGCCATGTGACTCTTTTTTTCGAAGAGGCGAAGGAGATCCGGTGGGGTCGTTTTTTGCTTTTGGAAGACGCCAAGCCAACAGATTTTCTTCGCCGACGAAGCGACTGCAGATTCGTCACTCCTGTCTCTGCCCAACACATCATCGTTAGCTGCAGCAAGCCAGTTTTTAAAGATTAAGATAACGGGGAAATAGAGAGGAGAAGAAGAAGAGAACTGTCGCGTACGCACACGTTATATTTGTAGCGCAGTATGTGAAGAGGTTAGAATGGTATTAACCTGCGCGAAGCATGGCCACCTCACTTTTTTCTCGCGTTTTCTCGCGTCGCGTTCAGCTATGGCAAATTACTATCTACCTTTGGCGAGTTGGAAACTTCCAGCGCCACGACGACAAAATGGACTCGTTTGCTTAGCCCCAAAGGTTTCCCCTGGTAATATTATTGCATGCTCCACAGGGGTATCTCCCACATGACGGAGAAACGGACCCTTGGTTTTGCCAGGGTAGTATCTTCTGGTAAACAAAGCCATCAAAGTCATCAAAGTTCATAATATTGACAATACTATTAAAGTTATAAATGTTTATGAACGTGCATATTCAATTTAGCACAGGGCATCAATCTTAGATACATTCAAAAAAGGTCAAAAAAAATATTCTCCACGTTAAACTTTTTCGAGGGGTAGGAGTATCGGGTATGCGGCAAGTATGGGCCGCGCTTCGTTCACAGTAAGTTGGATGAAATCGAATATGCCACCGATACACCTTTGACATTCCCCTTGCAGAGCCCCAGCATCATAAGTCTTGAGACAAATGGAAAGCAACTCCTCAAGCTTATCAGCCGGGGTTGGCAACCTATCGGCCGGGGTTGGGAAAAGTGAGTAGATCTGGACAGGCTTTAGAGACCCCTCCTTGTCCAAAAAACGATTGTAAAAGCTATCCATCTCAGCTGAGATACTTTCGGCAGTTTGCCGATCCTCCTTGTCGAAACCGAAGAAATCAACATATTCACCGAGACGCTCGAACACATCTCGAGCTTTGAGCACATGAATTTCTACTAGGACAATATCGAAGATAAGAAGGGCAAGATTAATTGTTTTGGCCCATTCCTTTTCGTTCCTGAAGTTGTCATTCGTCTCTTGCTCTATCATAGTTTCGCTCGACACACCCTGATCCCTTTCCTCTGTCATCTCTATATCTCCAAAAAAATAACCCGCACGTGGTTCAATCACCATCCTAAGGAAAACCTGGTCGTATATAAAAGTTTGCGCTTGGCCATGTATAAAGTGCGAGTTGCGCGAGTTCTCTCCATGTTCTTTTGATACCGCCGCGGCGAAGTCGAGCGAGATTTGAGCGCAATGCACAAACCGTGTTTTGAGGCGAGAATGCAACATCTGTTCGTCTAGTTTTACGGTAGACATCTGGGCGCTGAGTTGGGACTGGGTATTCAACGAGAAGTGCGGTAGGAGGCTGGCTGTATAGTAGATATTATAACATAAAGCTTGTGAAATAAGATGAATGCACCCCCTTTTATAATTTAAATGAGCTCTATCTGGGAAGCACCCATAGAGTAGCTCTTTGGAGTGGCAGTATGAACAACTGCTGCTATCCCGCTTTCGAGTCTATTTCTGGACAGAATTTTCCTGTCCTTTTTTTTTTTTTGAAGAGGGGGGATCTACCGCAAAACCATTATACATGGGTCGTAGGAGAAAGAAAGGGTTAGACAGATTGAACAACTCAGCAAAAGCAAACATGAATTCTTTGGTTCGTAGGATGTATAGTTACACTTGAAAAATTCGAAACTAAGGTGAAGGAGACTTCCCTGCTCCCAGCCAAATTCTTTAATCATCCAGTTAGGCATCAACGTGTAATCCCAAGACTCTTCAAACGAGCAGAGAGGATGACTTTCACCTCCTCCTTTGCTTTCTCAAAGCCTTCTTTGTGAACCCAGTTTCCTTCAGTGACAACGTTATCAAGTTGACAACAGCAGCTGAATCTTATACATATTCTGTGGCGAGCTTCCGATTGGTGAGTTCGAATGATAGCTTCTCCGTTAGATAACTGAGCTGCATCCAGCCTAGAATCGAAACTAGGATCGATACTGTCGCAGATTCCAAAGTCGCAACACCACAAATTGACGATGACTTTGAAGGGTCGGGTTTGTTTTGTTTTGAAGTAGCCAGCAAGTGCCGCATGTTCATCTCGTGCACTAGATCTCATTGCTTTCAACGTGGAAAGTGAGATGCGTCCCTTTGAATGCTGGCTGGTGAGAGTGTAAAGGAGCCTCTTTCTGGTGATTGGGGTATCAATATTTTCCATATCGGTGCATATATCAGCGATCTCGCTATTCGATTGTGCACATTTATTTTTTTCGCTGTAGAGTGGGAGAGGTTTCGAACTGCCTTCAATTGCATCGAGGGCTTCCATGATGGCATAAATTTCGCAGATAATTTGGCAGGTGCGGAGTAAGAGAGAGATAGCGAGAGATTTCTACCATGGCGCACGTCGTTTCTCAAGCATTCTTTTTAAATCCTGTCGTGAACTTTGGCCGTCAGTGTAATACGAGCCTGCTCTCGAGAGAAGGGCTCAGATGCGCCGGCCCCTGAAACTTCGATCCGCAAACGTAAACTCCATTGGTAACCGAAGGCAATATGGCAGCCAAACACCCCGAGATTCTGGGCCCGATGATCGGTGGGCTCTCTAATGTAATTTCGCGACCCAAGCCCACCAAATAGCCAAGAAATGGCATTACATGGATCTGTTGATGTGAAATAGTTATGTGACCGACTTGGAACGCCCCCACGTCGAGGACCGTTCGATGAACCGCAAGGGATACTCGTTTCCAAGGAGTCTCTCGTCATCCACTTCCAAAATTTCCTACCTAAACTTCCTAGATCGATCGGGATTGAAGGGGTCTGAAGAAAAAGAACATATTTGATTTGAGGTATTAGGAAGGTAGTTCCAAAATAGTCAGCTTTATTCGATCACTTAAATACCGATGAATAGCCATTTATCGACGCGGTTTCAGCGTTTCATCCCTTCTACAAACGACAAAATGAATACCCCACTTTGGTTCCTTCTCGCTAACGCTATATGCATCATGGCATGTTTGCCAATCACTATTCTGAGCTTGGTTAAACTGATCCGCCTTCGCCTATGCAGTCAATATCACACCAAAAGCCTCTTGTTCCCGGTGCTGCAAAGAATCGGTGATATGATTATTCAAGTTGTCTTTGTCATGCTATTGGCATACAATTATCTTTCCGGCAACAAATCTACGCTGGTGGCAGCGGATATTACTTTGCTTCTTGAATTTCTTATCCAACTATATCCATTAGTATGTCATCTCTCTGGCTATCATGGTTTCTGGTCGTAAACTTACGATAAATTTAATATCCAGTTTTTCTGGGTCTTTCCAGATCGTTCCGAACGGCGCGAACGGCGCCGAATCCTACACCTTCTTTTATATATACTGGGATTTGCAATAATATTCGATGCTTTGATAACAGTTTTGCGGTGCGTATTACGTGGGAGAGTCTGTAAGCTTTAGAATAGAAAATTATTGACGGATTTCTTTGAAATCAGATGGTACCGCATTAATAGCCTTCACAACCTCGCGCCTCACGGATTCGTATTCGTCGTGCCATCTTCTGCATGCATTTACATTGCTAATAGAAGCAATTCGCTAACCTTTCAACCGGCTGCGTTCCCAGCCGCAAGATGTTATTCAATTGTTAGGGTAATCGTCTGGATCTTGTTCGGAATAATCGCGCCATGCTTGCCCTCATCCACTCTAGACAGTCGCCGTTTGCTCGACGGAAGTGTGAGTAGTTCGCGTATTAGAAAATCTTTCAAAGACCTTTCTAATTGAAGATAGAGCTGGCTAGCGCTATTCATATTCGAGAAAAAACTCTTTCAGCTTTATAAAGAGCGAGAAATCGGCATATTGAGGAAGATGTTGAAAGGCTGGGAGTTGATACATACCAGGCATGCATGGATTCAACTACTCTGCGAAATGATGATACGCAGTATCGCAAATTGTATCCCAATATACACTACAATCTCCCCACTTATTGGTATGATATTTCGTTTGAGGATATAGAATAATTAGAAATCTTGTATATTAACCTATATATGGCTATATACAGCCGGTTATTCAAAGATATTCGATATCGCACGAGGATATAAGTGACATCGTAGTTTGGAAACGAAAAGTTAACACCAGTCCGGGGCATCAGAAAAACCCTGAAAAACAAAACGCAGAGACGGCTCTCTAGTCATTTTCTCTTTCTCTCTCACCAGACTTAATTCATTTGGGTGGGCTCTTTTGGATCCATCCATTTTCTGCCACCCCTGTTAAGTACCAGTTACATCGAATCCCCAGCGACGGAAAGCGTCCAATCAACGACAGAGTAGGCCATCACATTGCATTGCAGATTCATGATTTCGCTGGTCTGTACTTCCGGGAAGCCGAAAAACCGTGATGTATGCGCGCAGCCCCTTCCCGTTTTCCAAATCCGGATGCCTAGATTGCACGAAATTGCCGCCCGGTGGGACCGCCTCAGCCCCTGTAAATACCTCTCAATATCATTTTGAGGAAGCCTGCTCACCATTTCTCGCATCTTGCGTGCCCGAGCACGCGCACTTTCGGACTGCAAACGATATGACTGCTACATTTCGCCACCGGAGCAAACGGAGAAAATATATAGATACACTTAAATTAATTTACTAGTTCGCCTCGAAATCTCGCTCGATCTTCCTGCCGCTAGTTCAAGGTATCGTGCTGAAAGGCGCCAGTCTCGCCGGCTCGTATCCATCGTGCTTTCGAACGACAACAGGACTGCCTACCATACCAGCCTCGATAGTTCCTGAAAAATGATTTCAGCTCTTTTGGGGGCGAAGGCACGTGTATTACGCTCATACCCCTTCCCGAAACTATTAAGCGGCATCTAACTTGGATTCCCAACCTCTGAGCCCTGACATCGAGAATCCGTAGCTGGCTCAGGACTTCGTGACGACTCGGCCAAGTCCTCCCGCATCGATATCTTTTGTCGGCCGATATTGTCAGCTCCCTTGTCGAATAGATATTCCAAGAACCAATTATCTTCAGAAGCTGAAAGCATCGCTACCATAACAGGTGCCAGCGCTGGCTCTGATTCCTGAACCTTGGCTATCAGCCGGTCGTAAACCTGTCCTTGCACATTCTCGCCGAGCCTCCGGAACTTCCATTCTCCTATCCAATTAGGTAACAATAGATCGCTCTTAGCTAGGTCTATTATCACTCTCTGACAAAGGTCCTACCGTTTGTCAGTTCTTTCAAAAACAGGCACGATCCATATAATCCGGCTTACCTTATATAGCTTAAACACAGTTGGGAAGCCATGCCACTCCCAGTGCCAAAAAGGCTGATTGAAAGCGTCTCTTACGGCAGTATCTTTGAGTTTCTTTCCCGGGTCCCTGTCTGGCGCTGCAACCTTCGGGGGGTCCGCGTATTCAAGCGAGAATGCTGACATCGCGCGAATCTGCCTTTGCGGGGTTTGGTTTAGTATGTTTGATGATTTTCCCCTCATTTCGTCGAGTCGCCAGCCGCAGCTTTGCAAATTTGCGGTGAGTTGGCAAGAGACATATCTGGCCCTACAACACATTTGCGTTTGGTGAGGTGTGATACTTTTACATCGCATTACTCGCGCTCGTGCTCCTCAAGCTTCATGATTGAGTTACGAATTACTATGGCTTCAAGAATCTGGAGGAAGAAAAAGCTCTTTCACTTCACCCCGCGGCGGCAAAATTGGGTGGAGATCTCTAACATGGATTGAAAGTTTGGAGAACCACCAAATCCCCTTCTAGCTAATAAGCTATAAGCTATCTTAATATTTTCTTTATTCTCGGCTTTTTTACCTTTGTTTTCAAACCGTCACACTCTTGCGAAGTGCATTGCATGCCATTGACTAGCCTGCCACAGCGGGCTTGCGTCTTGAATGGGGTTTTATCTCAGTCCGGGTATCCAAGTAGTCTTCGTTGAGTAATGTAAACCACATGGTGGCTTCGAAAGATGACACGGATTCGTCTCGCAGAAATGATTTCATGCGCAGCGTTCATCAATATCTGAACCCACTAGTTACTTTATTTGAAACATTTATATGTCGCGGATATGTCGCGGAGAGTTCTTATCACATCAGTAGGTGCATATGCATATATGCATATATGCAGCGGAGGTATCGTGAAAAGGCCCTGGTCAACGCCGGGACCAGTATCCGCATATGCAAATATCGTTTGGAGACTAGAGATAATATATTCTCTAGTATGTCTGCTACCGCGCCGAATCCAGATGTATCTAATAGCAATAAACTGGAGATTCTATTCTTTAACGCCGTCTTTCACATCGCATTCTTACCCTCGCGATTCTTTTATTGACTCATCCAACACACCAAAAAAAAGTCTCTAGTCAATATGTCTGAGGCAAAGCCCTTCACTCTCTTTTGTAAATTCCCGTCGGATATTCGATATCAGATCATTTGGGAGTGGGTTGATATCGAATTAGAACGAGATCCAACCTTCGGAATATATAACGTCGATGGTAAATTCTCCATTAAATCACCCATTAGCCTTCTCCAGGAAGCTTTCCCGGAATGGATTCTACCAAAACGCATCATTGAGAAATGCCCAGACACTATTATAACCTCTGTTTGTCTACAACAGCTTGTTTTTGATCACCCTATCCCAATACAACCTTATGCGCCATGTAAAAAGCACTGCGAGCAACAAAAGGAATATTTCGAAAAACTCAAGGAAATCAAGTCTACGACCGCCAGGCGCCTTGTCATTTTACCCCTTTGTACTTTTAATCCGTCACCAGAGAACGAAAGATACGCTGGCAGTCCACACGTCATGGATAAACTCAAAAACATATACGATGATATTCACAAGCCGCTCTGGGACTATTGGTGTGGCGAAATTGGTCTACGACCGAGTGTTTTTGTTTCCGGCGGGCATGGTGTCTATCCTATTGGTAAGATGGCAGAATATCTTTCATCACTACAAGCCTTCGTCTTCCTCAAACGGGCTGTACCGGTTGAAGAATCCATCGCCTACAATAATGCATGGCCTGGTAAATATGTCAGACTCCATGGCGTACGAGGTAAGCCTTACGGCATGGATCTAGAGAATGTTTATTCTCCCGTCACCCAATTGCGACCATTTTGGACAGAGGTCCCGGAAAATATTTCTCCGACAGCGATTCCTCACAACCTCAAAACTCTATATCTAAGTTACACCACGCGTTGGACATGGGCTTTGAGTAAAGAACCATTTCAATTCCTATCTCAATATGCAGCTCTCGAAGATGTAACAATTATTGACGAGTCGGAAACGAAAGCGAAAAGAGCACCTCTCACTCATGTGGTTGCATATCTACACCCTTCCTGCCGCAAACTTTCTCTTGGAACTGCTGGTATAGAAGAAGGGAGTGTAAACGACCTCCGGTGGAAGTCTCGGGATTTTAGAACTTGGGTTCCAAATGTGGATGAGTATACATACTATCCACACCCTGGCGTTGCCTTTGGATTTCAAGTTCGCGCCCGTCCCCTCCCAAAAGCTGAGCTGGGACTAGCCAGACTATTCAACCTGGAAATTATAGAGCTTGATTCCAGGGTGATCGAGAAAGCGGAGAAAGAAAATGACCTGCAGCTACCTCATTCTCTGACAAATATTCATCTCTTTGGTCCGAAGAAAGCGTCTTTGGAACTGGAGTTAACTAACAGATTGAAAGGCGTTCATATTAGCAATTGGCCACTCCCTTCATATTGAACTTGGAGGTACGCAAGAAGCAAGGAACCAATGTAAATTAAAGATGAATATGAAGCGGTCTTTGTTTTGCCCTAATAAACTTGCCTTTCTCAATCTTCATCAAGTGCCGTCCTTAGTCAAAACACATCGGGCTTAACGATTTATCAATCGTTTATCAAGGTCCACATTGAAGATATATATTTGGCTCCATCATGCATCAGCCTCTGTGATCTCTGTGATATATGACTCCATCGACGGCTTCATCGGCAACTATGATATATGGCTCCAGTATTGGTTCCATTAGTGATTACATTAATTGGCTCTGGTGATGGCCGATAGACGGTAGGGTTTGGCAGTCGGGTTCCAGCACCTTCATGACGTTGCAGGTCTTGTGTTGGTAGGTATGGCGTTGCGGCTGGTACATTGATATCTGTTTGATGGTTTGACACTAGAAAATACCCCGTATATGGTAATAAATATGCTCAATTCAATGACAAACAGGTGGGAATTCAAGGGTTACGGCAGCGCGTTGCCGGCGTTGAAAATTGTGGCAAAATGGCTCGCAACACAGTATAACGACACCGGGAGCGTGAACGGGTAATTCTATTCAAAGTTTTATTGTTTCCGGTGGTGTAGCTTTGGTCCAAACCTATTGGCACAAGAGAGAGAGATTTAACTAGCCGATATTGATACTCCAATGTGGATTGTTAGTTTCGGTGCCATCGCCTATACTTAAAACGGGTGCCGTCAAAATTTAGCTAGACTATGTGGCGTGCTCATATGGAAAGGGCAACTACACAGGCGAACGTTCTGAAGGAAACGCCACGTGCACAGAAAAGGTAAATGCATCGGAGGCTGCTCTTCATAGACCTTCGTTCTATGTGGAATCTTTATCCTTGTGGAATTTTTCTACGTGGAATAATTGTTCTACGTGGAACCTTTATCCTTGTAGAAGTTTTCTACGTGGAACCTTTACCTTCTGCACAGACTTTAAGGAAAGGTGGGAGGCCAACCTCCAGATTAATTTGGTCTGTGTAGTCACTCTTTCGGTGTCGCGTATTTAAACAGCATGCTGGCGTGTACAATTCTGGAGTCCACAACTGAGTCCATACTTGACTACGTTCGACCATTAACACGAAAACGTAAAATGTTTCAACCCGATGATACGAATGGCAACAATATCAACATCAATTGGTATACGCCGCAAACGTTCCCACAGAGTATTACTGGCCACCAGAATCTTATCAGCACCCAAGGTTTGATTCCCTCTGGGAGTCAAGTTGTTGCAATGCAACCAAACCACGAAGAAACCGCCTCCAATATCGACGATGATGGAGTTCTCGACGGACAATTGGGTCTGAACTCATACGATACATGGCAGCTCCCTATGCCAGAGTTAATAGATCCCGGCAACGCGAAAAGCATATATGCCGAAGTGGCGGAATTGAAAAAACAAATTGAAATGGGTCAACACGAGTATGTTCCGAATTCTTCGACTTATGTGATTCATTCCTTTCGGGATACTTGCGAGAGGTGGACTTACAAATTTTAGTTTGAATGACTTCAAAGATATGATTGACAAGGTTCAAAAATACTTGGATCGTCTCATGCCCTGGACCAAGGCAATAAGCGACAAAACTAACCTCCTGCTAAGTGAGGTTTACGGGGATAAGTCGGCAGAGACACAGGTGGAAGCTATCAAGCAGTGATGTATTTAAAGTTTGACTGCCTCAGCGACTTCAGTAGTTTACAAGTCTGTTCCTATCTCTCTCAATTAATCTATCCTCGCAATTTAATAAACCACGTCCTATCACTGCACAAAGAGCTCTCAAAATGGGCGGCGCGCATTGGTCGCTTGAAGAAGATCTTCTCATCGCATTTTTCCTATCAAAATACGAATTCAAGCCGAAAGAACTGTGCCTCCTGCTTCAAGGAAGGGGGAAGATAAGAACAGCTGAAAGCATACGCCAACGTCTCATGATCCTTCGGCGCGACCATGGCGATCCAAAGACCACCCAGGAATGGGCACACGTTTTAGACCAATCGCTTCATGTGAATACTATTCGCAGCCTCTATCCGAATATAAACAGCAACGTGGATTTAGGGCCAGAAGAGCAAATATTTTTGGTCTACACGCAGTATGTCGCTCACTGCATCCTTGGAAATACGAAAGCTAACGTCGCACACGTAGGATAAAAGCAGATCCGAAAAGACCTTCCCTGTCGATACGAACCGCTGAATAGCGATTTTCAGTTCTGTGAGCGCTTCCGGGCGATTTTTCGGTGATGTTGTTGGAATGATGATGTCTTGTTCGTCAGATGTTGCTCAAGTGGTAATTCGGGTATGTCAGGGATAGCCATGTCAGCCCAATTAAGGACCGGGCTAGGCAGTGAGCGTTTGAACTCGTTAGCCGATTCATGATTCATATGCACTTTATAAAATCATAAAACCATGTGAGAATAGAAATTTAACGAAAAATTTAACATGTACCAGGGAATGCACCAGAGAATGCACCAGGGAATGCATCCATGGCATGAAATTGCCTTTTTAGACTCCGCCTCAAGTATCCAATACTGTAGCGCAGAGCAAGGTCGCTTGTACGTGGGAGGTTCTTGCCGGGTTCCGCCCAACGCAATTGCAGGAGCTGCCGGAATAGGTGACTCGGTAGGATGTCGTTCACGTTCACGCTGTAACACCTTGGAATAATCAGTTGATTGCTACCCGGGGCCCACGAACAAGCGTGAAGTGCTGTGTCTCCCTCCTCCTTGAGCCCTCGGGTCGCATGAGGTCCCGATCAGGCGCGTTATTTTCTCGTGACCCTTTTTCGGCTGTTTCACTCGCACCATGGTTGTTGGTCTCGGAGACAAGTCTAGCGCTCCCCAACGAGCTGGGACAGTTGCCTGATACGCTACCTTCCTTCAACGGATGAACTTTACCGCTGTGCCGCACGCGTACTGTAACGCAGCATCGAATCTCATGGGTCCAGGGCTATAGCTAGCTCCTGCCAGTTCGTTAGTACGGATAGTTCACCAGTGGCCAGTATCGCTGTGATTCTTACTCAAAGCAGGCGCCGCCCACTTTTGTCTCGAGTCGTGTCGAAGAGAACATAAATTTGACGATATTACTATTCATTTCACCGCCACCGTCACACCGTTTTCGCAGTTATCCAATAGCAAAAGCTTTTTATCTGGGGATTGCAACTTTATTTGCTAATACAGGGCATATGGAGGCACAGCACCATCGCAACGACGATTTTAAGAAAATATCTCTATCGATGCCGAAGAACAAGAAGTCCAAAATTAATGACACTGCTACTCAAGTTAACTTGTTGAAGAAAAGTCCGATACAGAGCACTAGAGTAACGGCCCTTGATTTTCAATCTATTCTTTCATGAAAATTGGTAAACTAATGTTGATCAAGCTTGCAAAGAGCGTGCGCATAGTAGACCCACCTGCTGACCAGCAAACACCGGAAGCGCGACTTGTCGAGCATCGAGATGCCTGGGATCGAGAAAGGCACATCGCCCTAGCTATTTCACACCTCACTCACCCTAACGACACTATCTGCGCCCACAACCACCGTGTGCTTCACACCGCCTTCACGGCTCAAAGCCAGGAGCTCACGCACTTAAGAGCTCAAAGTTCATATTACACCAGGGAACGCGAGAGGCTATACATTGAATGGGAAAAACTAGGCGATTTCGAAAAGATGCTTGCAAACCAAGTAGAGGAAAACAGGGTGTTAAGAGTCGAGGTCGCGCACTTGCAGGAAGACAAAAAGTCGTTGTTGAGTGAAGCAGGGTCTTGGGAAGCCCAACGAGTAGAATATGAGGAGCAGATCGCAGCTTTCGCCAAAAGCTATGATGCTTTACGCAACGATACCGGTCGCCGTGAACATTCGCTTCAGCGAATGTGGAGCGATTGTACGGAGCCGACCTATAAACGTGCGTCACAAGAACGGAGTCCTGCAACTGAAAAGGACCAAAACTCGATTACGATTGAAGATTTGCTTCAAGGTGATGGACAAATTGTACCCAGAAGTCTCAGTCGTGACTGATTGACATCCGGTCTCTGTCGCAGTGATTTGTTTACATTTTCGATTTTATAAAATCTCATTTCCTTTCGAGTTGTTTTATATGTACTTAGTTATAAAAATTAGAAGGACTAAACTTATCTATCTATATTGCTCGAATATGATGGGGCCTATATTGGGGTATCGTAGTATATCTGATGATATAAAAGACAATCGATCTATCAGCAGGTAGATTTTTCCCCCACGACCACACAACGTTTTGAGATCGATGCCACGGACCCCAAAGTCGAAGGTATATGGACAGACAGAATACATCAGCCAGAGGGCTCAGCTAACCTTGTGAGAAGGAGTATCGCGAGAGACTAGGAACTATTCCGGAAGTTGGAGAGGATTTGGTCGACCCAAACAAGATTAGAAAAGACATCAAAGCCCTTCAGATGAACGTTGTAGAAGTCGAAAGTCGTCTTGAGGGCCTTCTTGCGAGAATCCGTCACAATGAGGCGGTTAGTGTTGACCTGCGAGATGATCTCCAGAGCTTACGACTGGACGTCCTCGCAATAAGAACGGAGTTTAGACACCCTCGAGCCCCCGAAGACTCATCTCCCAGGCGAATTTCGAGAGTATTTGCAAAACTCAACCTACACGGACTCAGGTAGAGTTTTTTTTACTTGTACATAGATTCGGTAGTCATCCACCCCTGGTTGAAACTGGTCACCGACCTGAATGGGCGTGGTGACAATCAGCTTTCATTATATAAAATTTCCCTTGAATACATTTCGCTATCCTGCTTTCGTGAAATTACTTCCAACATCGTCTTGTACTGTTACCTATGAAGTTCTTCATCTTAAATTTTCAAATTCTTCTAGTTAGCGGGCAAATAGCCCTCGAAACTCCAGCTCCGATGTGGCCGAGTTCCATGAGAATCGAAGATATCATGAGTCCTCTGAAAGCTGATGGTTCAGATTTCCCTTGTAAAAACGTGGAGTACCAGTCTGGGGACTACGCCCAAACGATATGGCAAGCCGATTCCACAATCTCAATAACTCTAGGTGGCAACGGGACTCAAAATATTGGGGGGGGTAGCTGCCAGCTCGCCTTATCTTTCGATTTGGGTAAAACATTCAAAGTCCTCAGCTCAATTGTCGGAGGCTGCCCAGACGGCTCCTGGGGATCGAACGGAAATGGTCTTGAATTCTTACTGCCGAAAGAAGTTCCCCAAGGGAAAGCTGTATTTGCCTGGTTGGTTTTAGTCTCAAAGATTCTTGACCCGTGCTAATGAGTGGTCTTTTTAGGACTTGGTTTAACAATCAGGGTATACCCACGATGCACATGAATTGTGCTCCGGTCACGATCCATAACACTTACGAACCGAAGTGGCTGGAATACTACGCAAATCTTCCAGATCTTTTCGTTGCCAACATAGGAAACTGTAAACTTATGGAAGGGAGCGATGTGGTGTTCCCAGGAGCGAAGATATTAGAAGTAGCCAAATCGCCAGAAGGACCTCCCGAAGACTGCTTACAGAATCAGCCAAAAGCCTCCCAAAGCCCATCTCCAACTTCAATTTCCGAGAGAACTACTCCTCAACAACCATCTACTAATACCCCCAATCCATCAGAGTGTAGCGATAGCGTTGCTACTAGCCTTTTATGGTCGACAGTTTCAGCTATGACATCAGGTACATCTCAATTATTGTCACCATCACCATCCACATTTCAACTTGTAACCACCTCGCAGGAAGTCTCCGCATCCTATAGTTCTAGCACCTCCGAAGTGTCATCAGTTGGGGATAGCACCTCAACAAATACATGCACGTGTGCTTAAATTATTTATATAGAGTGTTAGATTAAGCCTGTAAAGCCCACATAATATAAAAATATGCCTACGATCTATTCATCCTAATTGAAGTTCAAATTTTGAGAAAGGTTGATACTTGCTCCGCGGATCAGGTGAACTACAAGTGAGAAAAGGAAGTGGGTAGATACTATTAAGATATAATATACAGTTACTGGTCCATGATAAGCCAGTCCCTCCGAGCTCCAAGGACCCCGATTAACACCAACGGGATAATCGATTGGGGCCCGGAAGACATCTTCATAAATGGGTTCTATAGCAGTCAGTTAGTATTTACGGCGCCTCGGAAGTAGGAGTGTAAAAGAGAGGCCCACGATCTGCAAGTCATCTATTTGAGCCCAAGCGGAATGTCGAACAAATTCTTTTACAGCTGAGCTCCAAGATAAAGAGTGGATTTCGGCTACAAAATTTGTTGATGGCTCTGATCTCTCAAGCATCTCGAAAACAAGCCGCCCTAACACATCACAGCTATGAGCAGGACCAACTTCGCAGTGTTGCATGCCACCTGACGTTATATCAGCTCTCGATTAGAATTCTCCGTCTGTAAGCGCTGGTTTATTCTTACCTAGCTTTACCTGCCCGTTTCGATGTGCGAGGATAGTCGCCGGCTTGATTCTCATATGCCTGATGCCCAATTTCGATAAAAAGTTGATCGCTTTCAGCACCTGTTACAACATCGAGACGTTAACAGCTGTTAGTGGGTTCGAATTGATTAAATCATTACAAAATAGGTAACCTAAATTACTTCACCACAAATGAAAGCTGCTTGGTTTTCTTGTATTAATGCCGCCGTGGATACAATTTCTGCCAAAGAAATATCTAAAATTTCGGTCACGAAGTAAAGCGAACATTGTGCGTCTTGGAAAGCCTCTAAAATTGTGATAATATTCTCATAATGGTTGTTCAACAGCTTTTGTAACGCAGCCTCACTAGGTGACCGCTTCGTGACTTTCACCACTGCAAGCACTTGCCTGTTTTGGGTTGGGTTCTTGTACTGAGCGAGAACTGCCCAGCCTCCATGGTCGAGTTCTGCGAAAGGCTTAAAGCTATCCCATATATTAACACACTGCGCGATGTCCCGACTTCCAAATCGCGATACGCCAGTGGCTTCCGTCTCCGCAGCCGCAACGTGTTGGTCTTGAGGTAGCTGAGGACGATCATGCCTTTGCGGGCCGTCGCTGTGAGTATGGCAACGGTCCGATTTTTTCGCAGAAACCTCTTCTCCAAATGGGGTAGCCTGGGCTCGAAAAACTGTGCCCTCGATGAAGTCGCTGGACTCCGTGGTGGGCCAGATTGTGCATCGATTTATGTTGTCCATTTTAGCTACCGCCTAAGAACGACCGATAAAATAGCTTCCCGCATAAATAGCTTGTCCGCGTGGCTTCCCAAACCTCGTTCTAGAATTCACAACCCAAACTTAAGTAGTCTTGTTAGACCCAAATAAGTCGCCACCCAAAAATGCCCCTTCATTCAGCGCCCCCGCCGCCACCACCCAAAACCATAGCAACTGCTCATAGAACCAGATTCCGGGGTACAGAGTTGGGCAATGACGATTTGGTCACTAAAATTGAAGCTCTCACACGCGATAATGGGATGCTAAGGAAGCAACTACAAGAATTCAATGAACTTTGGTCATCTGTTCGTGACCTGGTTTACCAAACCACGCAAGGTGTTTCAAGGATATCCAGCGCCTTAGAGAATTTTGATAATGCTCATGAATATGCGGAGAATAAATGGGCTGAATTCTGGGAAGGGACCGAGTTATTTACAAACGATATCTAGATCCGGCGATGTTTTATCAATTGCGATAAGTCGTAACAATCCGACGTCGCTCCTTCTTCCTGCTCAAGCCTTGCCAGGCAGCTGCGGAAGCGCCTGCTTCGAGAATATGCATATGCTGCTCACAATTGCAGCTAGCCCTAGGGGCTATGGTTGGTTGGTTGCCTCTAATTTCGAGGACTTCCTTGTTATTTGTATGAGCCAAGCGATTTATCTTTGAAAGGCAGCGGTTTATAGCCTCCGTACGCTGTATATAAAACTGTCGGGTTTCTGCGGCGTCTTGCTCCAATGTCAAACACAAATTTAATAGGATATCCTCGAGCTATATTTTCTAAGTGCTTAGAACTTGTTGAGAAAACTATTGGATAAACGAATACTATACCCTTCGTGTCGAACCTTGGTTTGTAGTTTGGTCAAGGAGTCCTTGGACGCGATTGGTAGGTCTGGACCTGATAGCGAACAGTGCCCTGTGTTTGTTATTGTCGTCTGGCATCGATCGATCAGAAAGTTGTATTATCGGTGATGTGATTTTATAAAAATAGCTAGTGCTACACAATCTGTTCTAATATACTTAAGCATTTGCTGTCAACCGCATTTTCGCTATAGGGCTACCGCTGGAATGGAAGTTAAGGTCTCTGCGAAGCTGCGAAAGAGAGCTCGAGAACTTGCATGCTTGCAAAGCTGGTAACTGCCTCACCACCTGAACCCTGCCCCGAACAGCCTTGTTACCTAGTTGGTGAGCTGTTGGTGCGTCGTTGGTGCGTCGCGGTTATTCCGAGCAAACGTAATGCATTGACTTGGGAACTGTTGTGATTCATCATTTCAGCAATGATGGTATAGCTTTATGAGTTTCCATAAACTACCTTATAACCGAGGTATCCTGTTCGAATGGGTTCGAAAGATAATCGCTCAACTACAACTAGTCAATTCCGCTAGGAACAATTATGCCCGAACCATTGACCATCATATCCATCACCGCAACGTTGGTATCCCTTTCCGCCCGTGTCGCTTTCGATATTGCCTCGTTTAGACGCCAATACAGAAACGTCCCGAAAGAGCTCCAGCGCTTTGAATCAGAGTGCAACCTGCTCAATTCCACCCTTGAAATTGTTCAGAAGGGTAGCAACAACGGTTCCCTCTCTCTCGGGCCAATCCTGAGTCATGTTTACGTTATTCTCGAGGAAACATCCATGCTGTTAAAAGATTTGAAGGCGAAAATAACATTCGCTGTGCGGATCAAATGGATAATGCACAAAAATGAGATTTCACGATTCCGAGAATCGCTCTCCACCTCGATATCTTTGCTCAATCTCCTAATAGCAACACGGAGGGATGAAGCTCGCTTTCGCAAGCGGTTGTCAAGAGAAGCCGAGCCGAGCTCTGACCGAGTCAGACAAACAGAACCAGGAGAAACTTCTCATGACACTAACTTCCGTCCGTCAGGATTTAAAGGTGAATGGTGAGAAATTGAAACCGTTTATATGATTGTGCATAAATCTACCTCTTTACTAAGCTGGGTTCTTTACAGGCGTATCGGGCGGTTCACAGCGAACAACACAAAATTCGGATCAGGAGTTTTGAAAATAAGCCATGAAGGCGAGAGAGGTACACGTATAACACTTAAGTCCGACGACTGGAGCCACAAATCTATCTTGAGATGTTATCGTACGTTCTTAGTTACCTAGTTTAACCTGTTGACTGGGTGGCTAACATGCCTACCTAAAGTCGGACCTGGTACTCAGGTCACGAGACAGCACAAGGGCTTTGTAATTTATGTTTCCAGTTGCGACGGCGTTCAAAACTCCATACTCAGCTTGAGTAACGTTGTTCACGTTAAGGGTAAGATCGAATTTTGAAATTTAAATTTCCTGCCGCTCGCACCCACGCCAATGTTAACTGGCTTGCAACAGGACCGAGGAATCCACTCGAGGCAGCAAGATTTGCAGGTATCGTCGGTTTCTGACAGATTAGAATCTCGATGGACGGAACTCCAACTCCTCCAGCTCGACATTTGGATTTCTTCGGAGTGTGTTAGAAGCTCTGAGGTCATCCATGTAGTCCTTATAAAGGCAAGCTAGTTCACGACATAGTGTTAATAACTCAGTATATCAAGGCCGCTGGCGACTTCCACTCACTCAGAAGCATTATTTTGCCTTGGTGTTGGGATGCTACGGTGTCCACTAGTGTGCTAATTGAAGAAGGAATTTCATAATTCGTGGTGATCCGTTTGCCGTGTGGTTTCGGTTGACGTTCACCTCCAACCGGTCTGGGACAGTAAATATTGAAATTGAGAATCTTCGGCATAAGTTAATATCTGATTTGTAAATCCTAGGGTTTGAATAGGTACACACGTAGTTTCGATCCCTTTCGAGGAGCTTGTCAGTCCATATCTTGACCCAATCGCGGTGGAATATGCTCTCGATAATCCAGTGGACCTCGATTCGTTCCGTTAGCACCTCGCTGCTAGTGTGCTCTTGGACGAGCTGTTGGATGTGCGACAAATGAGCGGCGATCCCAACCCCAGATGCTAGCATAATCACAATTTCGTATTTCTTAAGCTGCCTCGACCTACCGTAGGGACCCTCGATATAAACGGGGTAAGAGATTTCCTTGTGCATCGTTACATACGAGAGACAGTGCACAAGGTTTCGGGTGAAACCTTTCCGAGGTTGGACAAGAAAATGAACGACAGCTTCTTCGCCGGCTCGGATTTCTCCAATGTGTTGATTCCCCCTTCTGGATACGTTTTTCGTCCTAAGTCTTCCTCTTCTTTTACTTTGAGTTGGCGGTCGCGGAGTGTCCCCGATTTGGCTCCAGCCAAGGTTCGATCTTGCAGGTTCGACCTCCCACCAAGCGATAAGAAATGGGTGGAATTGTAACCAAGAAAAGGGGCTCGCACCAGGTACGCACAAATACACGTACTGACCAGCTTCAAACTTCCAGGGACGCTGGAGTCTAAGTTTGACCCTTAGAGCATCGCGTGTTAGGGTCACGGAGAGCCTGTTCAGCCGACCCCGCCGGATTGAAAAGTTCCTATATACAAATTTGGAAATCTGCAAAAGAAGTGCAACGCCAATTGAGATATAGCACGATAGGGCATATGGTTCATTTTCGCGTCCGATTGCTCGCATGTGGAACCAGATACCAACAAGGGCTGCCGCTGATAACATGTGGTGCAGCACAAGGTATATCTCGTAGAAAGACCGCTTCATACTTGCGAAGGGGAAGAGAATGAGCAGGTAAACGAGAGGCTAATTCGTTAGCGGAGAGCTCATCTGGGGCAATTTTACACTTACTAAAAAAGCCCATATTTTCGCATTTTTCGTCGTGAGGTAGCTGTTGGATGGAACCATGCCTAGAACGCCATGAGCTACTCCTTGCAGCATTGATATTATGGAAAACCATCGATGTAATAGTTTAGTAAACCGGGTATTGAGCTTTAGGAAATCCGTTGTAGTGGTAATACGACCTCCCAATGACAGTAGTGATATGTTCAAGGCGGAAATCTGTCCCAATCGGATTTTTAAGTCTTGTTTCCCTTTGACACCGAGGCCACAACAAATAGCGTTCGCCACTAAAAGCACAAGGAACAAAACAAGGTCCAGCCCTGTTTCAACAATCCAAAGTCGCCCAATACGAGGATAAACGAGCATCCGAAAGAGGCTAGAAAAAACCGTTGATGCCCAGCGAGACCACCTTGATCGAAATCTCGCTAGAAAAAGGAATACCAACAGAATAATTTGGGCCAGTATGAAAAAGGAAGCTCCGAATGCGTACCAAAGTGGCGGGTAGCTGACATTCATATTACTCATGCCGTACCCTTTTTGATTGGGTGTTGCCTTTGCGCGGCTCCGCCCTGAGCATCGGGGGGGTGCTGAGACTGCTTCGTGAGACTTATATCGTAGCCTCGTCGATGCGTCCTATTTCGGCCGCCACCCACATTAAGATAGTGGCAGCTTTTAGCTCCCGCTTTAAAGTGCCCGAGGACATGACTGCTTACGAGTCTCCGAAAATCAGATCAATATACCACAATCTAACACAAAATCTCCGGTCGAACTGGCATTAAGTAAACTATGCGAACAAGAAAATTATCGTCCTTGGTTAAGATCAAGGAAAATCGCGACCGAATCGGCAAAGTGACACAATTTCGGAAGCGGCGGAACGGTCTTATGAAGAAGGCTATGAGTCTTTCCCAGCTAACCGGAGCTAAAGTTGCAATATTTATCGAGAAGGATGACAAAAGGTTCGTCTTCAATTCTTCAGGGTCGCCAACAGAGCTTCAATGGGTGTCCGAGATGGTACGTGGTATTCTTTTGTGCGAGATGAAAGACGGTAACAAATACTAATGATCGAACCTTACTAGCAAAAAACATACCCAATTCCAGAATACAAGGGAGCCAGGGATTTCGATAGTAAGGCGAAGGACCAAGTTGAAAGTCGGGATGATCAACGCCAACATAAACTTTTGCCCCCACCGACCTTTTCGAGCAGGGAGATAGCGAACATTGACGAAAACGAAAACGAATCTCGCCTGGTGGAAGAGGTCAGAAAGTTTTTGGAGCCCCCTACGTGTTTATCCTAAAAATCACTCAACCAACTGAGTATTAGCTAGCCTTAACTCAACTACAATTTACGAATTATTCATGATCTGGCTCGATCAAAATATTAAAATTGATATCAAACAAATATAATTTGGTGAAATTACAAACAGGTATTAGTGCATAGACATGTATATTTTACGACCGCATATCATCGTCAACTTCTTCAAAGTGTGCCCTCTTATTCCTCTTGCCATTGTCAGTTGAGCTATATGCTGGCGTATCTGGACTGGGTGATTGGTAGCCGCCCGGTCGGGCGCGGAAGGTGTATCTGGGTCCGCTTTCGGGTGCTGGCGTGGCCTCTGGCGTGGGCTGCTGGCCGAAAAGGTTGTTTCGTGGTTGGTTTTCCTTTGACGCGGACTTCGACGTAGCCACTGGTACAAACTCGAATGTTGATGCGGACACTGGCGCCGCCTCCGTTCCGCTAGGCGCTGGCGTCGCCTCCGTTCCACTAGGCGCTGGCGTGGCCTCCGCTCTGCTAGGCGTCGACGCTGATGCCGGACTGGGCGATTGGAAGCCGCCAAATAGGCCACGAAAGATGGATCTAGGCTGGATTCCGGGTGCTGGCGTGGTCTCTGTGGGGGGTTGCTTGGCGGCAAAATCTGAATGGGTCGACAAATTATCGTCGTCAGATATCCATATGCTTTCCTCTTGGCTCCCCGCTTCAGTTTGAAAGTTCCTACGTGGTTGATGATCGCCACCGGCGTTACCCTGGTTCTCCCAGTAGTCGTCTTCAAAATCTAAAGCAACTTTGTAGATCAGATAATCCCATTTCTCGGCCCGGCTCGCCTTTGCAAAGCCTTTACCCATTTCACCCTTTAAATCCTTCGAAAGGCATTCTTGCATTGGCATTCTTCTAACATCGCTCCTAGTTTCCCAAGTCACAACGCCATCACCCCACAAAAGCTTTACATAAGTGGTGGGGTAATATGCTGAGCGCCCTTTCTGGGTTTTGGGCTTAGCCTTTACCGTGCTGGGCTTGATCCCTTCTGGGCCTTCATCATCCTTATCGCTAAACGCAACAGCACTTATCTCGTAAGGATCGCCTTTTCTACCCCGCAAAATAGCGCGTCTTTTGTCTAGAGTCATTTCAAGGTCAGAATTAGCGTCTACGTCGGGTCTTCGCTCGATTCGGTGGGTACAGTGTTCTGGAGATCCGCGTGCGACGATCACGATGTACCCGGAACTAAATAGCCCCTTGCATTGCATGTAACCGTCAATGAATTCGTCTTTATCCCGTTCTTGATTACCAGGATTCCAGATTCTATGACTCCCGTTGAAAACCACGCGGTTGCTGTTTTCATTTTGTTCGCTTTGAGCTCTGGCTGCATTCCCACCCGATTCTGAGAACGGTGGCGTATCTTTAGTAGTTGGCTTTTCTCCGGTAGAATTAGTTGTTTGTTTATCCTTTCCGTTTTTTGAAGGGGTAAATGGTGGTGCCCAATTGTTAGTCTTCGCCATGTATGCGATCCCTATGTCGATGACATCTACCTGGCTCTTAGAGAGCTTTGGTTCCATGCGCGCTGTTTGTTCTTGTGAGGTACCTTGCGTGACTTTGGTCTTCTTTTTGTGGTGGTCTTCTTGAAGAACTGTGCATTTTTGTCTCTCCCAGTGAAGGAGAAGCTCATCTTCTGTTAGACTCAAGAGCCGATCGCCAATCTCTCCAATTGATTGTTTCATGCCACCGTTTGCTTGCCAATGATCTTTTACAGCGGAGCTAAGGTATCCGAGATATTCGCGTTTCTCATTAGAGTCTAGAAATCCATCTTCGTCTGTTGAAATCAGGGCGTTCGGTTTCCCGGCGAGATATCTAAAGTCCGCTACGTTTGTCGGGATTCCCATTCTCTGCGCTTGAATTGTGTATACGCAATATTGTGTAGTTTTCGGCACCCTGTTAACACCCTGCTGTTTCATCAGAACTCTCAACTCGCGGTATTTACGGTAAGCGAAGAGATCGATAGCGGATCCTTTGATCTGATTTGGTCGGCATGCCTCGCCGCGAAGCCTCTTCATCACAGGGATGAACAAGGGTTCGTATCGACCTTCGGGAACAAGTTGAAAAAACTCGGCAATATCCTGAGAAGATGTAGATATTTTCACATTCAACAATGCTTTCATGTATCTAACAATGAGATCATCCAGAGAACTCTCATTTTCGGCTCCGCTTTTTGCCTGAATCAATTGATTCTGGGCACTGTAAAGAACTCTCCAGCCCTCGGGGTCATCGCTTGTGAGCTTTCTGTTCCAAGGAAGTGTCTGGAACCTTATTCCCTGTCTCTCCTTGTGATTATCCGCATTGAGAAAATTGAGAAGTTCTTGAATAGTCTCCGGTATCTCGTTGGTCATCTCAAACCAGTTGATGTGACTTGATTGCTTGAATCTTTCAGCTTGACTTCTCATGGCCATTTAATAGGGTTTAAGTATCGCAGTTCGGGCATACACAGGCTGTATTCAGCTCCAGCTCGAAAAGATCCTAAATCTGATGCTCAAGTGGGATATACAAATAAAGCTGCCGCTCAAAATCGCATACTCCCGACTGAACATATTATTTAAAACACGCACTATGCAAGGATGCAACGAGAAATAGAACTATTCAAACACTAATCATAAGCCTCTAAGAAATCCAAAAATGTTTCCCTCTTTATACACCGCGTCTGTCAGTAACGGCTATCGAGATGAGTTTTGGCTCGTTTTGGGACTGACTTATGAGTCTTGGTACCGAGTTATCAAGTGTGCCCTCAACGGAGATGATCCCAGTTCTCCTTCGGACTCGGGCGACTACGACGACGGCGAAAAATCGAAAGAAACTGTATTTGCTTCGATCAAATGCCAAGACGAGAATATTACCTCATCTTTTAAGATATCGGATGATGCCTCGTACGGCAAATTCATGGATTTACTTGAGAAAGAAATTACAGAACAAGATGAGAGTGTCATTGCAGTCTTTCACCAAGACATTGGGGCCTGAGGATGGCCGGAATAGGGGCTACTACGATCCCGGAAGCATGTATTTACAATGTGAGCCACAATATTGGCAAGCAACGAGATCCCCATGAATGCGATGGCGGGTGGTGAATTGTATACCTCTATGTAATACTCTTCAAGCTTTTTGTTTATTAACTTCGACCCAAATCCCACTAAGCACCCCATTAAAATAGAAAACAATCCGTTTATTGACGTGGCGGTCTGACAATCATTAGTTCATGTGACTAGTAATTTGAATTTATCTGGTAAAGAAGAACTCACAAGTGCAATTAGTTTGTTCTCCCGCCTTCTCGCGCACATCGCAAATACATTGTCGCAAAGGCGTATGGCGGTAGTCGCAACAGTTAATATTGCTAAGACACCAACTGCCTTCCATATATCAGGGAGACCTTTCGCCGGCCCCGTGCCCAAGACTTTTTTCATGAAAGGGGATAAAGTCATATGGAGACAATCGCGATTTTCTTCGTATAGGTCGCACGACTCGAGGCTATAGAGATAGATCTGCGTAGGAATGCCGGCGATATCGAATATTCCGTTCAAAAGCTTATTAGGCATACTAGATCGGCGCATGGCATGATGGAAGGGATTAAGGTTTTTTTCGACGGTCTTGAGGCTCAATCTCAACCAATAGATATTGCCATTTAAAATATTTGTCGAGTGAGAAGTCCCTGCGATCAAAAGCACAAGTTGGAAGAAGAGAGCGGTGAGGATGATGGTTAGGGCTAACAGATATTGTATCATCTTAAAAGGAAGTCGTTTGTTGTGATTATTTGATTATAGATGTGCGATAGGAAGCGGAAATGAGTGTAATAGCAAGTATGTTTATATATAGGATCTATAACTGAACGAAGATCTTAGATAAGACGAGACTAAACTCTGGTGACGCTTTGGCCAACACATCCGTATTGTTGGAATTTGGGCCAGCCAACTGGATCGTCTCGGTCCGGCGTTGAGGGCCGACAAGATTGCCCGCAGTGCGTGACGCGGAGCCCAGGACCAACGCATCAACAGAACACCAACAAAGCACCAACAGAACACCAACAAATTTCTAGCTTACAGGCTCCTCGAGTGGGAAAGTCCTAAGAAGCAGCTACCCTAACTTCGGGCTCACAATCTCTGATCCCTGTTCTCTCGTAGGATGGAGCCTGCTCGAATTCAAGCTGCCGATACACTGGAGGACTCTCGTCCTCCCACGGAACCTGAGAATGGTCCGGGCTTACGACGCGGCTTGCAAACCTCCACCAAAACACTTTTTCGATACCCTGCAGACCGCGAGGAAGTATCAGCAGCCGCTATAGATTGGGATATGGGAGCGACAGACCTTGCCCAGCAAAACAATCCGTATTATCATGTGATGGCGCACAGTTAGCCTGGAACCCGATGACACGGTGTCCACCGTCAGCCTCGGATTGAAACTTAACCGACCGATCATGACTCGCCCGCTGTCGCGATCCATGACTTTCCAATTTTCTTTATATACGGAACTGCAAATTGTTTGGACGAAATTTTTGATGAAACCCCGGTTTCTAAATTTATGATTTGCGCATGGGAGTTTGATGCTTTGCATATCCTGATCGAGCTGGAGATGTACTTGGTGAAGACGCCAATCACATGAAGTGACCAGCTCGAAGCTTATTTCTGGCTGGCTACCTATCTTGAATGCCGATGGGAAAGAAACCTGAAAATCTTTGATAATCGAAATATTCGGGAGGGAATACTTGAATGTTGCAAGGTTGATATTACTCTCGCTTCGAAAAACATCAACTTTCCTTGTAAACTCCACACTTGAACCGTCTTTAAACAAGCCAGACAGGCTGATTTCATAATAAATTTCCCCGAGAGTGCATCTAATAGATGTCGGCGACCTTCCCGGTACGTGGAAAGATAGAGGAAAGCTAAAATACCCAGTTTCGTTCGTCCAGGCCATCGAATCAACCGTGTTCCGAGTAGTGTTGCATTTTTCGCATTGCGATGCTTTCGTGACAATAACGCATACCAATTCGACTACGCAAGATAGTACCGGCTGCATGCTTCGGAAGTTGCCACTGATAAGACCTCCCCAGCACGTAGCCGGGGGGCCGAATATGACGAGAGGGGAGGGGTGAAATTCAAGTTCTACTATCGATTTCGTCATGGTGAACTTGAGGTTTGGCGTACCCATACCCTCCAATCTGTCAGAGGACGGATCACGACATTTAAATAGAAATGCTTGATAAGTTTACAAAAAATAAGATAAAATGGATTGCGGTTGAGAAAGGTGTAGCTTTTTATCACAAAGAGAACACCACCGAAACGTTGATGAGTTCCACCATACCCTCCCCTGCCCCATCGAACTGGCCACTTCCTCCTGACACCCCCAGTAGAAGTGAATCGGCTTGATATCAATTTTCTTCGCCTTTATCCCGGAGCGCCTAGGATCCACAGCAACTGCCTCGTAGGTTTGAGATATTTCAGTGTGAATCTCAATAGATTTAGCTTCCTGCTTGCTTTCCAAATGGAAATCATCCCCAAGCAATTTTCTCAGTTTTTTCATACCACCAGGAGCAGCCAGCTTGTCACTGAATGACCGACCGAGCCACTTCCTTTCTGATATATCCCGGGTTTTTCGACTCTCAATATCCAAGTACTTACAATCGGTGCCTCGCCCTTCACAAGCACAAGAATTGCCTTCCTGACAACTCCCTGGAAACCGGCCGAGAGCGCACCGAAAAGATCCTGTTGCCCTCGCCAGCTCCTCCTGCCTAATCTGCCAGGCTGCGAGCGAGAAGCGACAGCTCTGACAAAGCATGATTCTAGATAGAAAACACGAGCAAAATTCGGTCGAACCTATTGACCTGTCCGTATTAAGTTTCCGAGGACGATGCTCAGGACGACTCTGAAAGTCCGCTTCGTGCTTCCCGCAGATGAGAACCGCATGAAAGCTTTCCATGGTGAGCGAGTAACCTTGATCGCATTTCTAAAGCCAACCCTTGTTAGTGCTAATCCAATGTCGGATTTGATATACTCACAAAGCAGTATAAACCCTCGCACCACCCGCAGCGCCAGCTCAGAGTACAGTCATGGAAATCGTCCACACCCATGTTGAAGTGGTATTTGACGTTGAATTCGACAACATTCTACCTCTTTTAAGAGCAAAGGGCCAAAAACTGGCGCAGGTCAAATATGAGCGTATCTGATCCGGTTTTGACGACCATGCCTACTTCAGGCACAATTGTAGCAGACCAAGATACGAGACCAATGTTGGAGGCAGCATGTTGACATGTTTCTAGCATCACTGGCCACTGTCATCAGTGCATCACCGCCATCAAGGCGCCATATTGCAATAGCCATGACCCTCACCAAAGCATGGGAAATGCCAATTGCCTATTCAGCTGTACACCATCATCAGCTGCCTACAACAATGTTGACCTGCAGTAGCTGGTAATAGCGGATGATAAGGCTGTAGATCTGGTGGAAAGAGATCTCCAACGAGTTTTGTCCCCCCTCAAGTTTCGGAGTGCTTGTTTCAAAGAAAAGTTGGAGATAATTAACATTCTGTCACAGCTAAAAAAGTCGATTACTTTGGTGAGATAACAAGAGTGGTATGTGTAACGTCCTTTGGACCTACAGGAGCCATTGTAATGCTAATTCTATTAAGGCGGTGCCTCACATTTCAAACCCATGTGTTCGCAGCGGATGCAAGGCCCTTCCTTAGACTCGGTGAGGCACACCATCCTTTTCGCGGTACAATTTGTACACGCCGAGACATCGAAGGAATTGCCGCTGATTGTAACGCAAAGCTCAATGTGACCACATGTGAGATATGCCCCTTTCCTCAAATAACATGTCAAGCAAGCTACTCTGTGCTCAGCCTCAGTGCATTTTATGCCCTGGGAAACACACTGACTGCATGGACCATTTCGTATATCACAAAGAGATTTGCGATATTTACAAGCTATACAGCCTCTGTATCTACTCTTTTTCTTGTTCCGACGATAAACGACGTGTTTGTCGTCGGAAGAAAGCTCCAATATGGCCTGTTCGCTTTTATTTTGTTGTGTGACTTGACGGTTTGAGGTGTTCTCTTTGATCTCGAAGAACTGCGAACCTTTGGCTGATAATTTGACGATTTTGCTTCTGTCAAGTGAATATTAGTCTCAAATAAGAGAAAGGTCGCATACAATGCTAAGATGAATACCTTTCGGTCATAGTATTAAGCGACCGCAAGCAGGCAAGGCCCGCTTTCAGATGGTTCACGGAAAGTGCGTCGCTGCAATTGTTTTGATAAGCTTGTATCAACAGACCCAAAATCTCGTCACCATAAACCCCAGACTCATCGCGACTCATAAGTTGTGTAAGAATCATGTTCTCAATGTTCTCAAGTATGTAAAACTCTTTAAATATAGCGCTCAAAACCATGAAGTAAATGTATACACATTTTTCAGCAAGAGAGAGCTCAGATATCTCCGCAGTTTTCGAGCTGTCCTTAATCACAAATACGAATGCTCCAAGGAAGCGGAGTGTCTGGTGAGTGAAAGGTCTTTCAAGAGATGTTCTCAAATCTTCCGCAAAATCGAAAATATGTTGCATTGCTGTAGCAGTTAGAGAAAAATTTCGACCAGGGAGAAAGGAGAGCTTACGAATAAAAATTTCGTCACACCCATATTGATGGTATCTCGTGGGAGTTTCGGAGGAGACAATAGACAAAGAGACACCATGGGCCGTCGGTGCGGTATCCCAACTATGGACATTTTCAAAGCCGTTATAAAGGGTATTATACAAATAGGGATCCCTTTTGCGAAGAATTTTTTGCTTGGTGTGAATATTAAGAGAGGTAGAGACGAACGATTTTGCCAAGGACTTAAATCTTCAGAGACTATGATATTAATAGTTCCCAATATATGAGTAAGCTGGTTAGCTCTCCGTGAAGGTCAAAGTCAGTCTCTGCAGGGCTGAGGGGCGGGTTGGAAATTTCAGGAAGCGACAGTAAAACCCAAACCAAGGCCCGCCATCGTAGCTCCTGCGATCGTGGGGGTCTCGTTCTTGGGAATAAGTATCAGCTAATGTTCTAGGGTAAGATGAAATCGCAAAACTAGACACCGACCCACTGACATTTTGCTCTGCTTCTCGTATTGCTATTCATCTTGACTCATTTTCGCGCCAAATGCTTCTCATGGCGACGGCTCGTAAAGGGGATATCTGTCCCAAACAAAATTTCTGACTTTATTTCATGATCACGACAGCCCAGTCAGTATCTAAATCGTAGCTCATACACTTGGCCCTTAGTGATTCCATCTGCAGAAAATCAATACAACTTGAGACTGTTTTCCCTCTCGAATTACGTAGGCGATTATCGTAGAAATGATGCCTCAATAAAGAAAACTTGAGCGCATCACAAACTGGATACTAAATTTTGCCTTCGGTCTAACCACCGAGATCGTGCCGAACCTGTACTCGAGTGCTTCGACATGTGCATGTACAGTTTTTTTGTGGGTATATTGCTCTTTGGTAATCTTGACGCCTATTGGCGGTGCTGAACGACTGCTAAAATGCTCCATCCCTGCGGAGATCCACTTAATTTGGGTTTGAGGTTGTGTTTGCCACCTCTCGGCGCTGCTGAGCGGCTGACAATTCTACGCTACCCCCGCGGAGACCCACTTTGACAACATTGAAAATATTGTACAAACAGCACACAGTTCTTACCTTGTTGATTCAGTGACGTTCACTTTCACGGCGAGCATTTCACGCCTCACAAAAAATATTTTGCTGGGGCCCAGAACTAGCCATGGGTGTAAGTGCGTCGATGGTGCTGAAACGCTGGAACCGGTTCATTTACGAACACGCAGATCGCACTCATAGGCTCACTTCGGACCGAACGTGGTACCGGATTCCAGCTGTAAGAGAATGATTTCCTTGATGAATAGTTTAGATCATCTTTAGAACTCAGGAGGCGATCTCAAGGGCTTCTTAACCAATACCAAATCTGGTCACTCGGTTCCCAAAACATTTCGCAAACCGAGATGAGAAGGTAAATCACAATATGCAGACTGCCTGTTTTCAAGATACGAGCCCTCAGCTTCCTATTTAATTTGTCGTACGTGTAGTAGGATGGGTATTTGCAAGGTCAAGAGTGGAATGCTTACACTCTGACAATTTGTTAGGATTGGAGTAGGGGATGCCATGCGCATACTATATACTGAAGTCTACGGTTACGGGTATACGCTTTGTCCTCTTGATACCCGAAAATGCATTACTGCTATGAAGAATAACATAAGGTATTTCCCTCAAAAATTTGAAGACATATATACTATGCATACTTTTGCCCAAGATGATGATGGGTATCATAAATCTTATGCAGGTTTGTCGACAAATTTATTTTTTGTTCTCATATAACCTGAAGAGAGGTCAAAAAAATATTGGTTCGTGATGGTTTGGTATACAACAAGTTCGACACAACAGCTAAATAAGTGATAACACCAAGAAATTTGGATGGAGGAAACTAAGTGTCTTTGCGGATAAACATTGCGGTACTATATATCTATCTAGCAATGAGATATCTGCTACTATACTACATGGAGAGAGTGTATGACTGGTTTACATCGTTGACAGCACTAATCCAGATGTGAGGTGCTGGGAAATATTGTTGAATACATGATTGTCACCTGTAAAACCAATACTCGGCGGCGTATGGAATACCCAAGATGGTAGATCTATTCTTGCAATTAGTTGGTGGCATCCCACCTATTGTCACCATACGGTACGCCTCAGAGTAGATATCCGCTTTTCCGCTCGAGTCTAATCTAACCCATGGAATTGCACCGGAGTCTTGGCCAAGGGTAGCATATCGCGGGGCGGGAATTTTTTCTTTAATATCACCATAAAAGAACCCATTGGTGTGTGTATTGTTAAACTTAAAAGTCGGGGTCGCATTGGTGAAATAATGTCTTCCAAATAATTCGAAATTTGGTGTAAGATCCTGGCGGTATAGAAGTATTCGTGGAAACAAATGCAAACTAGTAGGATCGGCGGTGAGGATCTGATTGGCGCTGAATAACAAAGCTTCCGCAGCTGAGAATTCAGGCGCAGAATCAGGTTTGTGGCACACGTAGTATTGTTTGCCGACTCCGATTAGGATGTTCATAAGCTTCCCTTTGTGTGCGGGCAAACGGTTGGTTGCTGTTTGTCACAGTTAGCTAATTAGTCATTCCATAGTCGTCAAGATATTAAATCAAATACCGTTAAAGACATCCACCGGTTGATCAACTTGAGAGAAGTGTTCATAGGCATGTATCTGGAAGGCTATAAACGCCACGATAGATAAAGCGATGTGATAGTACATCATTAAAATAAATGTGGCTTTTATATGTTAAACAGCCGAGAAATCTATTGGCAGACGGTAATAAAATGCGATGGTTGATAGGGTTATATGTATGAATTATTCAACTTAGTGTGAAGTAGGTTGAGTGGAGAATCTAATTCTTTATATACCTATGAGTAACTAGATACATAGATATGTATCGAAAATAGAAATGCATATGGAAACAAATAGCTACGCAATAGCCTCAGATATACTCTTATTAACAACCGAGGAACAACATACCAATAGCACACAAACACCTTCTTAATGAAGCGAAATTACTAGTATTTATCATTATCTAATTCTTCTCCTTTTGCGTTGCGGCTGGGATTTAATTTCCAGTTTCCTTTTCAGATGAGTGCGCGTGCCGAACACACTGTCCAGCCCCTGCGCGGCGATTATATGAGAAATAGTACTCGGGAAACCGCTGATGGCTTGGGCGTCCGATTGGGACGGACCAAGGGTTATTTTAAACGGAAGGTTCAAACCATCCACAGCGATCTGGACTGGAGTGACACCGCTAACGTCTGTTGGTGCCTCATTTTCCAGGAAAATTTTGGTGTTTTTTTCTTGTATGGTACGAAGAATCTCTGAACGAGTATGGCTACCCTCCTCCGGGCGCATTTTTACATGGCCGACGCAAATGTATTTCCCTTTACGATACACTGGGAGCCGCGAGAGTTCAAAGTAGAAACTCGAGGCGATAATTTGCGCGCAAATTACATCAAGTGACCCATCATTTGCCGCTTGTTCCATGGAAATAATCCGAAGTGGCTCTAGCATTTTGACATCGTCCAAAGATGGCTCTTTCCCTTGGAGAAGCGAATTGAGCCGATGGTATCTAGGGGCTAGCTCCGGGGAAACCCGGTTCAAAAATTGATCCCATATATTTTGGCCATCGATAGAGGACATGAGGGATCTGTAGAGCCGGATAAAAAATGTTTGGGACCAAAATTTCGACAGGGGGGATATAGACGGGAGTACGGCTCTCGAACGCGAGGGTGTCCCGGTACCTAGGGAAACAACCAAATCTATACTAGCCGGATGTTCCCACAATCTTCGTGCCTCGCATTCCGCGATATCGATAGGGTTATTACGGGACATTCCGCCATCCTCGAAGGCATCGGCATCTTTAATTTTGTAGGGTTTGAAGTACCAAGGTGCTGCAGAGGTGCATCTCCCGCTGTCACAGTTAGCTTACAGCCTTAGTTATTAATTCTGTGCCAACTTACGCCTCCCATATGCACACGTCTCGATCTAAAGTTAGATGATCATAGACGGTAGGTCGGTTATGAGGTTTTGCGTCACTATAGTTACACATAATACAAGCGTTACCCGTAACAACCGAAGTAGCAGTCACACCAACTTTACTCCCTACCTCGTTGGCATGGGACCAGTCGGACATGGTACGAGTGTCGCCGTATGTAAGCCTGAGCAGCTTTTCCATTTCATCAACGCTGTATTTACCATCGTGGAACCAGGAAGATATGAAACGATGGAGTTTCCAAAAGAGCGGTAAACATAACCATGGGGTCCTCTGCCGGAATATTTTAGCCGCCAGGCAACGAAACTCGGCCTCACAACGTTCAAGAGACCAAGCGTTCACTGCTAGGCCTAGGACAATCAGGCCACCTGTTTTCTCGGTCAGCAAATTATGTAGACGCCTTGCAAAGAGGACCCAGGTTAGCTCACCGGAGCTTGTGCCAAATGCGAGATCGAAATGATCCTGCACTGGACAGTCGAGACCCAATCGATTTTCGAGTTCCCGAAGGTATTGAATTGGAATAATCCCGCGGATACCTCCGCCGTCTATAGAAAGTATCCGGACTCCTGCGGTTGGAGGTTTGATGCTCATCTTGAGCGGGCAATTTGTTTGAGCACACAGTAAGCACTTGCCAAGATAATAGGTGTAGCTTTGAGGGTCTTTCCTAGATCCGAAAATCTGTAAGCAAATTTCGCAAACCGTATGCTTGCAAGGCAGCCTAGCCTCTGGTGGCCGCATGAGACAGGAAAAACATATAACGTGGCTCTGCAAGTTCCGGTAATGAAGCTGGTATTTTTTTAAGGTCTTTAAATGAGAATCGGCAGCGGATACCTCTCCGGTTTGCACAATCGTCAGGAGATCCATAAAATTGCTCTCTATTCTTGATAAGAGGAACGTTGGATTCAGGCTTCGTTGTACAGTTTTAGCTTGCTCCAAAGCAGTTAAACATTGTTGCCTGTACAGATCTCGGAAGATCTCTTCCGGTAGGAAAGCTATTGCCATTAGCTCTAGGAAAGATTTATATACATGCAAATAAACTTACCATGCATCTCGGGTGGAAACGCGTCGAGGACGAGACAGGAAGCACTCAATTCCAGGAGCGCCTCCAAGTTTCGCGACTGAGACTGTTGCCAGAGCTGAAATAAACCAACTCCAAGAAAATGAGAAACCGGTCGCTGCCAACGAGAAGCCCATACCAAGCTATTTCGAGCTGGCGAAATCCCGAATTGGAGGCAGGAATGCTCTAAGAGATAGGACCAATGACGAAACGAAAACGCTCTATGTTGTAGTTTTTTCAGCTCCAGGGAAGCCATAGCTTCTTTCAAGAGTCTAGCTCGAAGCATTATTGACCCGGAGCTGCCTGGTCTCAGAAACACATTCTCGATATTTCCCGTGAGATTGGCAAGTGTCTCGGGGAGAGGTCGACTCGCCTCTTCCTCGTTCTCGTGCAGTATTAATATTTTTGGTAAAGAGGAAATCATATGCTGGGTAAACGTTTTCATGATCCAGTTTGCTACTCCGGTAGGGCCCCCGAAATCTGGGGTGTATATACACAGTACATCGGAAAACTGCAAAAGAACGTTTCGGATAAAAGCATTCAAAACGACTTCTTTAGAGTGTTCGGCCGATGATTCCGACGTTTGCCATTGAATAAGTTGTCCTCTTGATCGGTGACATCGGTATTCCGAAGGTGGATGGATTCCAATCTTCGAGTAATTGAGTTCCATATAGAGAGAGGGGGAATTACGGGTTCGGGTCCCAGTGGACAGGTGTATGGCCGCCCCATTCGGATCCCCTTGAGGGAGATATCTGGCCAAGGGCTTTGGCCGGAGTAAATGTGATGTGAACCAGACAATGAGGTTCGGTTGCTGTGAATTGGGGTCGTCAAGTTGGCTTTCGAGTCGCTTCAGCCTATCTGTTAGCAAGAGAGTGTCTCCTGCTTGACTGAAGCAGATATCTAATAAACTTGAGTGCCGGCAGTTGGCCATCGATGTGGTATACCGAACATACATTGCATAAGGGGGCAAATATAGTAAGAGGTGAGCTGTCGTACCGTTTTAAGGTTGCGCCCAGTTCGAGCTTTGGGCCTTTGATCATTTGTTCTTAGACAGTGTGTGACCATTGGAGATCTATGCAGGATCTCACTATGGCCAATCCAAATTCCTACTTCCAGCAGCATTTGTTCATAGGAACAGCGAAAGTCCGGTTCACTGCCCTCAAATTCCTACCACCTCATGACGGCCATCGTTTCATAGATAAGAGGAATATTAAACGGCTGATCGGTATTTACCGTTTAGAGGGTTGCCGAAACACAGACCCCCTTAACCGCATCTCAGGATTTATTAGCCGTGAATTAGAGGAATCCATAGACATACAAAGTATTTGCGGCGTGGGAAGCATCCCTTTAATTGAGTTTCCTGCGAATTCGGTCGATTGTCTCTATGGGCATCACCGTATTCTCGCAGCAGAAGAAATCTTGCCGATATCAGAGCACTTTTGGGTGGTTGACATTTACTTCAACGGTGAGTTCGAGCCCTCCTCAGCAGATCAAAAGAATTTACTAACAAAGGTAGTGAAAAGGCCATGAGGGTAATACCCTGCGATTGAGGCTACAAAGCGAATATGCAAACTCCATGAACGTTTCAGATGGCGAGATATACCGAAACATTAGACTGAACGCCAAAGAAGGAAATTTGAAAGAAGAATCGCGCTGGTGGGCTAGGTTGACGGCGTCAAAACGGAGAGATGTAAAGACATTATTAAAAAGAGAGAGTCTGAGGGAAGCTTTCGACTCTCTCTTGCCACTTCCAGGACTTTGGGCGGGGCTCCAGCTGGGCATCTTGCAGCGCGTTCTCTGTCTAAGCTGTGATGAAGAAATCACAGCTTACTTGAAAAAAATCGGTGTTGCTTGGCGAAGATTTCTGCTTGAAGATGCAAGATATATGGCAGCGCTTGATTCGGAGTCCGTGAGGCAGCTTGAGCTTCGAGCTCCGGGAATGGCGGCCGCCGACAACCTTCATGTCAAGAAAATAATCGATAACCGAGAGATCCTCCGTCGCATACAACAAGGTTCGGCTCGACGAGCGATCGCTAAGGCTATATTAAGTTACGAAGGGATCATACCTTCTATCAGAAGCCTTTTTGAGGATACTAAATACCTTGAAGCTTGCTCGATTGGTATGAAGTTATTGATACCACCAATATCTAATATGTCAATAAGGGAATCTTTCAAAGCTGCTTTTTCACCTGCCGAAACTGCGATCGTAGAAATTACGCAGGAGAGTTATAGAAATGTCACCATTCAACCGGAAGCGAGATTTATACATGCGTATCAACAGCTTTGGCTCTTTAATATGCGTAACTTCCCCGATATATCTTGCAAAATGCCACGCCAGGACTCGAAGAAAAGGCGTTTGGTCGGAAGTCAGAATAGCATGGTAATATTCAAGATGTGCCAGCTAGCTTCTAAACTGGGCTTCCAAACTGGGAAGATATGTCAAGCACTACAACAAGACCCTTTTCAAAAATTTGCGCAGGAATTCTTAGACAAACTCTGGCCCGACGACCTTAGTGAAGCGAGAGAGCCTTTGGAGATCCAAATTACCGATATAATCCGCCAATACCAGCCGGTGTTGATCAATACCGGAATAAAGAGAATACCCGAGGAAGGTATTGATCGTAGGTGTGGTAGACCTTATGAGGTAGCCCATTCATATGACCGTCAGCTGCTTTTCGACCCTGGGTTCATGCTCTCTCCGCCAAGTGGGGGCGTCACCTCGATCGAGGTCAACAAACAGTTCTTCACATATTTCTTCGGTGATTATGAAAATCTAGGAGAAAATCAAACAGTCCCACTAAGGTATTCGCCCTCCGTGTACAGTCGAAGGCAATCAACCCTCGAGAGCATCAGTAGGGAGCCCAGACCACCAACAGAAACAGACTACCCTGCCGACTTTTTCGACAGTTACGCAACACCGGGCGAACGCAATGAGGGGAGTGGTCAGATAGAGGTTTACAGGTGGAATACGGACACTCGTAAAATTTGGTTATATTGTAGTGTGGGACGAGAGGACCTTTGGATATCGATTCAGGACCTAGTGGGTAGTGGCAAAGATATGATAGTCCTAGACGAAAATTTAAGGAGTATTCGTATCCCATCGGACTATCAACCTAGCTGGTGTCAGGGTCACAATATGCCATCAAAAATATATATTGGCAGATCATGTGAGATAAATGACATACTAAAATTCGTCCGACGAGGATACGAATCCATCTAAGTCCTCATTTCTCAAGCTTGCGCATCGAGTTTTCGAGATTTCGAATTCTGTTCAACAGGTCCGCTTGATCCAATTGTACATTCTCGCTCTGAAGGATCTGAACATTCGGAGCGGGCGTTTTTGCGACATTTCCACGGAGTATTGCAATTTCTGCCCTGCATTCCTCTAGATCTGCCCTGCATTCCTCTAGCTGTTGCCTGAGCCTGCTGTTCTCTTCCCTTATATCCTGAAACATATCCAGTTGTAAAAGTTGTTGTTTAGGAACTTGGATGGCAATTGTGTCTTCTGTATCATGCTGTGGCTTCGGTCCGTGCGAGTCATCTGTCCGTATGCTCTCCTGTGGTTCGGGCTCCTCTATTTCGCTTGCCTCCCGGTTCTCGTTCCTCACCTCTAGCACCTATTGCACTGGCTAGTTAGCAGGGAGAGGATACTATATCTGTCCGCAGTAAAATTGACTTGCCTGGTCGACGATCTCAATCTCAACCTTGCCATTTGCAAGTTTATCCCCGAGTAGTCGCAAATCTTCAACACGAATTGTCGAGAGCGTGACGCGGGGATATTCGCTGTCATCAGTCTTGACTCTCCAGGGTCCTCTATGGGGGAAAGAAGACGTGATCTGATGAGGGTCCACTTCTTGCCCAGTTTGCTTTCCTACGCCAGTCAGGATATAGATATAGAACTAAGGTTTAGAATCGTGTATACTGATTTCGTCAGCTAAAAGCTTTCGTGCTTTTCGGCACCTTTCATCTCGATGAGGGTTTGTTTTCGGGGGTCTCTTGTTGACGATGGAGGACATGTTTCGAAGTACACGAGATGAAACTCCAACGAAAGGAGTGATTAGATGTGTCACAAAATATTTACAACACAAACTCACTGCACGTGTCAAAACAAAAACAAACAATAACCCGCACACAGGCGCTTGGCCATTCGCGACAAAGAAATAGTACAAAACATCATTTGTAATTTCTCGCTTCAACGTGTTATCTCAGAATGCGATCGAGACCACCGTAGAAGCGTTCATTTTCGGTCATAAAATAGCGCACTCTCCCTTCTTCCTTTTCAGCACAGCTGCTATCAATTTCGTTTAAAACTAATAGCAAGCTTGGCTCTCTAAATATACATTTATAAAGGCTTGTCAAACGTTGGTTATACGAGAAGGCAATACTACCCTGGAGCTTCTGGCCATTGTTAAAAGCATGTACCCGTGCTTCTCGTCTTAAGAAGTGGGATGCAATGCGAATAAAAATTTTGCAAGAGTCTCCTCTATTGTCAAGCTGTCTCATCAGTAAATATTATATAATATTTAAAACTTGGTTTATTCTTACATTTGCAGTCCTCCTAAGTTTTGATAGTCCATCAAAATTACGCGATCAAAATTTTTCGCCCATTCTACCCAGGGATCGCCCCATCCTGGCGTCTCCGCCAACTTAGAGTAGACCTCTCTGGCCCTTTCGCGCCGTCTACAATTCCACTTACCCCAGACTATCCAACACGTCCCATCAATATCCCGAATCAGAAGTATCCACCGAGTTCTGAACAAGTAGTGCATCACAATGCTATCACCGCCACGACAAAGTAAATTCTCCGCAAAATATCTTTCGCTTATTTGAGAAGTTTGTTGTTCGGTATTACTTGTGACAACCTGAGACTTGTCCTTTCTGTGCCGATTTCTGCTTTCTTCGAGCCTTGGTCTCTGTGATAACATGTTCCATACTGAGGAATCTACCTTTGAAGATATATATCTGCACGGGTTATTACGCCCATTGGGGAATATCATAGAGCTAGCCATGAGATAATAGCTTAAACCACCACGACTAGCGTACTCGCTCCAATGAATATTGTAGAGTGCTTTCGAACACCGAGCCAAAGATAATAAGTCGAACGGATGACCTATAAGTCCAGGCTGCGGCCTGAGACTTTGGGAGATAAGCATATGAATCTCGTATGGTAAACGCTCGATTGAGTGTCTCATTGCTGAATTACAAATTACGAAGAACGTCTTGAAGTTCTGCGGATATCTGCTCATGATACACAAACACCTAAATACTCTCAAAATACTCTGAACTGACAAGGCTGAAATGAGCCGGCGGTCCTTTTGAGCTAATAGAATTTGACCGAATTCGCTTTCCATCGCAGAAGATATCATATGAATCAGACGACTAGGTCCGCATGCCAAAACAGGGCACCTCCTATTTTCGGCATCAACTATTAGGCCCTCTTTATCCCAGATCCTCTTAGTATGAGTCGTTATCGTATGCTTCTATTTGGATCTTATGATCAGATTCGTCGAAGTCTATATCTTGCGAGATCCTTCAAGTTTGTCTCAGCCTTCGGGAAGAAACATGCATTTTATGCTTTTCTTGTAAATGATGCTTGAACGTAAGCTCGTGAGCGAACGTGGCTATGCATTCCGGCCCAGGACAATAGAACGCTCCTGCAGCCCTCTGAAATCGAAGATGTTTGTCTTCAAAGTGCCTCCAAAGGTTGAATTTATTACTGTAACAGTGAAATCGCCGTGTATTATCGTTAGTAGTATCATAGAAACAAGCGAGGCAATTGAGGTTATTTATATCCCTTGTATCTTGTGAGATTGGCGTCATGAGAATTGTTTGAGAAGGCTCCACAGATCTTTCAACTGATTTCTTCAATTCTTCAAACTCCTCCATATTATAGATGTTGGGTATGAAATTTGCTCGTCTTTCGCCTCCGCAGCGGCCCCATTGCGAAGTCTGTGGTAGTGCCGCTGTTCGCATATTTTGAGAAGGGCTCTTCCTAAGCTGCTGCTCTTTGATAGCCCTCGAGAGATCGTCTCGTCGTGAACACAAAGATATCTTGGCGTCCGCTGCTACAGAGCGACAATATCTCTGCTGTTCAAAGTTCCTCTCTTTTGGTAGACCTTCGAAGAAATATGTTCCGAGGAGTTTGCGTTCTTCCAAGAACCCCTTGCTTCTATCAGCTTGAGGTTCTCGGATCTGCCCGTTTCTTTGCCTTTGTATCTCCAGAGTTCCATTGTGCTTAAAGTAGTCCATCCAGGCATCCTGGAAAGCATTACGTCTCTCTTTAGCTTTATGTGCATCTCTCTTCTGTTTCATCCTTTGTGCTTTTTCTTTCCTTTCGGCTGACTTCGCTCCAATATGATACCATTGGTATTTATCGTCAAGCTCTTTATATTTTTTGGTATTGCAGGCCCAATCTTCTAGTTTCCGACGGACTTTTTCTTGAGCTTGCTTATCGCGCCTCAAGCTCATATGGGTCGCTAGCTGGAATAGTTTTTGATCTGAAGGTGTTCCAAGAAATGCTGCACGAACGTCTGGAGCCCATCTACTGACGTAAAACTGTTTGAAAAGTCCGTTGTTTACATGACCCATCGTCCGACTACGATGCGCATCGGATATTATTTGCTCGCCTTCTCTAAATATGTTTTCTTTGGCCGCGTCAACGATCGCTCAAGTAGCATATAGTGGAGCTGAAGTTCTTACGATCCAACGCCTCGCCAGCCACTCAGGCCTCCACGAAAATTATAAAGTGTAGCTGGAGAGAAAAGTAGTTGAGGATAAGTCGTCATAAATGGCAAGATAAGAGATGTAAGTTCAAGTTGAGAACGACTGAAAAGAAGGAGTATCTTAAAAGAGAATTTCTTCCTCTGATATATACATAACTATAAATAATAACAAAAAACAAAATCACGGCATTCACGTGCACGCTTGATCACTATTAGAGATCGATATTATCGCGAGTACGCTCCTGTGTAATCATCAAGTAACGCACCCTACCTTCTTGTTCCTCCATCTATAAATAGTAAATTATCTCGACATGTTACCAGTATTTATTTCGCTATATTGCAGGACAACCTGGGAAGAGCCTCTCATGTGTCTGTTCTCGGTCAGCGTGTCACAGTATTGCAAAGAATACCTCAATGGATTCCGCCATGCAGTCAACCATACAGAGAGATTCTAGCCCGGAGCATGTTATAGATTGTCTTTGAGCAACGAGCCAGGTTATATTGATCGAATGGATATCTAGGAACACCAGGATAGGGCGATATCTCGAGCCATTCACCAAAGAGCACATAAACCTCGGTAGGAGATCTTTTGATTGGTGCCCTTCCGATCGAATGTGACATTCTTGGGATATATGAGAAAAATAATACGTGTCTCGAAGGCAAGAAGGCACGAATTTTGCTGGATACTACTCTGGATCTAAGATAATATATATGTACATATGTTGTGTCGCCCAACGCAAATGGCCCCTATTTGTATCGCCTGGGACGGGGGATGGAAATATGCATTTGATGGCAGGTTTGTAGATGGAATTTCAAACTGTATTCATCCGTGCATGCTCCGATACAATTCGGGTAATGGCACATGAATTTCCTTGTAGCTCTCTCATACTTGAGATGCTGACTTTCGTAGTGTCTCCAGAGATTAGCTTTGTTAGGGTAACTATACAGTCGTCTTGTTAAGTCATTTGATTTGTCGTAGAAACAGGCGGGGCAGTTGAGGGCATCGATTTCCATATACACTGCAGGAAGCTCGGGTGCTGTAACGCTTAAGGATACTCCTAAAGGCTGTCTATTCTCTCTCAATCGCTTTAGTTCTTCAAATTCTTCCAGACTATAAACCACTTTTCCGGAGGTGCGAGGTCTTTCATTTTCCGATTTTGGCGATTCGATGATTTCAAGTTCGTTTTTGTGGTTACTGATCCCGGACCCCTCCTTCTCCGTTTGCCGCCGTCGCCTCGGTACATCGTCTCGTATTCGACATAGATGTATCATCGCTGTTATGGTTTCGATAAAGCATGCTCTTTCTTTATCGAAATTTGTACCATCAGCCATATCCTCAAATAGGTTTTTGCTAAGAACCTTTCGTTCTTCTGGGAATTTCTCAGATGGCTTTATTTCCTTATCCTTGGATATCCCAAGCCTCTGCCTCTCGATCTCCATGGTACCATTATGCTCAAAATATTCCTTCCAGAATCCTTGAAATGTACGGCGTTTCTCTTTAGCCTTGCACGCAGTTATCTTCCGCTTCGTTTTCTCAAGCTTTTCATCCGAACGTGAGGAATGCTCTCCCGACCCCCGTGTCCTTCTGTCTTGAAGTCTGAAATAATGATATTCGAGTCTCGTAAACTCCTCTGTCTTGCATATCCAACTTTCCATTTTCTTTTGTACTTCTTCTTGAGCCCGTCCATCACGAGCTAAGCTCATATGAGTGGCGAGCTGGAATAATTTGTCATCAGAAGGTCGTCCTAAGAATGCCGCCCGGACGTCAGGCGCAAAACGAGGGGTATAGTGTTTTGCAAAAGTGTGGCCATCTTGATTATGACCCATAGTCCGATTGCGAACTGCTTCGGTGATAATCCGCTGGCCTTCTCTAAAAACACTCTCTACCATTGATATTAGCGGCCAAACATTCAGAGCTTGAATCGGATCACCTACGGTCCATTGCCTCCCCTGCACCCCGCCTAAAATTGTAGAGACGTGCGGGGTTTGGAAACCCTAGCTCAAATCCTAATTCACGAATATAGTTATATATCGTTTGGTACTGGATCGGCTCTTTCGAAACTCCAACCTTGCTTGAATTTTTGTCGAAACGCCTGAAAATCGGAAGTTCCATGACCGACTTTTTCCATTGAAGGGGCAAACTTAGACAACCCTCCGGTATTTCATCTCTATAGAGATCGCTCGGAGTCTTGATGTATTGACTTTCGAAAGCGTCATCTTCGAACGCGATGGCGAGAATGTGGCGGATAACACAGAAAACCGAAGGATTACTTGTTTCTCCGAATACAAAGCCTGTTCTATGCCCATGTTAGAACTAATATGGTTTCTTTAATGTGGTGGCGTAGACTTACGGTGGCCTTTTATTCTTCCGGCCTTTGTCAAGACGGTTATTTAGGATCAGAAGCAATTGTTGCTTCCCAAGCTGCGTGGGATGGCGGATTTTATATAACGACAAATCTTTATACTTCAGAGAGTCTGGCGTTTTGTTTTTCTTCGGCACCTCTACAAAAGCGCTCGGACGGCAAGATGTAGAACATGCGAGCAACATGAAAAGTGATACCTGAATGCGATAGCGTTCAATAGGGAAAACGATCTGAGACTGCTTCCAAGTATGACATAGGAATATGAGAAGATCATTGGCGTTCGCGCTGTCACTGACATCGGTGCTTTCTATTAGTCCGAATTTAGGTTTCAAGTATGCATCAATCCACTATGGTTATATTAGTAAAAACCCCGAGATTATCACCGAGCTTGGACTATCATCATACCATGCTTGTATCATTATCCGAGGTTGTATCGTATGTTTTGCACAGTTTATTGCCATATGTCATTCGCAATTGGCGTATATGCACTTTAACCGCTGAGACTTTCTTCGTCCGGCACCTTTTTTGTTGCATGTACCACAGAAGATATTTCCGCTCCTCTACCCATTCTAGTCTCCCTAGGTGTTCCAGAGGGTCGTTCTGTTTCATTGCTTTTGAGTACCTATGGCATGCTAAATTAGAAATTGGCCACATAAGCGGGATAAAAGAAACGGGAGTCTACCGGCACCAACGTTTCCAAACAATGTCTACGATATGCTGGGAATCATCCGTAAGCACCCGCGCCACTGGTTTGCTGATATCTTGCTGACATATTTCGTCACATATCCGAATATCATCAGCCAACTCATCGTCTGAATCATAGATAGAGGTGTCAGAGTCCAATATATCGCAAGTCGAGATATGCGAACTTGTTCCATCATTATCTGACCAATCTAGATTATCGGCTTCGCGAAAATTCATTAGATCGAAGAGTTCGAAGCGTGCTCCGTTTGCAATAGAAGTGAAAAGACTATTTCTATTACGAGATATGTTACCGCGGTAGTGTTAGTGTAATAGATTCCAGGGACAACAACTTCTGGTTTGGTAGGGAGCGTCTGAAGCCTTGTTTGAGCTCGTGCCCAAAAAGAGTCGCCTGTGTTGTGTCAGCAAGCAACGTTTGTCGAGGCCGAGGCTCGAGGTGTTGCTAACCTTGTCTCTTGTGACTCGAGAATCAGTATATCAGACCAGCAAGAGGTATACGAGATTGACAGACTCTTTTGACAAGATAGAAAAACAGGTGCAAGGGAGTAAAGAAAGTGCTAAAGCAAAGTTATACCAAGATACAAGATATATATGTGAATATGAACAGATGGGTGTTGTGACCATGAATTGTTAACAAGCTGATTGTTGTAATCCATACAAAAACATGATAATGCTGACAAGTTTCCAAGTCTGTTGAATGAAAAAGTAGGTAAAACTTTGTTGACAAATGTGGTGAGTATTGACAAATTTGGTAAAAATGACAAGCTTAGTAAGAGTATCTGTCGGCAGCAAAACAAGCTTCAAAAGCATATATCAACTTATTTTGTAAAAGCGACAAACTTGTGCTAGGAGAAGAGGAAACAAATAATGTAATGTTGACAAATTTGAGTATTGATCCCAAAAGAAGCCGGTAGTTTAAATAAGAATTTCTAATTCATTGATATAAATTCTATGAGTAATTAAGTAAAATATAAAATAAAAATGTATTTTAAAATTTTTTATTAGATTTGAAATTGATAAATCATCAAATTCTGATACATTAGATTTGAATATAATATAAAGTATATATTATTCTAAAAGAAGATATGAAGAAATTATAAATTAATTTATAATATTTTTTAGAAGCTAAAAAACTTTGAAAAAAAGTTAAGAATTTAAAGATCTTAAAAAAAATCTTACTTTTTTTAAATAATATAGATATTTTTATATCAGATAATTTAAAGTCTAAAAAAATTGTTAATAATCTGGTACCAAACATCAAAAAATTGGTATTAAAAAAAAAAAAAATAAATAAAATTAAAAATTTTAAAAGTGAAAAAATAGGAAAAGAAGAAAATATTAAAAATCTAATATTAGGTATTAAGAAGTTAGTATTGTAAGAGGTAAAAAAAAAGAAATCATAAAGCAAAGATGAATTTAATAAATTCAAAAAAGGTAAATAGTTTTTTTATATTTGAAAATAGACTTATATAATATAATTAATATTTTTTTAATAAATAAGTATCTTTATTATAAATAGCTTCCTTACATAAAGTAGATTACAAAAATCTGTAAATTAAAAGAAAAAGTTGTAAAAATTTATAAAAGATTTTATTATTTTTTTTTAAATTCTATACATCTAATAGCAAACTTAAAAAAAACTGAAAATACTAATTTTAATAATATGGAATTGGTTAAAAAAGTACATACTAGAAAAACAAGATTGAAGAAATTATATAAAAAAATAGATAAAAAAAAAAAAAAAAAAAAAAAAAAAAAAAAAAAAAAAAAAAAAAAAAAAAAAAAAAAAAAAAAAAAAAAAAAAAAAAAAAAAAAAAAAAAAATAAAAAAAAAAAAAAAAAAAAAAAAAAAAAAAAAAAAAAAAAAAAAACAAAAAAAAAAGTTACTACTAGTAATATTTAAACCCAAATATAATTTAAAAAAATAATAATTTAAGATATTACTGTAAGAGGTAAGAAAACTAAACAAAATTTTTAATAATTATATTAAAATTACTAACAATCTTTCTAAGTTACACATGATAAAAGTAAAGGAAAAAGGAAAGGGAAAGGGAAAGGAAAAGGGAAAACTGAAACTGATAATAATAATAATGGCAATAATAACGATGATAATAATAATAATAACAGTGATGGTGGAGATGATGGGAAAATTAAGAAGGTAAGAAAATGTAAGTACTCATATTTAAAGAGTTTATAAATAACTTTTTAATATCTAATATAGATTATTACATTCTAGAAATTAAAATCAATTTTAATTTATTAGATGAAATTCTAAATAATAACAATAATAATAACAAAAATAATAAAAATATAATAAAAGTATAAGATAAAATTTATAAAGCATAATATAATGATATTAGTAGTTTAATTATATATAAGTTAAAAATCTATTATAAAATATAAAAAGGCTATTAATTAACTTATCCAATCCTTTCTAACTTTTATTTGATTTTACAAAATCATTCCCAATACTATTTTGAAAGGAAAGTAAAATACTAAAGATTAACTATTAAACTAAATTAATATCTTTTATAAATAGGATGGTTAGGATAAAATAAGTAAGGAAAAATAGAATGGATTTTTGAAGATTATATTCAAATTTTCTTGGTTGGGTATTGGTTAAAATATAGATATAATTAATTAATGGCTACAAGACAGTGGAAATAAAGTAATAAATAACAACAATAATATAATAAAAATTTTAAATATAATATGCTAGATGATTTAAAATATTATTAAAAAATAAAAAAAATTTTTTAAAAAAATATTTATAAAGACTTATAAGAGTAAAATTATTAAAATAAATAAATTAAAAACTATAAGTTATAAACATATGAGATTAAAAAATGAATGTAAGAAAGTAAAAAAAAAATTAAAAAATAAGGTAAAAATGAAAAAAAAGTTGGAAACTAATATTAATATGATTAAGAAGGATATATATTTACTAAACCTATTATTAGACCTATAAAGGCTAATTTAACCTTTTTACTAATTTTAGCTTTAAAAAATAAGAAGTTGTTGAAAATAGAATTACCTATTTGTTTTTTTTGATTTTATTTTATTGATAATGTAATTTTTATTTTTAATAAATCCAATACCAATTATTCTTTCCATTTTACTTTAGGTTTTTATGCATCTATCTTTAAATTTCTAGTGGCTATTGTAATTATTTAAGTAATTGAAGATATTATTCAAATACAAGATTTAAATATTAAAATTCGAAAATTATTTAATATAATTCCTAGTGATATTATTAAATCACCAAATAATTGATATCCGATTTTTATAGATTTGGAGCTTTAAAATTAGTTAAAGATAGTTTTTAGTAAAGTTGAAATTGTAAATTTATATTATATTATGTATTAAGATTTAGTAGTTAATAAAAGTAATATTAATTTTTTATTATTATTCTAATTTATATATTTGAATTAAATTTTTAATTAGATTTATAAAATCTATTAGCAAATTTTAAAAGGTTAGAATAAAAATTTTTTAAAAAGTTTTAAATTAAATAAAGTTTAAAAAGTATAAAGAGCAGTATAATAAAAATATGAAAAAAATAATGATAAAAATTTTCAAATATTTAACAAATTGAAAAAATTTATTTACAGACTTGTAAAAACCAATATAAGCTAATAAGTAAGTAAAATATTTTTAAAATTATATAGTTAAACTTCGTCGAAAATAATCAAGTTTTTTAGAGGAATGAATTGATTAAGTATAGATCTAAAGAATAAAATATTCACTAAATTCAACACATTTGGTTATAGACATAAAAAAGCTACTAAAAGAAATATGTTTAAAGTAGAAATTTATTTAAAAATTAAGTGATAAATTATTCACTTAAGACAATTAAAATAAAGAAATAGAGGTTTAGTTGACTAAAAATTTTAGAAAAAAGTACTATTTCAGGTTCAATGTGTCTGGTTACAGACATAAAAAAGCTGATTCAAGAAATCTGCTTAATATGAAAAATATTTCAAGGAGTAAGTAATTGATGGCTTGTCTGGGACAATTTAAACATAGATATAAACAATAACTTTAAGTTATTCAAATATAATTATACTATTCTAAACATGTTTGAAAGGATGCTAAAAGGTGATTTTCAGATGTGCTGAAGCTGCTGAAAATCACTTCTATATTACTTCATATTTATTTTCATTAAAATATCCTTTGTCTATTATCTTAATTATTATAATTGATTTGTTTAGAATTCTTTAAAATTATAGAGAGGTTTCTTTCAGATATGTTGAAGCTGCTGTCATTTGTGTTACTTATGAAGATATTTTTGATGTGGTGTGGAGCCTAGCTGCCGTCCCAATGTCCTGTCGTCGCAATACCCAAAAGCCGTCTTACGTCTGTTCTCAGTCGTCCCACGACTTTTTTTTTTTGCTGATGTATTAATTTTTTTTTTAATTTAATTTTAATTTTTTTAATTTAATTTTTTCGATTTTTTTATGAAAATNTTATCGATAAACAAAAAACTGTCAATTTTTAGATAATTTTATTATATAATAGCTCATTTACATAGCTCTTTCCAAATTGTTAGTATATATTTATAAAAATGTATTATTATAACAGGGAAAACCTGCTTCGAATTGAGAAAAAAGCTGGAATCAAGTCAAGAGATAATAAAAATTTGTATCAAGGTATTTTCCCAACTCAGGGAGATATCGGCTTTTTTTTTTCTCAATAAAAAACCCGAGTCGGGGAGGGGTAAATTGATTCCCCGATTCAAAAAATTTTTCTGGGCTCGTTCCTCGCCATCCCCGGTATATTTTAAACACTGCTCTAAAGTAACGTTACAATAAGTCGAGTGGTATGAATGTGGCCACCCCCTAGTTGTAACCACCCGTTTTTTTTTGTAAAATTTCATTTAATGCGAACATACGTTTTTTTGTTTTTCATCTGTATAATCACAGTATTTAGCCAATTGAGCCTGTTTTCGCTAACAAATCCATTATTATAATATCCAAAAAATGATATAATAAAATTGATATAACTACTATAATAGGCGCTATTTAAGATAGTAGTTCTCTCTATACCATTGCTATTATTTATAGGATACCTTAGATTATTTTTTAAAGTTGGCTTACTTTTTGATAATTATATAGTATTATATATAAAAATTAGCAATAATTTTTTAAGATATAAGAAGAAGGGTTTATAGAATAGATCTTATATTAAAAAATTTTTAGTTATACTTTTATATATGTTTAATTATATAATATTATAATTAATATTTTTATAAAATAAAGTGATAATATTTTATTAGGTAGATAATAGATTATTAACTTTATTCATTACTATTTATATATCAAAACCAAGTTTGGTTGTTATATAGACTAGTAATATATTAATTATACTAATTTAGCTAATATTAATAAACTTTTTAATTTTTATAAAATAATATCTTAAATCTACCCAGAATAATAATATAATATAAATAAGAGTAGTATAGCAATTAGAATAAATATAAATAACTTTGTTATTAAAAACTCTAGTTATTAAAAATATTAAATATTTATAAAAACAGATTAATCACATTTTTAGATATTATTTATGGAATATATCTCTACTTTAGGCCGTATTCTCAATCTACTAGTAATTTTCAAAGCAAAATTTATTCAAAATTAGTGGTTTTAAATTTAAATATTAGAATAATAATTTAATTAACATATAATATTTTTAGAAAATAACTAAATTAACAATACTATTATTTTAAAATAGTTAATTAAAATATTTTTACTAAAAATTAATACTAATAATATATTTACAACACAATTACTAATAATTAACAGCTATAACTTATATATAATAAACAAATTTATATTTGAGTATTATTTTAATAATGTATATTTTCTATTTTTATTTGCTTACACTTTTCATAGGATGTTTTTCAGCATTAAAAATAGTATACAAACAGCAATTTAAAAACTTTGTTATTTTAACAAATATTACCCGGATAAATAAAGTATTATTTTTTAAATTCTATACTAAAACATGTATAATTAGTTTTACAAAAAAAAATATATATTTTTTTTAAAGCAAAATAATAATATTACTATTTTAATGAAAAGTTTGGATATTAATTTGTCACAGTTCGTGATGGGTATATATACGTAGTGGTGTGAAACTACCAGTTAGTCGGTAGTTTCCGGTGGCTTTTTAGCGTAACGGATATATACACCACTATATCGTTACATTCTACCGACACAACACCTTTGCAACGACCTCGGTTCGAGCCTCGTAGCGTGCGCTGATGTGGCATAGCGTGACGTACGATTGAACTGCGTTGTTGCGCAAAAACTAGCGATTGAAACGTTAAAATCACGGGATTTTGGTCACTATACGTATATATTAGCTTAGCGTATTACATAAGGGTTCACGTAATAGCGCTGCTTCCTGCGTTAGGCCTCGGTACGGCACGTAACGACGTCTTACGTGGCCTAGAGGCCTGGGGGGAGAATGTCACAGTTCGTGATGGGTATATATACGTAGTGGTGTGAAACTACCAGTTAGTCGGTAGTTTCCGGTGGCTTTTTAGCGTAACGGATATTACACCACTATATCGTTACATAATTATATGCTTAAATTATCTATCCAAAATTCTTCTACATGATTAACAGTTTATAAAATTAGCAAAAATTTTAATAAATATATAATTAAAAATATTATGCTATAATAAAAAATATAAAACTTACAAACTAAGTTAGAAGCAATTCAGCCAATGAAAATATAACAAAATCCAAATAAGCGATTTGTTATTCTAGCAGAAATAGCTTTGTAACAAAGATGTAAGCCCAAACTTACCATAGTAGTAATAAATAAAGTGATATCTGATAAGGAAGATAATATCTTAATTGTTAAAAATAAGGTACTTTTACAACAATCAAGCTATATACAGCCCAAAATAATAAAATATTCAAAATACGGAAGCGATATGGACGGTAAAATCGAGTAGATTCATATTATTTTTGTATTTGTAGCCCTCAGACTGACAGAACTGTTATTAATAATATATAATTTCGTTATTCGCGATGGTGGTGGCCACAACTAGGGGGTGGCCACATTCATACCACTCGACTTACCTCTTTTGAAGATCTGAAACCAGATCCTGATAGAGACCTCAATATGGCAACCACTACCAACAGCCTTAGCCAAGCAAACTGGGACAACATCGCCAGTCCTAGCGCCATAGAAGCCGTATGGCAGATCCAGAGCTAGTGGAGGGTATCATTTTAAACCTCCAACCGGAGAATATCGAAGTCATCAGAGGTGTCAACCAGTTCACAAATCAACTAATCAAAACCTCCCCAGCCGTACGATTCCTAGCCTTCCGGCGTCAAGAAGGCATAGGCGCTCGGGAAATCAGTGCAGGACTAGGTCGCCAGCCTTCCACGAAGGGATACAATTATACCTCCCTACACCACCAGTAGTCCTACACTTACACCATAAAATTGACCTCGCCCTCCAAGCCGTGTTGGAAGATGTCATATACACTGATAGAAGATCGACCAGATTGTTTCCATATATCACTGACACCCTCCCATATTATAAGGCACCCCCAACCCTCGCCGACGACGTCTTCCTAACCCGCCCACCCGTAAAAGGTGTGCGAATAACATTCAGTTACCCCGAAAGGAATCTGGCTGCGAAGTATCATCATCGTGCTCGACGGATTAACCGTATCCAATTTTGTAGCAAAAATTCGTAACAGTCTCCTGTACATCCGATGGCAACTGGTGTCCATGAAACATGTTGCGGACTATGGCCCGGAGATCGTGTGTAGTGTTAGTATTCCTATTTCCGACACTCACCCTCTGTTTGGAAAGTATATGCCTGGTGATGATGAGGCGTATTTGATGATTAAGGGTAGAGGCGACGCAATAAAGGTGGAGTATCGTGGGGAGCATGTCCCTAACCCCAGTGATACGGAGGATCTTAGGGAGAGACCTTGGAATAAGTGTATTGTGCAGTATTTTGGAGATAGGGCGTTTATTGTGTGGAAACCTGCATCCCATATGATATTTAATAGTAGGAATGGTATATTTGAGGGTTTTGTTCAATGGTGGGACAAGGAGCTGGTTGGGAGACCCGGGCGGGGAATGATTCAGTTTGTTTGGAGGATGGGAGTTTGCGAAGACGGGAAGTAATTCAAATCGGGAGATTAAGAATATTTGGATTTTAATTAACGTTTAAGAAAATGGTCTTTCTGTTGTGTTTCCAAAGGATGATATGGTATTTGTGTAGAAATGGATTTTTGTTGAAGGTTCATGAGCTCATGCATGAATGATTTCGGGCATATCAGTGACTTGAAGAGATGCATCGATTCCATATGTCGTGTTTTGCTTTAAATGCGCTAAATTGATATTGATCTATAGATTTGAAGCTAGATAATAATAGATAGTATTTCAGATTGTGAGCAGGACTTATTTTTACACCGAAGGCGGGCTGGAAACGAGACCAGTCCAGGCCCCATATTTTGCCCGTTATATTTAGCGAATGCATTATTATCACATCAAATTGTCCAGCAGCAAGCGCCATCCCATCTTGGTTTGATTGTATGCATATTATAGCTATAGGTAATTGATAATTGTAATCTCGGAACCAGGTGACAAGAGTCGATAACTAAAGAATTTCACACTAGATATCACTCATTTTGTCCATTGTCCTGCTAAAGTAGTTCAAGGCAGAACTCACCGCACGCTCTAGAATGCTTCATGCACGCGACCCGGAGACATGACTGCATCCACAGTCCACAAACCTTGGCCAATAACCCGCAGAAAATGGCCTTCACATTGAATTAAATTCACTTCACTCACGCATCTCAATCTCTCCCACAACGTCACATACCGTCACAACGGCAACTATATATAACCAACATCCAAGCCCACACTTGGTAAGCCTGTCTAGAGACATAATTCCATCTGTCCCGAGCTCGGCGTAGCTCTTCAGAGCGTTGATTTGGCAATATAATATGTCAAACGTGCATATATAGAAGTTCGCTGTTACCGATATCGCTGTTACTCAGCGCAATCACTGCATATGACAACTGACTGGTTTAAAGTAATATATCAATGAAAAGCTTGCTAACTTCTATAACTCTGATCGTGGGGAAAAAGTGAGCCTCATCACTCATTTGCTAAATCCTCACCAGCTCCACACCATCGCAACCGCTCATCTCCGTCTAAGCTTTCCTCACGTTTCTATCAGAACCCCCAAGTCGCTCATTTTTGCAAATATCAAAAATCCAGAAAGGCCAGTCGGATCATCCATAGCTCAGCTAGTCAGAATTTCCAGGCTACCTGAGAGCTCAGGGGTAATGGAGCCGTTTCCAGGTTCATCCGGCCAAAGCACTGCTCAAAGGTCCGCTTCTGACCAGGTTTTCGAAACGTTCGAGGTATTGGAGCACATCCTGCTTCGACTTCCACCCAGAATGCTAATGAAGCTGCGTGGCGTAAATCGCACCTTCAACATCACAATCATGACGTCTCCAATAATCAAATGGATTACGTTCCGTCATCCAGCAGCCACCATCCCACCAAGCATCCTCAGAGACCCGCGTGTCCAAGGCTATATTCCACGTCCCGTCGACATGAGCGTGCTTGAAATGCACCCACTCATCGAACGTGGTCTTTTGCAAATGTGGGATGCGACTATTCACATCGACAGACGTTCGACCAGAATGCATCCCTTCAATCCAAACGCCATTACAAGCTTCCCAGACGATGTCTTCATTACTCGCCCGCCAGTCCAAAATTTATGCATCACCACCAATGGACCGGACTCTGACATCACCATTCTCGAGGCTTCCGAGCACTCCCCTGGCATCACGATAAAACAATTTCTCAATGCAATCACGGGACCATGTTTGGATCGTTATCGTGAACTGCTAGCCACTTCTAAGAGTAGACTTCCAAATCTACGACGTGAATCAGCCGTTCCCGAAATTTGTATGCGGGTCAGGGAAGTCTACGAGAATAACGAACAAGCGCACAGGGCCATGCTAGATGTTAGGGCCAGGGCCAGAAATTCAGCTTCTCAATCTACTCCCGCTACCGGGTATCTGGTCGCTGTTCTTCGCGAAGAGGGCGCGGAATTCTGGGATTCTTTCATTCTCGAGGATTTTGGCCATGAGACAATTCTTTGGAAGCCAGTTGCCAAGGCGAGGTTCAGCATCGGGACCAGGATCTGTGCTGGTCTTGTTTGGTACGATCCTCTCCGCGTCAGAATTCCAAGAGGGTGGTCCACTGCTTCCCGTTCTCATCGGAACCTTCTTCATCAACCCCGTAATAACTAAACGGTGGCAAACATTCCTTCGTCAGATCGCTTAGTGTATACGGGATCGGCTTCTCTGGGATCAAGTACAATATTTGCAGGGGTTCATTTGAGATTTTCGGTTTTATGTCCACTTTCATTCTTTCTTTTCAAGCCATAGCAAATGGGGTTTTCCTTTCGCTCGAGAGCCGTTTTTGCTCTCATATCCGAAATGGCAGATTGAGACTGGGTTTCAATATAGCCGGAATAGATATTCTAATATCTGGCGCAAAAGAATCCTGTATCGTTGGCATACATAGTACCTCTCTGAGGGTAACTATTCTGTATACCAAGACATTAGCTCTGGTGTTATGGAATGTCACTTTCTGTCACTCTTTTAATTTTTCTCTTTTCTCACTGCTAACAGTTTCGATTCCGTCTTTCTCTGTATGATAGCTAAGCAACATCAAAATTTCTCGTCCGCTAACTCTAACCACAGCTGGCTTTTCCGTCCAAATTACCTTGAACGTGCGCCGCAATAAGACTGGTACGCCTCGCTCCACTGCTAGTACACAACTGACGTGATGAGTATTATTCACAAATACTGCAATCATGCGACTTCGACCCCCCGACGAACAGGCAGCCTGAGGGACGCACCTCTGTGAGCTTGGACGAACAGGCCCACGACTCCATCCTCGATTTGTTCTAGCACGGTCTCAGTAGCAGGCTAATCCTGGGCTCGGCACCCTTAAAGTTGTGCCGAAAGATGATTCATTGGCTAGTATCTCAGAACTAACTTGAAATAGCATGGATCACGATTTTGCTTTCAACGTTATCAACGCTTTTTTTGTATTTTGTAAATGTTGTATTTTGTAAACGTGAACAATCAGAGCGGCTTTCAGCTTCAAACTGCAAGAAATAATCGAGGAAACAACTTCGAAAGCCGTCATAACCCCCTCCACCTTGAAAGCTATTCAGATATGTCTCATCTAACTGTCTATCACAATATAAGCCGCCCCAGCAGCACGCAAAGTAGTATCACCCCAACTGTCAATATGCCAGTCCATTTGCCTCTCCGTAACGTTACTAGTAGACAACCTCACACGAGTATGTGCACTCTTATCTACATCAAGATAATTCAACCCCAAGAAAACCTTAGCGCCTTTGGGGAACGGTTTTGTGAACTCAACAATACCTTGCGTATTCAACTGAGGTGACTCAGCCGGTCTCACATCCAGAGTGTTGAAAGTACCAGCTGTGAGTCCCGGTTTCATGGTAGGAAGCGCGATCCATGTGACGCCCACCTCCTCTAGTTTAATTTCAGACCAGGTTTCGACATTGATCTTGAAGCCTTTAGTAGTAATATCGGTTGGGAAGACCGTCACGCGAGAGTGTGCAGATTTATCGAGTGCTAGGGTACTGAAGAAAACGACGACGGTTGGAAGCTCGGGGTATTCCTTGTCAAACGTAACTTCTTTCTGAGCTCGAGGATCCTTTGTGCTCCATGATCCTTTTTTGAAATCTGCGTCATCGGAGGGGTACAAGAACCAGGATACCCCAGAGCCGTACTGGACGGTGTTATTCCACGATGAGAGACTGACTACTGCTTGCTTTGAGATAACAGCATGAATAGCAGGCTTGATACGAAGGCTGTGGGAGTTATCAAAATCGAGAAAGTTCAAGCCGACGATGAAGCCTGGAGGAGGTTTATACTCCTTGGAGAACTCGATGATCTTGGTGTTGCTTGTAGTTGGTGCACCGGGGGTGGTATCGGTGATGGTATTGTAAACACCAATCTCCATGTTACTCGGTGGAGTTACAGGGGTTCCGCCCCCTCCCGTTGAATTTTTCGGGTACATCCTCGAGATGAAAGAAATATCAGCTTGAGAAAGGAAGTTGTTGTTACCATTGCTGAACCCGTCCAAGGTAAACTCCTTTGGTATAGGCTATATAGATATAAGTTAGCCATATCTATTCAATAATGGAGTGTTTTTCGGGGCCCTCACGTATCTGTTAAAAAACTAGTCAGTCATCGTATTTAAAAAGCGAAGAAAAGAAACGGGGGATAGAACATACTCCATGATAGAAGTAGCATCAAACTGACTGGAGTCCACATGGTCGGTGGTATACTGCAGAAAGAGCTGTGCGTCAACTTGATCTTTACTCCACCCATGCTCCCGCTCGAACGTCTCATAAACGACCGGCTTATTCCATTGAATAGAGGCCTTGGGCTGAGCGTGCTCATGAACACATCCGAGCGCATGTCCAAACTCATGAAGAGTGGTTCTTGAGAATTCTACATCGGGAGTCTGGTCGTGAAACCAACCAAAGTTCATTGTGTTTTCCCATTCGTCGCGTAAAAGAGCATCGGTGCCAAGATAAGACCATGAACCACCCCTGTTGAAAGTAATACGAATTTCCGCGGGCCCAGAATCGACCCACCGGAACTTAACACCGGCGTACTGCATCCACAGGTTTGCGTATTGTTGAACCTTGCCGCGGACGAAGGGACTGCCACCGCCCAAGAAGCGCACTTTCAGAGTACTGCCGTTCAGCCACATCTTGCGGACGAAGAGACCGAGGCGCTGGCTGCCACCTGGGGCCGCTCCTTTTTGACCTGGGGGTATCCCACCTGCTGGAGGGACGGCCAAATCTGGGGAGTTCATAATGTTATTTGGGTTTTGTTTGATGGCAACCTGGATGGCCTTCTCCGCAAGTTCGACGGGGAGATGCATCTGAGCGCAGTAGTGTGGGCATGCGTTTGGGTCGGCGGGAGCAGCGGCACTTCCGTTGAATGGAGCAGCAGTGCTTCCGTTCGAGGAGGCAGTGGTGCCCAACGATTTTGCATTAACATACTCCATTTTTTAATATATAAAGTTAAAATTTTACTATTATGCGAACGAAAACAAGAGATATCTGATATTGCGAGACTCAGAGACGAAATTTAGATGATTCGAGCTGATGGGCAGTAGATAAACAGGATTACAAGTTATATTTCGTGTTTTCATCTGGGAAATATATAGACTCGATATTTTTTCAATACCTTAGCTATTATTCATCTATCCGTGACAAAAGTAGGGAATGAGAATAGTATACTGCGTGCACTTTGATTATCCCATAAGTCCGTTGCAGGTTATAGTTCCGTAAATGCAGAGTTTGAACTTGTTGGTTCCAGACTGAACTCAAGCTTCGCTTACAACGTTAGCTAGTTTAGGACTCCTACCTTTGATTTCATTTTACCCATGCAATTCATAGTCACGGGATAGTAAATTAATGCTGCAACGGACCGTTAGAAACCGAGCCCCGCCATAATTCGCGAATGTGCATATGCAGGCCCATGGTTAATGGTCAAACAACTCACTTTACATGGCATATGCCTCTGCTTTCGCGAGTGCGAGTGCGATACATATCTATACAACAATGACTTTACTACCTTCATACAACTTGAGCTATAAAACTAATGCATTAATTTCGCGAATGCGATGCATAGGAAACTTCAGCTTGATAGAATCTGTAAACACGATGACCCAGCTGAAGTTGCTATTTGCTGAAGGGCTAAACTTGATGCTAATCCCTGGACATCAACTCCGCTATGAATTCGAAGCGAGTCGGGCATTATCACGGCCTATTAATGCGAATGCGATCGCAAAGGAACAATTTTGCAATTTTGCCAGTATCACTGTTGGTGGCGCAATAAAGCCGTCTTTTGCCGTCCCTCCCGTCTTTCCTATCGATAACCACGGTAGCTGAGTTATCCATTTATTATTCTTATCCCCGATATGCTTGCGTAATTGGCCCGCTAGAGTGCTATAGCTCCAGTTAGATTAATTTCCTTTTTATCCCGCATCACAAATCCACTTAAACTTCCTAAATAGATCATCATGAGGTCCAAATACTATTTACTCTTATGCCTTCTTTTGCCGATGGGAGTCGTTCATTATAAACTCGAAGTATCCTCTATTCCAATCATCACCAAGTCCACCACTCTATTCAAAAGCTAGATATTTGGATTTTTCTAGTAGCGCTCAAGTCTTTTCTATCTTGAAACTTTTTCCGGGGGGTGTTTTATAGTTCTGGAGATACTTTTAATTCGTGACATCTTTCACGATTTCTCAAACATAACCCTTTTATTACCTCAAATATCTTTAATAAGTCATATAAAGTATGGCATGGAATGGACCCGCTCAGCGCAAGCAAGGCGTTTATTGCCATGAACACTGGGTAACCATTGGTTATCCACTTGTCAAATCGGCCTATTCTTATAACGTCCGAGATATCTTTGTTGAAGGTACCATCACAGAGACGTACACGGCCCAGACAAATGTCGAGCGAGAGGTCTCGTATATCTTTGAAGTTCCGCCTGAGGCTTCTGTTACAAGATTCACTGCTCAAGTGGGAACTGTTCGTATCGAGTCCATTGTTGACGAGAAATCTGCGGCCAATAACAAGTACCAAGCAGCTAAGAATGCTGGGGTGCAGGCCTGGAAACTTGACAAGGTTAATGATGAAGGTAACTATAATGTGCTTAGCATTGTATTTTGTTTCTTTAGATAGCTAATGGGGCTTGGTGAAGTTTTTCAAATTAGTTTGGGCAATGCTCCCCCGGGTGTTGACATCATAATCTCGTAAGTTTACACCCTACAATTTACTCTCAGATGGCTTTCAATATTCATGTGCATTGCTAATGCTGTTTTTACGGTTTAGCGTCGTTTACGTCTATGTGATTTCCAGCGATACCATTGAAGATTCTGCTAGACTCACTATTCCAATGGGCATGGCAGCCCGTCCCGGTGCCGCCCCCGCGTCTACAACCACCATTCCAACTGCGCCTGCAGGGTCGAACGCTGTGACTATCACCATTGGAATAGTAACCAAAGAAAATAAACAGATCTTTGATCTCGCCTCTCTCGCACACAACGCCACCTTGACCTATGGGTTCTCCGATAGTTCATTCAAAGCGATGAGTCCCAAAGAAAAACAACAAAACTTTAAAAACAATAGAGCCTTTGTCGAGTTCACCAGTAGCACCTTCTTGAAGCATCATTTCGTCCTCATTTGGACGGTTCCCGAAATCGATATCGGCCGTTGCATGGTGGAACAGCTGTCTCCTCCAATACCTAATAAACCTACGACTGTTGCCTTTGCACTCACAATGGTGTCGAACATTCAACTAGGGGCGGAAGAACACGGTAAGCTTATACCAAAGTCTAATTATCTTATGTCGCGGTCCTAACAATGTACTACAGAGTTTATCTTCCTGGTGGACACTAGCGCAAGTATGTATGGGGAGCGAATCAAGACCGCAAACGCGATGGTCAGAGGCATGCTAGGTAAAATTCAAACGGACAGCAAGGCTTCGTTCAATATATACACTTTCAGCACCAGCACCGCTTCGATCCTGCCTGGTGGAAAACCGATGGGATACGATACAGTCAATGCTGCAAACGCTTCGAAGCTACTCAAAGATAGTGTTGCAGGTGGCACGGATGTTAATGCTGCCTTGACCACTGTTCTCAAGCAACGTGAGCTCTCTAGGCCTCGATGCTCCATCATCGTCCTTACCGATGGGCTCGACTGGGGTGTCACTGCTGCGATGAAAACTGTCCAAGATAATGTTACGGCTGCAGCTGCTCAAGGCAAGCTGCTTCGAGTTTTCGTCATGGGCTTGGGAGACGATGTTTCCAAAGGCATGTGCGAAGGTTTGGCACGAGCCGGAAGCGGCGCAACTGTGTACATCAGTGAGTCACAGCTGGCAGACAAAGACCACCAGGATGAGAAGGCGTTGACTCTGGTTAACACTGTCAATCGAGCTCCAATCCGTGTTCGTGATGTGAAATGGGGAATGGAGAAAGCTACCGTAACCGCGGCTGGCACCGGTGATAATCAAAGTAGTCGACCGAAACCTAACCTGTCGACACTCGGTGCCGCGGGCAAGGGAGATAACCTTCCGCCACCAGCTGCTGTTCAACAGTTCCCTGCGCTCGGTACCATGTTCTGGGGTATCCGTAGTACTTGGTACGCTATCATCAATGGTACCTTCAAGGACTTGGAAGCCACAGTTACCTATGATATTCCAGGGTTCGCTACAGGAAGGACTTTCAAGGCGCAATATCAATTTGCTGAACCCGGGCGCCTCATCCACACACTTGCAGCACGAGCTCTCATTCAAGGTTTCGAAGACAAGATGAGCTCTATCACAGAACCAACTGCTAAATATTGGAACGAGGCAGAGATTGTTAGACTCGGCAAGACTTACAGTCTAGCCAGCTCGCAGACTTCATTCGTCGCCACCATGAACGGCGTGGGCACGCAGACAAACGTCAGCTCCAATGCTCCTCCAGCCAGCCAGAGCCTCTTGTCAAGCATTCCGACCGCCAATAGATCCAATCTTAGCTTTGTGAGCACGCAAGCTCCACCTTCCTCGTCTTCAAGCCCATCCTTTGCAGCACCACAAATGCGTATGATGAACTTTATCAGCATGCCAACCGGTCCAGGCTTGAGTAGTTCCTTTGCTGCCGCGGCCGCTCCACCAAGTGGAGATGATGCACTGACAAAGGTCATTTCAGCTCAAGACGGTAACGGCTCATTCGACACAAGTGCGGTTGAGAATTCCGTGTTTCCGAGTACCTCTATTCCTCCTGCTCCAGCTTGTATTGCTATTCTTAACGGTCTTGACAACACTAAAGATCAGATCTGGCAAGCTGTGTGCGTTATTGCATTTTTCGAGAAGAAGTACGCTGATCGTGAGAGCGAATGGGCTGAGGCGAGAGAAAATGCTGCCAAATTTGTTAAGACCACTCTTTGTTGTATTTTCGGAGTTGACTCTGATACGCGGGATAATATCTTTAACATTGCTTTGGATGACGCTAGCGGGTACTTTTATTGAGTATGTTGTAGGCAGATGTCGAAAAGTCGGCAAATTTTTACATTCGAGAAAGTCATCAAAGCTACTACGAGATATGAAATTGGATTATTGTAGTTTCTTACTATTTGTTGTAACTACCTGAGTATTTTATGACCATTTTAACACGCCAAAGTTGGCCGGACGAATGTAAAGCCTTACACACTGTTAAACAGTTGTATGCTTTACACAACAAGTGGTGTCCTTACACACGCTTCCACAGAACACTGAGATCTTACATATATATTGCATTCTTTACACACACAGTACACTAGCATGGGTACCTGGTCGCTGGCTGTGCACTAGCTGGGGTCATCACAGGGGTCATCACAGGGGTTCCAATTGGAATTACTTGAATTGGTAATTAATTTAATTACAACTAATTTACAACCACCACCACCACTACCACGCGCAACCAAAATAGACAACTTATCAGCGCGTCGCGTCAGTAGTCTCAGTGCCAGTTGCCAGTGCCAGTGCCAGTGTAGATCCAGTTCCAGTGTTAATCCAGTGCCAGTGTTAATCCAGTTGCCAGTTGCCAGTGCCAGTTCCAGTTCCAGTGGTTGTTGTAGTGGTAGTGGTGCGGTTGTGAGGTTGTGGTTGCAAAATTAATAATTTATAAGTCGATTGTTCGTTCAAAAACATGCCAAGATTGCCAAGACTGATTGTGTGAAGGTGTAATAGCACGGCACACTAGCCTGATAGTGGATCTGTGTGGATTTCGTATTCCAGATTATCAGGCCGCTAGCACGCGCTAGCACGCTTTACATCCTTTACACAGAACCAGATTTTCAGCATTCGCTAAAAAAACGGGCCAACTTTGACGTGAACGATTAAAAATATAAAAACTTTTGAGATCTGTCTTTCTGGTTGATAAAGATTTTTACGCGACTAGCTTTACTCAGTCTAAATCTAATTTAATTTTTTGAAGCCTTTTTAGTCGGCTCTTATTATGTTTATCCACACATTGCGCCAGTCGTACACATTAATTGTTCTCTGCCCTTAAATTTTACCAGAAAAGCCCCCATGACCAATCAAATTATTCTTCTAAAAGTTCAAGTTCTCACCATGAAGTCGTATAAATCAAATCAAGAAAAACTTTTGTTCTTATATACAAAGACACGTTCGGCCAACATCGTCAACACCCAATATCCCAACTTCACCCAGGTTTAAATAATATCAGATCGAAAACAGAAAGGAGACAAGTTTTCGGCCCACCCGGATAGTCTAGCCCTAGCATGCGTTTAATCCCGACAGTGTATGTACAACAATAACGTTATCTATTGGCTTCCCTACCGATTCTACACTACAGCTTGTACACCACAAGCTTAGTGGTGGCAGTGGCGGAGACACTCATCTCGCTCACGCTCACAGCGGTAGTGATAGCGGGGATCCCAGCAGTGTCGGAATTGATCCCAGCAGTATTCTTCACATCTGCCGTCATTACCGCCGTGCTGTGGGACTATTTATTTATATGTTAGCTTCGTTATTCTTTGGTGGGATACTGGGTTATGTGTATATGCATTGGGAACGCGGATATAAGCTTATATATACTGCAAACTAAGTGCATGGGAGATGGAGAGATTTGACATACCAGCAGCAGCAAGTGGAGCCGGAGCAGCCTGGACGAAAACGCTGGCGCTGGAGAGGAAGAGAAAGACGAGGAACTTGAAAGATTGCATCTTGAAAGATTGTATAAAAATTTCTTCAAAAAAAGTATTTTGCAAGTAGTAACCGAATAGCTGGATTTCAAGGCGGTAGCTTAGAAGGCTTGATGAATGATAGTGAGAATAATCGACTCATTAGGTCGGATACGAAGCTCAATTTATATCTGATTCATCCATATATTCCCATCAATCCATCGGTATCCATCATGATATCACGGTCCGATGTTGTAAAGCAACCCAACCGAAGCATTCTCAACCACCTTCCATTAACGATTGAATATTCGGCACCGATAAAAGCACCCAATTCCCGTAAAACGAAGCTCACAGCGGTTCCCAAAGTCGCAAAAGGAATCCGGGGAAGGTTCTAACGTCCTGTTATCACAATAAAGACGGAAGTGGTCTTGGCGCTATGCCAAGCCGGGAAGGTCCCGGAATTCGGCACTCCTGGGAAAGCGAGAGTCTTGGTATCAGTTGAGGATAGTGATATTGAGTCCCGGCAAAGCATCATGCAGACACTTTTGGTATTTCTTGTTTTGGGGAGTATTTTATGCATAATTTTGTTGAGTAATACCAGGCAAAAATTAAGCTTATGGGTATAGCTGGTAACTTATCAGTGTAGAGTCGACGTTGGCGTTTGGTTCGTAATTGATGCGCAAAAAGTTTAATTTCGGTTTAAAGCTAAGGCAAAATCCAAGGTCCTAGAGCAAGCTACTTAGATAATATTGCCATCATGATGGAGATAGTATTGGTAAATCATGATATCATGCTCTTCAATATGACGATATACGCGACCGCAAACGGCGTCGACGTCTCGCTATACTAGGCATTCCATTATGAACTACTTGATAATGAATCTGTTGGGCAGCTATTCGAGCAACTGAAGATGGAAACTTGGTAAGGTAATCAAGAAGTAATCATTATATCGGGCAACTGTAAAATCTCTGGGCGTTCTTCGACTTCTGACTGCCCTTGTAAATTCTCCTTACACCGAGCCGCGGTTGACAATATATTTGTTGAATTTTTTCGTGTTCACCCCGCTTTGGACCCTTATAATTCCCTCAGACGATATCTTGAAAGACAGCCGGAACTTCAACAATATCGCGGTAACATTGGTGAGCTGTGCGGTTGCCAAGGCTTGTAATTTGCGCAGATTCAAAGAAATTCATACTTGTGACCACAGAGTGAAACGCGCTTTAAATTGTTCATTTTTGGGTCCACGGTAGCTCCCAGCCTCCAATATAACGGTGAAGGTTGTTTACTTCCATTTGGCCGTAATGCCCCTAGCAAGTTTATATGCGGGGACGCGGACAGCACCAATACCAAGGATATTGTGTCACTGAGTCCCTCTTGATGGTTTTTGACACAAATTCAATATATTATCCAAACTCTTCACGGGTATGATAAACACAACGGTATGATCCGGTCGCAGGTCTTTGTGGTTGTGACATAAATATAGCTGATGCGGCTCTTTTGACACCTTGGCAGTGATCGCCGAGGCTCGGAGCAATCTTGTCAACCTTTAAATCACAATTGGCATTAACGTCTTATGGTGGGAAGTGAAACATGGTGGGAAGTGAAACAGCAAAAACAACAACATGTATTTCACCAGCAAAAAACGCGTCGATTCCAACCAGCTATTTATCACTTAAGAATACGCTCAAAACACCATCAATTTGAGCAGTTTTAAAGACTACTGTCTAGAACTACTATTCAGCTGTCCATACATCCACTTTATAAGCCGATCCGGTTAATGTTGATAGATTGAGACGAATTGTTAGGTGTGGGGTTGCTGTATATTTTGTCAAAACTAGACGTGTTTGATAGTAAATTAAACCATGGTTTTCGGTGATGTAGTCTTAATAACTATTGCATGTGTTATATTGATAGATGTCGTTGTAATAGTGGTATCGAGACCAGTGGTGGTGGTGGTGGTGGTGGTGGTGACAGCGGTGAAAGTTGTTTGTGTGATGATGATGCAGATGATTGAAAATGTGTGGTGAAGTCTATACAAGAATCAGGCTTGTTCGTTAATTTTGTTTTTTGTTGTGATTCACTTCTAGGGATGTCTCACTTCTAGCCAGAAGTCGTTATGTCATCAACTCATAATACATCCAGACAGAGGTGAACGAAAATGTGCCAGCCATACCATATATTACCAAGATCCCATGAGAACATTCTGAATTTCCGCATACCCGGTCGGCTCGACGGTAAGGATTGTATTTTTTTGTGTTTTGTAACGATAGCGACTGTTGAAGGTGAACCGAGGGATTTCAGATACGCATATATTTACCTCTTCGCTACCCGAGCGAGAATTGTGGGCAACACCAACCGCTGAGGTTCACAATAGCGAGACTATGGTACTAAAATTTATTATACCAAGGCCTTGAGCTTCAGGACCATTTGGAGAATTCTGCTTTCGGATCACTCGTAGTTGCATTGCATTGCATTCTTCGCCTTTTCTAACCTAGCCGTCTCTTCAGAAAAACTTCACATATGGCTCCAATAGTGGATCTCGTTTGTCATACTCACTCTAAAATCAAGTGGTTACAATCAATATATTTGGACGAGATGCGCGTTAGATTCTAGATACAGCTAGATCTTGAAGCTAGAGAATGGCACCAAGACTTTTCACCCGGCTATAGATGCTCTACTTGTACAATTTTACTCGCTTTAGAGTTACAGCTGACCGCCGCCATCCTGATTTCAGGGTTACAGCGACGGGAAAACCTATTGCCGAGGGCACTAGCGAGGAAGCTCACCGACTCTCCGGTGGTATGATACGACATGATAGTTTTATATAAACCATTTGTCAGTGCCGTTCCGTACTCTTACCCTTTTCTTGAGTAAGCTTTATCGCTGCGGTACTGTCACTCTTTTGCAATCGTATTGCCTAAAGCTACCATTCCAACTATCGTTCATTCTTTAACTTTGCCAAAATGAGAAAGTTTCAATATCTTCTTCTCCCCTTCTATATCGGCAGCGGTGCTTGTATGCCAGCCAGCGGAGGGGTAGTAACTGACGATCCAAAACCTGCAACCGACCCAGCGCCAACCGACCCACTCATTTTCCCTGCCCTACCTCTAATCGATCAATTATGGCTCGACAATGACAACAAGATGCTGATGATTAACAGCACCATACCAAACGATCCGATGAATAAATCCAAGGGATTCAAAACAGCATCAATCGCGATTGACAATTACATTGGCGTTTACATGCGCAACATTGAGTTCGATATGTCTCCCGGCTCTCGCGGTTTCTGGGATAGAACGCAAGACCACAAGATCGATATCGAAAATAGCTCGATCATCCTGCGGGCGACGTTGACGAAAGCTGTCACGGCTGGTATCAACGGGAGTATGCATGTCGACTTGACCACCCACATTTGCGTGGACTCTAAACAGAACTTTTACTTTAGAAAGACGTAAGTCGTAGTACACCCTCTAATATCACATTGTGACAACAGAAATGCACAAGCTTACTCGGATAGATCCGACAACATTTTGGTCTCCGGTACTGGGTTCTCTCTCACTGAGCACCGAGGCGCAGGAAACCAACTCCTAAGTTTAAACTTCTCCGGTTACATAGAGGATATGTACGGAAAGTACACCCCATCGTGGATCGAACTGATGGACCTCCCCGAAATCAAAAACCAGGCGATTACTGGTCCCGTTACAGCAGACAAGATTGAATTGCAACCGCGACAAAGCGATGACCCATTAGTTTTACTGTATACGATGAGGGTAGATAGTATGCAGGGTCCCATTCATGTACTCCCTACCACTATTAGTCTGTGGACGGTGCTTAAGAACGACATGGGGCAGTTGAAAATGATTAAGCCGTATGTATAAACTTCCATCGAGCTTTCTAATCACAATACACTAACTAAGTGTTTTGGGCGATGGTAGAGATGATAGCGCGTTTACTAGAGAGGGTTACATCACTCAGTTTGTTGAGGGACTTCCATTTTTCGGATATGCTGCGGCTTTCCTCCACAGACAAGCTGGAAATGATGTAGGTTTGATACCCCGCTGTACATTTATAATCGCAATTGATGATGTTAACCATGATTGTTTAGGCACATGTAGACAGAGCGATAGCTAAATGCACATACGCCACCATGGTTTCGGTAACCGCGACCTTAGCAGCCTTGACAGGTTCTGCTTTTGGTGTGATAGTTGCTACCGTCGTCGCTACGAAAGTGGGCATGGAAATAGAAAGCATCCTTAGAGATAGGATCGGTAACGCGAATGTCGCAACGGGTATCGACGACGTAACGCTAGGGCGATTTATTCGAGAAGCTACATTAAATGTGATTGGAGGAGCCTCGTTTGGTAAATTGACCAACAATATCGGCAAGATTCCAGCGACGAGTGATGTGATCGACGCTATGATGGCTAAAGTTACAAAATACACTGTCGGTGCTGGACAGATTTTGGTGGACCAAGGAGTGGATAAATCTCTCGGAAGTATTTGGGGATCGTACGTAGAATCCTACTTTCTTGTCTGATAGTTCCATACACGTCATTGGCTAACAGAATGGGGATATAGGCTTCTTCAAGAGAATGGCAAGGTCACTCTCGATGCGATACTTGAGATTTGGGATAGAGAAAATCCAAATGATAAGAGAAGGGCCCAGTTTGCAAACTTGTTGAATACAACGTCTGCTTTCGACTTCACCAGCCACAGCCAAGATCTTTGGGGTAACTTGCCAGACAGCACGGCGGACGATATGTTTAACATTCCTCGATTGGAAAATTTCCATTTCGGTGGTAGTGGTGCTTTCGGTCGGTAATTGAGTCGATCTCGGCGGTATTACCTACCAGGATTAAACCTGGTATTTTCATAATCATAAACTGGAGCAAAGGCAAATATATTGTTGGGAAATAGAGGTGTAAAGAAGCTTATCAAGGGAACATACAAGGATAGATGTATTTATTTAGGCACATTTTTGTCTCTCCCTCGATATCCAACTCGCTAGAAAATATGAATTTTTCAGCCTCAAGTTTGACATGACAACCATGGAACGCAGCGCATTCCAACGGGAAATTTAAAACGGGGCGGTTTCCACAACGAGCAGTTTCCGAGAGCTTTCAGCTTCTCGAATGCCATTTACAAGGTTAAATATCGAACCAGAGCGTTGTAAAGCCCCACAAAATACCCACTATATTCCCACTGCATGTGCCTTGATTACTTGGATTCGAGCATCTAAATCCATGTCCTCAACATCCACTGCTGCAGCGTGCATCACGAATCACACTCGCGTATACTTGGCTAGTGAGAAAGCAGCTTGTTTCACATAGGTCACACGACGTCGACGCTGCAGTGGTTTCTTGTCGCTTTAGTACACCTTCGATGAATTACTACTATATGTAACTAGTGTATATACCATAAACACGTTAGGGTACTTTTTTTGATACGTATTTTATTCTGAATGGTGGATGCGCGTTTCTCAATTCTAGAGTGTAAGTAGCCTCGTTCCTGGAGGTAATTGTCTATAAAAAACCATTTAACTCCCCGAGACTGAGCGTCCCTCGTAAACCGGACATTTGGCCTTTGAACATTTGAAGTCTAGAGATAAAGACCTCTCAGCAGCTACCAGAAACTTAATATATCAACGAATCCTTCTTCCAATTCCATCTTATCTCCTAAGTCTCTAATTAGGACTTTGCATTGAATTCAAAGGAAAATCAAGAACGCCCAAGCATCCGAGTCTCGCCTACACAGCCAACCATGTCCAGTCCACCACTACCCACCAATATCCTCGCGATCCCAGAAATCTTAATCCTAACCCTAACCGAACTCTCACCCGTCGAGCTCATAACCACCGCCAGAGCAGTCTGCAAACTATGGCAAACCACAGTCGACTCCATCGCTATCTTGCGATGGAAGACGTGGAGCCAAAACACCTCAGTACCCCCGCCTAGCATCCGCCATCTCTATCCCAACGACTGCAACCCGTCGTGTCTCACAAGATCGAGAGATAGTTACAAGGAGCATTGCGACGTGCATCCGTACAGTAATATCTTTGAAGTCAATCCCCTGGCGTTAGACCTCGTCCAGCGCGTTTGGCGGAGGTGCATGCGTCTTCAACGCAACGAACAACACAAAGAGTCACACACATTGACGAACGCGAACAGCACCACGGATACAACATACGCACTCCAGTTAACTTACGTCGGTGTGAAGTTACGACAGTTGAGGGAAGCATTCACCAAAGATGACGGTCCTTCGTTCTGTCCGTCAACGGGGCTACTCCGTCCGGCTTCTCAAGCGAAGAATATCTGGATATACGCTGGGACGTACCGCTCGTGCTGGGGAATGGACACCCGAACATATCATTACAATTCCACAACACAGCAGGGGGACACCGCGGTCGACACTGTCAATATTAATGTTCTAGCAAATACATTACTGGAAGGATGACAGATTAAAATGCGAGAATCGAAGAAGGATCGTTCATTCCTTTGTTTACGCCGAGATAGAAGGTGCCAAGAAGAGTACTATTCTCTAATTATCCAGGTATTTGGTAACCCGACAGAAGATACACCTGGACAAGGAGTGGTAGGGGATACAGAAATCACTATCAAACTACAGATGAAGGAACCCTACGCTATCACTGCCATAGAGACGAACGGGAGTCCGGAGGCATATAAGGTTGATGGTTCAATAGGCTCCAGATGGCCAGCTTGCACTGCGCCAGAATATGCTCCACTTGGAGGATATACTACCAAAGTTTCAACGTGAAATCCGTTCATTACTCTATTCTTGTTTTTCTATTATACAAATATACAAATCATACAGGCAGACCCGACTTTAAAGCATCAATCGGATTTTATCTCTAGGTGTCTTGGTCTTCGACCCAGGAGGACACGGCGGCGGGACAAAAGTAGGCGTAGGCGATCCGGGGCACGCATCGAAACATCCACCAAACATCATTCGTTCACATCATCCATACAGATCTGTGTCTCGCATTTGGTGGAAGTCGGACATGGTGGTGCTGTGAATTTGGGGGTGGGCCATCCGGGACACGCGGGGAAGCAACCACCATACCACATTCCACACTCGTTTACCATATCCTGGCAAAGGCTCAGAGTGCAGGTGCCGGTGGGGGTGTGAACTGGTGGGTTGAGGGTGATGGTTGTGCGGGGTGTTATATGGGTTGTTTTGGTGATACGGGTGGTCTACATATAACACATGTCAGCTATGAGGTTTGGAAATGCTCGGACAAGGCTTGAACGTACGGTTCTTCTGGTGGTGCGGGTAGTAGTACGCTTTAGGGTGGGTTTTAGCATTTCTCGTTGGACCCGGGTGGAGTTATCATCGGTGACGGTGATACGTTGTGGGCCAGCGGCGGCAAGAGCCGCGAAAAGGCCGACTGCCAGATATGTAATCTTCATCTTTATGCGATTGATATAGTACAGATGTTCAAATGTTGAAAAGAGGTGGAGGTGGAGGTATTTAAGGTGCGATTTTAAGGTTGATAATAAACTTTAACTGCTATGAAGGGAAAAGATCTTCAAATTTATAGAATTGGCATGTCATATTCAGGCACCCACGATTACGATCAAATGCTAGCTGAAATGCTCGAAAATTGAAGAATTTTGTTATATCCGGAAGGTGACTTGATCGAATATCGTCGAGGAAGGAGCAGGGGTTGCTTATTTTCTCGGCACGGTTGGCGATGAAGTGTTACATGCCTGAAGGAGAATGGAGAAGTCGATTTTATTGCAATCGAGCTTTATCATTCGATGATTCAGTGTCAGTGTCTGGTGTTCTAGACAGACTCCAAGTGTTCTTGGCTATTGTATCTAGAAGCTTTCAAGCTTCAGCTGAATTTACGGTCGTAGAATCATCAAAAATGTTGTTGGTAGCCGAATTGTTGAAGCTCACTACGAACAAACTAGCTGTAAAATTTGAAGAGCTCAGGTTAGAACAAAAGCGCAAAATATATTGTGTAGTTGATTAATTTTTATCTCTAGGAAGCTCTATCGAGGCGCACTAGAGCATATACAATTTCAAGATGATTCAATCGTTGAGAATACCTGCCTCAGATTCCTCAAGAAGCAAAAGGAGAGACACTCGATTGCAATCACACTGGCGACTCGGAGCTACAACGTGTGTTATGCCTTATCACCGCTTAGTCCAATACTTTTGCCATGGTATTAATAGCATAAAAGAAAACTATTCGTTTCAATTTTAATTTTCTTTGCACTTTCGGGCATGTTTTTGTTTTGTAAATGGCCGTCGCGCCGTCGGCTCCTACAACGGTGCTGCAGCAACGAATAATGCAAACAGTACTGCTAGCTGGACCTACCGACCTCCATCAAGATCAATAATCATTGGTAACAACTTCATCTCCAACTTCTCTCTGCCTAAGGCTGAATAAAATTATCAATCGCCAAGCTTCCACCGGCGTCCATCAAACCTTGTCGCGACGTCGGCAGGGCCCCACGGGTCCACAAAACCGTTAACCATCGCCAACCACGCCGACATGACTCAGCCGCAGATACCTTAAACATTTTTCTGTGAAGAAAAACATTCGAAAAGGTGTCAACGTTGCACGGCTGAAATTAAGCATCGTCCGGAAATAGCAGTGTCGTTCGATCCATCCAATCATGTTTCGAGCAGTTAAGCGACGTGGAGCCGCCAAGCATTGAACTGTGGGCCTTGTGTGCCACTTTAGATTTCGTTGACGTGAATAATTCCATATTTTGAATATTTTTGAAGCAGGCCAGTTCATTATCAGGTGTTTCAGCAGCTGAGTTGTTGATTAGTGGGCCTTTTTGGCCCTTGGGTGTATGCCTTGTGTGACCTGGACCCTTTCCAACGATTCGTTATGGATACCCCGGATATTGTAGATTAACACCGGTTAACGATTAGTATAAAATATAGATACTCTTCCCAATGTTCAGTATCACTTCAATCGCCAAGCACATCAAAATCTTCAAGCTTGCAAGTTGCTGAGATAAATCTAACGAGCCTTCTAAAGTCCTCTCTCCATCTAATAATATAATTCCAACCCCTCTTCGATCTATTCAAAGAGCTAAACACGATGCAAATCATATCACTCTCCTCCCTCCTCCTCCTAACCTCAACAACCCTCGCCCTCCCAACCTCACTTAACTCCTTCTTCAAGCTTAACCGTCGATATGGTTACGTAGACTACTGCGCAAGTTACGGCATCTACAATCCCCTCGCAAACTACGCTGACTTCCGCCGCCCCACCCGTTTGCGCGCGCGCGATCCTGTCTCGCCATACCCATACTGTACAGGCGGCTGCTCTTTAGCGGAATATAAGGTCGACGATTATACATGTGCGCCTTGTCCACTTGATTTGTATAATATCAATAGGGACGCAGGGAGTTGTCAGAGGTGTTCGCCGGGGTATTATAGCGCTAACGGGGTAACTTGTGTGCCAAGGGGGAGGATTTCTGGTTAATTCTAATATTCACGAGCTCTTTGTCTCTCTCTCTCTGTTTGATATATAGAATGAGAGGATATCTCGGTGGATGGAATGGAAGAGGGGACGTGGGAGGCAGGTTATGGGAGGGATGATACCCGGAGATGGACGAATGATTGGTTATGCCTTGTATGTAGCGAGTATAATATTTATAATGTTGATAACGGAATTAATCGAAGCGCTGCTAGTGCAAGAAGTTTTTGGAACGGATACATCATGAATTCAATATACCTCTAGTGAATATCCATAGAATATCGTACATCTCATGAGTCTAAATATTTTCACCTCAAATCACCCCAATCCACCTTCCTAACCCCCTTTTCCACCACTGTCACCCCCCAAGGTTCTACACACTCAAAATCAATCCTCTCCCAAGCCTCATACTCTGTTCTTTTCTCTCTCCCGCCTCTGTCCCCGCCTTCTACGCTACCTTCCGTCGATTTCGACACCGACACTTCATAAAGAAAAACACAATACCGCATCTCAGCCTGCAACGAGTTCTTCTTGCCAGGAATATAAACCTTCTCGTTATACAACCCCACCATCTCCTCCATCATATTCTCGAGGAGCGTGGTATCTGTGACCCATCCTATACCGTATTCCGATGCAACGGAGTGGTAAGAGCGGTGTAGCATGTGTTTTGTGGCGTATTTTTGAGAGGAGAGGTTTATGTTTACATCTATCGGCGTGGAATTTGAAAATATCAATTGCGAGCAGATGGTGTGGAAGGGGGATATGAGTGCTTCCCGTGGGATAGGTTGCGGCAGGTCTGATTTTTTCGGTTTCGGTGGTTTTGGTTTTTTTGGTGGTTTGGGTTTACCACCACCACCACCACCACCACCACCTTGGCCATCATGTGATATATTTAATGCATTGAGGTTTTGTACAATAATGTCATTGTTATATTCATTCAGGCTGTACCAAAACCTCGCTAGTATGGTAAGAATGAGTGGATTTCGTTGGAAATTTAAACGGTCGATTTTGGCTGCTGTTCGACCGGGGATTGAGTCTACCCTCCACGTGTGGTATTTTATCACGGTCGACGAATCGATCAGGTCGCGCCAGAGCTTACACACGCGACGGCAGGTCGTGAGGACCTCGAGGGGTGGGAGGGAGGTGAGGATCAATTCGGCCAGTTCGGGGATTAGGCAGGGTGAGAGAGATTTAAGTTGTGACATTGTGGATTTATGATATATGGGGTACCGGGGTTCCCCGGTCTGAGTCGTTTAATACCATCAATTGGACTCGATGAATTGGGGTGATGTCGATATATGCGGTCAGGGATTTGGGGTTTGAAGGTTGGAGGAGGGCGAGTCGCTTACAAATCTGGGAACCACCGACAACACGTTAACACAGAGCCAGAGAATTGATGCAAAGACAGACGCGAAACGCGAATTAACTTTTGTGTGGCTCTCGCTGAAAGTTGTAAATATAGGCTCACCCAATTTAGTTGAATATAATAAGTTATAATGCCTTAAGCATTAATTATCTTCACTAGATTGTATTAGTCGTAATAGTTCCGGTGTAGCATAGAAGTAGACTAGAAACTGGGTGTATGAAAATTCAATTGATCATATTATAACATTACCCTCTCAAAATATGCATTAAACCATGCCCATGCAGGACCGCTCTATAGTCTATATAAATGTCGTTCACTCATTAAATCATTACATTCGTGTCGATACAAAATCCAAACTATGCCAATGCAATGCCGCACCGAAAAAAAAAAAAATGCTCCCCACGATCTCAAACCCTAGATCAGAGTAACGGATCGATAGTAACATCATAAGGCTCCATGCACTCCAAATTCAATTCCGCCACCCCTCTCTCCCGTCCCGTCACCCTGTCTCTGGCCATAACAGTCACCGTCATAGTCCTCGTATACTTCAACCCACTCAACCTCAAAAACTTCTCATCCCGACTCCTCCTCAACGTTTCAGATAGGGGGATCCACATCATCCGCAGCAGTTTTTCGATAGTAACGCTCATATCGGCCCCTGCTATCATCATCTCCTCCCTTTTATCGCACGAAAGTGGGAGATCGTCGTCGTCCACTTCTCCTGCTTCTGGGGGTGTATTGGTTCTATCGTCGCGGTGGTTTGGGTTTTGGTCCTCCAATGTTATATTATGGGTGCACCCATAACTTAGAAACGCATAGGTGCTGGTGAAGGAGAGGATTAAGTCGTCGACGTGCATTGCCGGTCGCGTGCAATTGATGCGTTTGAGAAGGTCGGGTGGGAAGAAACGATTATAAACGCATGAATCGACTTGGAAAAAGCGATAGTTTGTCGTGTTCCGCGCAATTGTTTTCCACCATTTTGATAATATAGGAAGTAACAAATCGCATATCTCCAGATCTGCGGGTCTAAGACCGTCGCGTGCGGTGTCTAGCGGTGGGGATGGTTTATCGAGGGAATTACGGATTGTGTATAATCCTGCTGAGGTACTGGGTGGGCACTCCCTCGACGGTCTCCGTGGTGGTTTTGACGCCCGGGAGGTCCACGTTTGCCATGCCAGGACGGGGGAAGTGTGGATTAAGTCTTTGAAGAAGGGGTGGACTTGGCGGACGGTGGTGAGGACTTGGATTGAGGGCACGTGTGTGAGGATTAACTCTAGTAATTCTGGGATGAATAGGACACGATGGCAGGCACTATTATTGGGAGTATTATTGCTATTACTGCTGGTGGATTTTGAGCGTCTGGGGACCAGGGAGCGTATGCTGGGGCTCAAGGTGGGATATCGAAAGCCGTCCTTCGCGAAGGACGGGAATTGCGTTGACCGTGTGGTTTTTTCGTGCGTTGTGCTCGTCGTCGTTTTGGTGTTTGTGAGACGAAGTCTTTTGATTCTCCGAACGGCTTTGGAGGCCTTTTCCTCCAGTCTCTCCAGTTTGGATGACGACGACGACGATGTTCTCTCCACTGGTTTCGGGATGAAGGGCTCCATGGTATACCGTGCCATATTTACAGGCCTCTTCTTCACCGTGTGCAAAAGTGAAGGAGGAGTTAAGAGGTGGGATGGGGGAGAGAGGAGGGTCGAAATGTTTAGATGGCAGGCTGCATGGACATCCGTTACTTTTTGTACTTTTTCCAAGAGCTCGATTCAATTCGAAGCTAGTCAGACAATTAAAAAAGGTACAAACATGTGAGAGAGGGAAAGCTGCCAGCAAAGCGGGAGTTTTCTTTTCTTTCGTTTCAACTGGCATGCTCTCTCAGGTCATGTTATATTATATTTATTATTTCTCTTGAACGGTTAGGGTCTTCCGACCTGCAATGCCAGGTCATCCCAATCTATCCATGGCCCATCTTTCAGTCAAGATTCCTAAGTTTAGCTCGCGGTATGCAATGCATTGAATTTTAATCAAACTGTGAGGGCGAAAGAAAGAGAAAAAAAAATTATTATCCGATAGCAAACTGATATACATGTCGATAATGGGAAAACACAAGCAAGCATGCCAACATCTCACCACCGGCAAGAGGAGAGCCTAGATTTGATGGTTTGGTTGGAGGAGCCCATGTTTCAAAAGGCTAGCTCGCTCGCTTCCCAACCTCATGATCCAAACACATCCACATCAATGCGTGCAAGCTCGTTTGTTTAATATTTTAGCACCAAAGCAAACCCTCTCCTCTTGGTTCCTTTCTTTTTTTGAATGTATCTTTTTCAACAGAGTTTTGAGAAAAAAAAAGTGCATTTCATGCATGTGTCCGCTGCCTTGTCTGGTTCCGGGCCTGGCAGCTCGATCCGAGTGTGGTACCGAAACACACCCTCGCTTGTTTGCCACCCTCCCGACCCACTCTCCCTCACTCTATCTGCGACCCCGTTCGAGCTCGCCTATCCGATAGACGAAAAGCTAACTGGAATTTTTGCATAACCTGATGGTTTTTCATCCTTTGTTGAAAGTGAAATTTCTTGCATTGGAAAATATGGCTATTTGCTGGGAAAAATGTCCAAGACGACGGAGAGATGCGGCTTAGGGTTTAAAAGTGTCATGAGCTGCCCCTGCAGGAGCCGATGATGGATTATTATTGCCTCTCTTGAACGAACTCCTTCTCGTCATTCGTGCCTAATGTCAAAACAAACTTTTCTTTTGAAAGGTTAGGGTTCGGTGGTTATTAATGTGATTGGCGGAGATGAGTACCATTTGAGTGGATGAGTTCATGCCAGCATGGTTGAATATTTTGCTTCTTTTTTCTAAAGCGAAGATACTATGGTGTAGTTAGGATGAGGAGAGTAAAATAGCTTGACTTGATTGGGAATTTGATCATTTGACCAAACAACTTTTGGTGTTTTGGTTTTTTGCAAAATATTCATGCTTTCTCGCCAGGCTCCTTTGTAAGACGGAATCCCAGCAGCGGTTTCAAACGCCAAGGTTTTTCCGGCCGGCCTAAATATTTCTCAATACATGCTGTTATCACTTGAATTCATGAGACCAGAAGTAAAACTACGGAGGAAAAAAAGAGAGCCCATCGTGCCGTGCCGTCCTCGTCTCGTCTGGATGAAAATGGCAACTGGCGTTATTCAAAGTACTTCGTATACCTATCAAATTATGATCTCCGGCTGGACGATGAGGTAAGATGCGCATTTTGAAGATATATTCCGGCTGTCGGTTTTTGATTTCAGCCTCCTCCGCAGACATTTTCTCCGAGAATTTTATCCGACCATCCAACCCCGCTTTTCGCATCATGGGAACGGTAGCGATAATTAATACCAATTGATGCTCCCGTGCCTAAATATTCACAACGCGAACACTCTCGACATGTCCAGTATCGCTGGAACTGTTAGAGGTTATTTCACCCGCGTTTTTTTGGTGGTAAGTGAGAGTTCCCGTGGACGGAACGAGTGTTTTCATTCATTCGTGACAAGACCCGCTGATGATTTTATCCGGAACCCTTTCTTTGTCCTTTTGTATATTTACAATTCGATTTTGAATATGAAATTTGAATTTTCATTCTCCTTCGGCTGTGTGTTCGGGATTTGACAATAAAGGTGCTACCATGTGTCTCGAGGTGTCGGTTTTGGGAATCAGTTTTAGCCTCGATATCAGACTTTGATGCTTCAACTTGCTCTCTCCAGCCACCAAGCACAACGACGGTTCCACAACTCGGTAGAGCTAATAGTCGCGAAACCTGACTGATGGAGCCCTCTCTTGTGCAATCAGGCTAAATACCGGAATTGACAAAAAAATTTGGTCATCTGTTTCCAATCTTGGTTTTAGGTTTTATATCCATTTCAAAATAAATTTCGGTTCTGGATTATACTATAACGACTTCTGGCTAGAAGTGAGACATCCCTAGAAGTGAATCACAACAAAAAACAAAATTAACGAACAAGCCTGATATAGACTTCACCACACATTTTCAATCATCTGCATCGTCATCACACAAACAACTTTCACCGCTGTCACCACCACCACCACCACCACCACCACTGGTCTCGATACCACTATTACAACGACATCTATCAATATAACACATGCAATAGTTATTAAGACTACATCACCGAAAACCATGGTTTAATTTACTATCAAACACGTCTAGTTTTGACAAAATATACAGCAACCCCACACCTAACAATTCGTCTCAATCTATCAACATTAACCGGATCGGCTTATAAAGTGGATGTATGGACAGCTGAATAGTAGTTCTAGACAGTAGTCTTTAAAACTGCTCAAATTGATGGTGTTTTGAGCGTATTCTTAAGTGATAAATAGCTGGTTGGAATCGACGCTTTTTTTGCTGGTGAAATACATGTTGTTGTTTTTGCTGTTTCACTTCCCACCATGTTTCACTTCCCACCATAAGACGTTATGTTGACATGAAATGCCATCCCAGCTAGGCGCCAAGACCGCGCCATTTTCGCACCAAGACCCGCAGGGCACAAATTTCAAGGCAAGTTTGCTTTCTTTCCCATTTTTTTATACTAGTACAGTCTCCCTGATGTTCTCGTGTGTGCTGGAGCTATAGAGCACGGAGGAATTGATGCGTTGGTGCCGGTTTTGGTAGTTGAGAGAAAGATACCCTGCTCACCTGTGTAATCTCGAGAGGGGTTATCGTGTTGCTTCAATTAGGACCTGGGACCTAGATCTTGGTTAGTTTCTTAAGTTCCTAGGGAAGGGTGAAAAGACTATTCTGATTTTGAACATTTTGCTCTTCAAAAAATTTTTGGTTGATAGCAGCTAAATTGTATTTCGTGTGCTAAGTGTACAGAAATTATAGACTGTGTTCCTCCACTAGTAACATATGGGGCTGATGGAGAGGTAACGAAGTAACTAGATTACCATCCGTCCTTAGAATGCCACTGAAAATGATTTAAATCCACCCTCAATCCACCAACAGACCCAAGCGTGCCTCGCATGCTAGAATACTCCCTAGTTATAGCTACGGGTCCATACTAATAATTATATGTAACCAAATTACATTCCACCAGATCTAGACGCCTTCGGCAACTGTCGAATCTGTACGACTTGGCGGACCTCGATATTTTGTGGCGTCGGTGATGCGAGGACACTCGATGTGGCAAGTACTGATAGGAGTGTGAGGTTGAAAAACTTCATTTTTTATGGAATCTCGGAGGATCGGTGAATTTAAGATTTTTAGCTAGTAGGCAATGATACTTTGATTCGGCTTAATTTTGAGTGAGATTGGTAGATCGTGGCGTGATGGGTGGAGCTGGGAGACCAAATTAGAATTCGAGCTGATGTTCGAGTTGATTTTGATGGATTGCAATGTTAGATTTTGTGCTATGACAGGAATACTAAAGAGGATTTCAACTGATAAATTTAAGGTTATATTATGGCACGACCGATAGAGGAATTCCTGAGGCTGCATGCTTTCTGGGACCACACCTCCTCTTATATCTTAATTGGAAGCCTTGAATCTTCCGGTTTTCAGTCTTGCACTTTACTGCGCTCTTTGAAATAGCCTAAATATCGAGCTCCCCGCTCGATTCACTCAATTTGTAGATATGCATATCGTGAATCCGGGGAAGTGGACATGTGCAAGTGTGTATATTTGTCTAGACTGGAGTCGGTAAGGCTGCAAACCGAAATGGCATGGTTCGCGTGCAATCAGGTCTCCGTTCTTGAAGAGCTGGAATGGTTCTTTACTATCTTCAGGACAAAGTTTGGGAAGAATGAACGCCACCATGCAGTCTATCACGGGCCAAGGAAATACATTGATGCAAAAGGTATTTGCTCCCGAGAAACAGAGTAATAATCTTACAAACAGAGAATCGGCACTTTGGCTAAGCAACAACACAAATATGAAAATTGGGGATGTGCTACTCTCTGCAGTTGCTACCATTAGCGTCTTCAGTCATTTTGGATTCGAGACTGTAACTTCTCGAAACAGCTCTTACGTAATTCATACATTTTTTCTTATTGCGGTTGAAATGAAGTGCTCGCTTAGGAAATGTCATCAGGATTATTTGAAAATTGTCCATCTCCACCATCAAAAGTCCCGCAACAGAGCCGGTAAAAGTCACAAACCTCCGTGAACTCAGGCATTTGTTCTCCCTCGGCAGGTTTTTTCCCACGAGCCCATATTCGCCATGGCGTTTTGCGGCACACATAATCTTTATCCCAATTCCTTCTCTCCAGATGCGACGAAAAACGGGCTAGATATCTCGCATCCACGTTTTGCGTGCTCTCCGATAGCCTGCGAGTCCGAACGCTAACGATATCGAATGGCTCAAACAATGCTAGTGTAATTTCGATTTCTGTGTCTTCCACCCCACCCCGACGTTGGTTCGGCATAGACGGGTCGGGCTTGCCTTCAACGTGAAGCAACACGGTATAGTGTCGCGGTAGAGGATCCTTTATCTCCCTATCGATTAATGGGATTTCTGTTTTCGGTTCTCTTCGCTCTCGTATCTCGTTGATATCTCTATCTCCATACAATGACCGATGCATAACATTATAAACCAGATCTTTCACCGCCAGCATTTTTCTTCGACTAGTCCTCGTGCTGGAAGAATAACCTGGTGCCGCTTTGGTGCCGTTGTCGTATAGAAGAGTCTGGATCAGAGCTTCATGTTGTATCCCGCAAAAAAGAAGTATTTTACTCGAGAAGGTTTCTGGTCTGATCAACCGATTCGATGTGTTCAATCTTACACTAGGCGCATCTTGGCCACCTAGCGAATTTTCGAAATTCTTAAGTCTGGGTTTTATTAGAGCGACAAGTTCATCCATCAACAGATCTCGTGAGTTTTCTGCTACGATCTCTTTAGCTCGTGAGAGAGGTACCCGCATGAAATTTCTCCAGAATATTTGCAAGAAATGTAGGGCTATTGGATGAACTTCGAATTGGTCCGTGTAGGCGTGTACACTGCACATCCAATTCGGGGAGGGAGGTTTCGTCGGACTGCATCTGCAATGTCTATTGGAGTAATCGTCTCTTATGCTGGGTGGTGGAAATGAGACGTCTTCTAAAACATTAATCTTCCCGCTCGGTCGGTCAAGGGCGGCTGCTTGCTTCTCGGCTAAGTATTGGTCGCGGTTTGGAACCCAGCATTTCCAACGAAGGATAGGGTTGCTTTCGATCTCATCTTTCCACGATCTGCTTACGAGACGCGCGGTGGTGAGTAGGAATACGGTTGGAACGTGAAACAGGATCTGGCTCAAGATTTCGGGTACGCGGAAGACGTCGGGGGTGTCTTCGTAGAGGGATTGTGGTGCTACTTGTTCGTCGTCAGATTCCGGCCCGCTAATAGGTAATATCATCGTAGCCATCGCGATCAAAGATGTTCTAGGAAGTCGACGATGCAAATATGAACTCGGATTGAAGATGTAGAATTGATATTCAGCATCGACAAAGACCAAGAGCCGTTAAGAGTCACTTTGGCTTCGCGGCCACGCCGGCCAATCAAGACTTCCAACAATTTCAACACAATGCCGTCAACGCTGAAATTCATTGCGCATTTGTCAGCTTGACATCACACCATGATGAACCTGGAAAAGCAAATTCTCTGGATCGAATATGGTCTAAATTACAGGCTTGGGTTTGATCCTAGCTTTAATTTTCTTAGCCTAGATATAAGCACAGGCGCGTCCAAGATTTTGCCAAAGACAATTTTTTTCTCGAACGTCCACTTCTACATACCCAGGAAAGGCAAGGACCCAGTTAGTAGGTTTAAGCCTTAAATCTTTTGTCTTCCAAATCGAATAATCTTCTCCATTCAACACCCCTATACCGCCTACGATTGAATCGGGTTCGCTTTGAGGAAGAAGAAACATACTGCGGTAGGCGTCGGCTTCTGGTGCCTGCAGTGTTGGGTCTAGATCTGCGACCAGTGAAAAGTTGAGAGACGGGAAATAAGATTTTACTAAGTTATCGTGTAGCTCTGGGACCAGTTTATAAGTTTCTAATTTTAGCTTTGAAACAGATAACTTGAGGAGTCCATGGGCTCGTATCAAATTGATCTTATAGAGGGTATTGACTTTGGAGTCGGCTCCGGGGTTGTCCTTTAAGCATTCAGAAATGAAGTCGCCCAGGGGCGACCATCCCAGACGCTTGAACATAATATATCTACCAGTAAAGAGAACTACGAATAGCTATATGTAAATCCAAGCTGCAGCAGTGACTTAATCATCCTAAGTCGGAGGGAGTGTTAACTTGTTAGTGTGTTGCCCATCGATGACAGTCAAGGGTTTGTTTTAAAGCCAGGGGTCTGGGTCCCGAGCCCAACCATGTGTATTTAAGAGCTTTATGCGACCGGCATTCTGTGCAACTTTTTACCATTACCTATCATTATTATTATTAATATGAGTCCATTTCATGGATCCAAAGTGGCATCATATTGTTGAAGATATAATTAATGCCTAAAGCCATAAATGGCCGTCGGAGCCAGGCGTTATTAGAGTAACAGTATTACTGCATGTCAGGCGCTAGGCCTCAAGATGCTTCAGCCATCTGTAACCGATCTATATCAATGTAATTATTGGAAATTCTTTTCATCTTAATTCCAAAGTAACTAACACCGCTCTCGCTGGGAGTTTGCGATAACCTGAGCTGAGACGAGATTTTCGGCGAGTCGAGCAACAGTGTTGAATATTATAACTCGGCTGTATAAGGCAACTCGGGTGAGAGTTTTATTTCTACGACGCTGCTGAGTCCGAACTTTTTAACGCCTTTCAAAATTGTCTCTATTCATAGACCGGTTATAGAGGGCTAGAATCATGCAGAACGCCATTTCAGCATAATATTGATAACTCAAGCGGGGTAGTCGCACTCGGAATATAAGCCATCCATTAAGTACATGCTTGGAAGTCTATTTCTCGTGCATTTAAATATGCCTGAGTTTCGCACTCGCAACGACCATGTAGCTTGCAAGCCAATGCAGCTAAGGGAGCCCATGATGCGTTGTACAATACAGCTCGCCTCTAGCTTGTCTGGAGCAGGTGCTGGTAATATCATTTTTTATTATTACCGGATTAAATTATCCAATTGGAAGAGCTCGATGACCCCCTCGCGAGCTAGGCGTTGTAGAAAGGTTAGAACCAACCGATGTTAAGAGTTATGGGTCCAAAGTCCAGAGTGCGACTTTGTTATGCATATGCACATGCACATCGAGAATGGGGAATCAACTATCGGGATTCTGCGACTTGATCACAGGAAAGATGATCTTTACTTCTCCGTTGACTAAGGTTATATATTCCGTATATAACCGACTCTTTATTCTCCCTAGAAGGTGACTTTGAGTACCATTACTATCCAGTACCTTCATTCGCGATATTTTAGATCGAGACCAGTACACCCCCTACCTTTGCCTAGCCAGTGCATCAGATTCGACAGCTGCGTTTCCTCATCTACCTATTTTTGAGTTTATTGCTATGACGGGGAAATTGTTTCGCCTTCTTTTTTTAGCTCCATTACTTCATACTTGCGTCTATGGAGCACCTGGAGCACCTCCCGAATCTCTCGAGGAGTCTACTCTCAAGAAAGTAGGTTAGTAATATAATCCATAAAAATCACCTAGATCAAGTGTCCGCTGCCAGTAGATATCACTAACATTATTTCAACACTCCGCTCTTCGCTAGAAATCAACGAGGTGAAAATGGAAACCTCCCAAAAGCCACTGGAATGCGATGTTTTCGAAATGGGAAACTGCCAAGGTGCGTTTATTCTTTCGTGGTTGATGTTAACTGTCTAATATCATTGAGCTGATGGATCTTGTTCAATCTAGATAAATATATATCCTGTCGCCCTGGTGTTCATTGTCCTGTAAATTGCTACTGTGGCCCGACTTGGTTTTGTAAGAGCATAAATTGAGGGTTGTCTAAGCTACGGCCTGGGAGAGAATAGAAGAGAGATTTTCTTATCCAGTTGATTCGGCTTTCTCGCCAATATGGAAATGCAAGCTTATGATTTAATTTATCTTGTAAATCTAATTCAAAGCATGAAGCGAAATTCGTGCTTAGAAATTATTATAAATTCAATGTCATGCGTCGATATTGTCAGTTCATGATGAAATATTAAAATTTACGAAGGCTTATGCGGGTGTTGCAATCTCAAAGGGTTACTACAGCGGCTCGAATAGCATTCTATTCAGCTCTACTCTCGATCTACTCATTCAAGCTATAATAATATAATCAAAAATTCTAATGCCCCACAGGCGGTATTGTGGCGGCTGTGGCTAGGCTATGGGATCTAACTGTGTATACTCATATTAATCTTTGGGATCCTCCTCAGACTTCCCTCTGCCCTTCTAAGCTCGCTTATTTTTGAACTTCAAGTTTTTGTTCTACTGGTATACACTTTTCATGTTGCTTTATTCTCTCATCTTATTCTAAGCGTTCATAACATTTAGCACCTGACGCGGTACATATATATTGAATTTATTTAGGCTGATCATCATACATTCTAAGAAATTCGACGTAAGTTTCGTACTTTGGCTCAAATACCAATCTCAGTCATTTACAAAGATCGGGAAGGTTTTCTGTTTTAAACCCCAGCGGCATAAGCAGCAAAATCGAAGTAATCCTCATCACCATCAACATCGAAATCCATCATTGGGCTTCCGCCATACCAGAGAGGGCTCCGAGCCCTTCTGACAATGTTTGATCAGCTTCCTCCTCAAACTTCGCGAGGAAATTCTGCCGGACACCATAAAGCTGCGGGCCTACTTTTTCTTCTTCTAACTCGTCATCGATGTTTCTGTAGAGAACGACAGACAAACGGTCATTACTCTGATCCATATTGCTTCTAGCTCGTTCGTATGTCGCGGCGTCCATCTAAAACCGGGGTCTGAAACGACGATATAAGAACTATCATCCTACAGTGTGTCATATCCATCAGAGTCGATATCGGCGTATCGATCTTTTCCGAAGTATCAAAGTTTCTGTATAAGGGTCAAAATCTTCGATTGGAGTGTTGGTATTATCTAAGTTCTCCGGCAATTCTCCGAGACTGATCGAATAGCCTTCCCTAAGGGACTCGCCCATCGTTAAGTCCGCTATATTCGTAACTATACACCGGGAAACAAAACTTTAATCCTGCGGGCCAGATACCGGAGGATAATTAATTGGAAGCTTACCTGGAGGAAAGTCTTTCATTACCAATTTCAGAAGCTCATAGTAATCTCTCGTCCTGGAGATTAGTCCAGGATCGGGTTTGGCATGGAAATCATTTCCGGTGGCCTTAATTTCCGGATGGGTGTCATTGATAAGCTGCGCTATATACGTATCAGTCAGATCGGGTCGGATGGTCTGAGCTCGAATGTCATCACGCAGCTCGTAGAGGTCGAATAGTATATTTGCTAGATTGTTTATTTTAAGATCTGAATTTTAAGGGGTATACTAAGAGCGAGAAGTGGGAAGAGCACTCCAACGAACCCCAACTTCAACATGCCCTACTGATGTTGGTGTTGTTATTGTGTGGATATTATTTGACCAGTTACATTCGACCGAGTGAGGGTCTGTCACTGTTGGGGTATCGGTGGCACTGAGGCTGTGCGGAAATAGAGAAGCAGTTTGATTTGGACTGCTCCCTTTTGCGACAGATCCCATACCGTTGGAGCGCTGGACAGGACTACTTTAATTATGCGTTGGATAGAGGTATATATAAAAGTACATATGAATCTTGCAATTGAAGAAGAGGCAAAGGATATCTTTGTGAATGAAGGTTTGGCTGAGAGTTAGTTCCATTTCTAGTAAGCGACCCTAAGAGTTTATTTCCAAAACGGGATTGCAGAGCTATAATATTATCTTCTGGAGCATGACTATCGTTATGATTAATATCATTTTCAAATAGCTGCGTCATTAAGTCTGGCCCCAGCGTATAGTACTTATCAACAAGCTGATTCGCCCCTTTTCGGAGCGAACGGCTATAGATGTTACATCTCTATTATATGTGCTCTCTGGGTAGAACAAAAATAGCTTTGCGGCGGCCGAGCCCTCGTAAGTCCCTAACAGGGTCCAGAAAAACGATAGCCCTATCCGCCGCCTTTTCGGCGGTAAGCCTGTCAAGTAAGCGTTTCCCCTGTTGAACAACAGAAACAGATCATCTGGAAAGCTACCCTCGTTGAACGTAGTCCAAAAAGCTTTTATCGCGGCTTCTGTCTCAGGGCTGACATGGGGAAAAGTGATTATTGCCACTGATTTTTGGAGCAAATTGGGTTGTGATGATAAGCTTGCAGGTGAGGAGAGACTTTCCCAGCTTTTGAATAATATTTGTGCGAGTCGCGAGCTTTTTAGAGCTGGATCTTCTAAATTATCGTCTGGGATATCGTATGCTACTAGGTGCCGATCTGCCTGGGAGACGTAGAGTCTATAAGTAACGTCTTCCGCTTTAGGAGTAGCTGTAAATTCGAAGTACTCTGCCCCTGGGGAGATTATACTTTTAATATTTACCCGGTTTAAGAACCCCTGTATGTATAGCTCATATTTTTTGACAAGATTATCTGCATCTTTAGGGCAACGGGTAGATTCTCGCCCTGTTTTGAATATAAACTCTTGTGATGTGATATGCGCCCGGTCCTTTCGCCCTAGTGTCACAAGCTGTGTAACATGGTCTTGGAACAAGCCTAGAGCTGGACCAAGAGATGTTGGCGTTCTCAAGTCTTTAGATAATCTGAACTTATCGAGTGGCGTGAGTTTTGAATATAGTTCACCCTTTTCTCTCAATGATTGCTCTTTGCCCAATACTCTTCCTAGGTAGCCTGCCAGAAACACAAGCAAGAAGAGAAATAAACTCACACTCCCATCTTAGGCTGCACCTAATATCCTGCCACTTTCATATGCCTTATGCGGCATTACACGCTTTGTTGCACTTGCCTGCCCTATAATAAAGCCTTTCTCATCCATATTATAGGTTATGTCTGCAGTTATATTGTATTTTTCACTACCTTCGCGCAACTATAATATAAATTAGCAACAGCCATCTAATATAAAGGATAAATAACAAAGAAAGGATTATTTAAACCATACAAGGTTATAGAAATACTGAAATGATGGGGCATAATCAGTTTTATCTCTCTGGTTGTCAATACAACGTAAATATAAACTTTTTAGCCTAGGTTGATATCTAGCTATAAACCTTGCTGTTTAGTTCTTTCCTACAGGGCCTTGAATTATCTCTTCAGCCAAGTTCTAGACAATTCTAGGGGAAGGAGATATGCCCCAGTTAGTAAGCATATTTATATAATTGATAAGGGCCTCTTCCTGTACTGGTGTAAGGGCCTAATGGTGTTCAGCTGTTGCTGCCTCTCCAGTCCCTTGTGGACCAAGATATCGTCTCCAGAGGGTTGTATGGTCAACCTTATACGTATACTTTCTGGCTGTTGCAGAGTATTTTATAAATTTAGAACATCCTAGGATTCTAAATCTGCAATTACTTGGTCCATCCAATAGTTTTTGGTTGAGTTATCCATGTTTACGTGTCGATGAGCTGGTCGCGTCGCGTAGATCGTTAGGTGGTTTGGATCGTTGGGTGGGGAATTTCAGTGGTGGTGGTCCAAATGATTTTCCCGTAAGCCGCATCGCCTGCATTCGATATTTCTCTCGCTCTGCGCAATACCGTCAAAAATATTTCACTCAAACCAAGGTCAACAGCCCCGAGCCAATGTCACACCCCCCTAGCGCCTTATCGCGCTCCTGTATGGAGTGCCGAAGACGAAAGATCAGATGCGATAGATCCCTGCCGTGCTCATATTGCGTCAAAGTCAGGATTCAATGCAGCTACCCTCCGCCGAGTGCGACCTCTCAAAAGACCGACAGTAAAACAGCAGGTGAGGATGTGGTAGCTCGCATGGAGAGGGTTGAACGAACATTGGAATCTTTTGAGCATGGTCTTTCTCGGGTCTGGCAACTTTTACAGGCGGGGTCTCCAGCGTCGCTTTCTGATGGGAGAAGTAATGCACATGACTCGGTGCACCATCCCCACGAAATCAGTAATGGTGATATTGAGGCACGCGAGAGTCCAACATGGCCACACAAAGACGATGAGCTGTGTCCCTTATTCAAGATTCCCCTGACTACCGCACTCGAATGTCTACATCCTCCGACAATACTGATATCCTTCATATGGCAAAAGTACCTAGAGAGCGTGGAGTCAGTCCTGAAGATACTTCATGCTCCCACAGTTCAGAAGCAGATTGTGGATTTTATTCGAGGCCGAGGTGCCCTTGACCCACCCACTGAGTGTATGATGTTCGCCATTTATTATGCGGCTGTAATTACCATGACGGCAGAGGAGTGCCAAGCTGAATTTAACGAAGACAAACATGAGATGTTGAAGAGGTATTTATGTGCCCTCTAAATTCCTGAGTGAGTCTCACTGACACTTGAAGATACCGTATTGGAGTTGAAAGCTCCCTTTCAAAAGCCAACCTGCTGGAGTCATTGGATATGACCGTATTGCAGGCATTTATAATCTACCTTGTACGTGAACTCCATGCACCAGAACTGATCAGGCTCTGATGTTCGTTGTAGATTTGTGGCAGACGTGATGATGACGGACCTGATGTTCGCATGCTGATTGGTACTGCCATCGGGATTGCACTCAAGATTGGTCTTCATCGTGATGGAGCCGCGTTAGGTTTACCTCCATTTCAGGTCGAACTGCGACGTCGGCTCTGGTGGCAGATATACGTTCTCGACATCCGTGTCGCGGAGGATCGTGGCGCTAGTCCACGTATCCTAGAGTCATGGTTCAACACAAGATTCCCTTCAAACGTAAACGATGCGAGTCTTGATTCCGAAATGAGAGAGCCACTCCCAAACACACCGGGGAGAACAGAGATGCTATTCAGTCTCGTGAGATTCGAGATCAGCAATTTTGCCCGCCGAGTCGTTTTCACCGATCAATTCTGCTCGGAGAATTGCTACCCAATCCTATCAGTTTCGCAAAAATGCAAAGCCATAGACCTGTTCAGGGAAAAGGTGGAGAGGCAGTACCTATCGCACTGTGACAACAATATCCCTCTGGACTTTCTCACCGCAAGTTCCAGCCGCTTGATACTTGTCAAGCTTAAATTGACAGTCAGCAAGCCACGAGCGCGACAAGATCAGGCTCTGCTCAGGCAGGCGAACTTCCGAAAGATTTGTGTCGACATTCTGCAGCAGGCTCAGATTCTCCGAAGCTATGAGAAGGGCAGACAGTGGCTTTGGCTTTGTCAGACCTATATCGAGTGGGATGTGTTGGCATGTCTGCTCATTAATCTTTCTTTGGCTCCCAAGGGAGATGGGCTGACTTTGGCTTGGGAAGCTGTCGATGAGGTTTATGAATACTGGAAAACTAACGGTGATACTCATCGGGACCACCGTTGGGAGAGTATCGAGGAGCTTCGCTCAAAGGCTCTGCTCGCACTGGGGATGATAAAGAGTGATCCAAGCCGGTGGGAAGTGTCCTCAGATGATAACACCATACTCGACGAGCCAGAAACCATGACTGCAGTGTCATCGCCAGGTAGCCAGGGGAGAACACCCAAGCGCCCAGGAGAAGACAATCCTGATCTATTGTCGTACCAGGAAGCTCGGTGTCCAAAACATTGTTCCCAGTTGCGGATAATGCAACCCGAATTTGAAGAACCTCCTCGCATGCTGGCGTTGGCAAATGCCACCGCGGCTGCTCAGGTTGCTATTCATCATTCATCTCACACAGAACCTGTCACTGGATATACAGATATACCGAGCTCAGGCACTGCTTGCCAATGGAGTTCGGCTCTCTTTGATAGCTACTTTCAAGTTTTGGGCTCTGAACACGCTTCTACATCATGGTTTTGAATGATCAGATTTCGGGCTTTTCGGCAAATTGTCCTTGGGGATCTTGTTAAAGATTGCATGCGCTAGATCTCCAGCATGGCCAATCGCGTCAGAGGTCATGTGACTATTTGCCACCCAATTTATATAAGGATAGCACGCACTGGATACTCACCGTATGTTCTGGAAGATCGCCACCTGCTTATATATGATTAGGAAATCATGATGGAAATCGATGGAACTCTGGTTGATGATAAATCATGTAGGAAGAAAGGCAGGAAGTGGAGTGATGGAAATGGTATAAATAGGGAGAGTGATTCCTCACGATGTTGTAGTTTAGAAACACACGTCTTTATCTAGTCAATGCAATTCAGTTTCATCTCATAACTTTAACAGATCTCTATTTATTTGATTGTATATAGAACTAAATCAGTATGAAGGGATGAAATCTATTTTATGCCAAAGGCGACCTAACAGTTTCGCACTCCAGAAAAGAAGTTGCAATTTTACTTCCATGGAAATTCCAAGTTAATTTTGGCAGATTACCCACGGTGTCTAAGCTCCGATGACCAGGAGGCTCTTGATGTTATCAACAGTGCTCTTCTCGAGATCAATCCAGTCGATGCCCAAAACCCCGGTCGCTCTCGAGTTATCATAGCCAGGAACCACCGGGGGGTAGTCACCACCCATGACCTCCTCCGAGGGAAGCTTATCCTTCAGCTCAGGGAAGTTCTTGCGCGCTGCCGCCGCGATCTCGCGGTTGCAGAACTTGCCCGCCGTGCAGAAGAAGCGTTTCCCGCCGGCATCAGGCTTCTCGAATGCGGCGACGTGCGCGAGCGCCACGTCGCGGACGTCGACCCAGAGATTGACGCCGATAGAAGGGAGGATCTCGTTCTTCCACTTGCCCTGGACGAGGTCAACGAACCGCTCGTTGGAGGTGTTGATGGCTGAGAGCGAGCTGAGGTGGTGTACGGTGGGACCGAAGACTAGGGGGGGGCAAATGGTGACAAGGTCGAAGTTAGGCTTCTCCTCCGCGACGAACTTCCAGGCCGACTGCTCCGCAACGGTCTTGGACACTCGGTATGCGGCCACTTTATTGCCCGTAAGGCCGTCCTCGTACGTGTTGGGGTTCCAGTCGGATTCGCTGAAGACCTTGTTGGGGTCCTGGAGCCCTTCGACGGATAGCATTGAGACGAAGGAGCTGGTCACGACCACCCGCTTAACGCCTGGGGCGGACTTCTTGATGGCTTTCAGGATAGATGTGGTTCCAGTGATTGCCGGTTCTAGGAGTTCCGTCTTTGCGTCTGACCAGTTGAAATGGAAAGGAGAAGCTGCTGTTGGCGAATCAGAATCAAAGTCATTTCAAGGTCGGAACAAAGCACTTACTGTGAAGGACAACATCAAGGCCAGGGGTCTTGACTACCTCATCAAAGGCATCGGGCTGCGCAATATCTGGGACGATGACTACTGACAGCTTGGCATGGGGATTCGCCTCGCGGATCTTAGAGGCCTTGTCCTCGGACCTAACAGTGGTGACTATCTCGTATCCCCGTTGGACGAGAAGCTCGAGGATGTGAGCTGGAGAAAAACATTAGTAAGGGGTATAAACACTAGTTATAATGGTATATACCGGCAATAAAGCCTGATCCGCCTGTTCCACATAGTCAGTGAGTGAACCGGATGGATTGATTTAGAAGGTGGCAGTTGTAATCACGAACCTGTAAGCAGTACTTTGGTCATTGTAGGATGTCTTCGGATATTTCTATGTGCTAACATGAAATAATGGAAGAAGAAAGAGCAAACCTAATATATATACCTCGGGTGTTGCAATTTATAGGCGAACTGAAAGTTCCTAAGACAAAAAGGTACGACACGTCAGACTACCAGGGTCTTACTGAGGTACGCCTACGGAGGAGGTACAGCCTTCGTGCGTCGCGGCTGGTTTACGAGACAAGGTACAGCAGTAAAGTAATGTTTCAGCACTAGTAGGGTGCCACCCTGGACATCTAAAATTTTTATGAATATGTACGGCTCTGGGAAAGCCTAGCCTGCAGTGTTAGGTGGATTACCCGGCCATATGCAACGTCATCCCCTTCCCATTGATCGATCATCCCAACAGCCTGCAACTACAAACTAACTATCTCATTTCAATAGGTGATGCATCACTAGATTCGCAGATAAATATGAGGTTAGCAGCATATGGCTTTGTACGTATATTTACAAGGTGGCTGCCGGGAGGCAGCACATAACCCTGACTGAAAGTCGGGACGTGATCCTGATAATTGATACCCACATAACTGATACCATAACTGATACCATAACTGATCTGATAGCTGACTACCTTTCAGCCCCCCCCCCCTACCTACCTACCAAGGGGGGGATTGAAAAGCAGTGGCTGGCTGGCTGACTACTGTAGTTCAACATGATATTTGCACTGTTGGTGGCCCAGCTGGCTGGCTGCTGGCTGGCTAATATGTCCTGTCTGGTACTTGTACTAGCGGTAGCCTTGGCTAGCCGGCTTGCTGGTTGGCTGATTGTATAAATCTTTGTTGCAATGTATTGTTATAGTTTATGCTTCATTGCCTAAATAGGAAAACAACAGATATATAACATAATCTGTTTACTAGTAAGTTGGTTAAATTTGCTATCAACCAATGACCACTTCCTATAAAATAATTAGTCCCTTCTTTTTAGTCAGGGCATATATTTGTCAATTCACTTCTTCTGGTTCGCTGGCTTCGCGAAAGAGAGCTAGGTGTGTCATGTGACTCAAATGTACCCTTGGCGCCTAAGGTACTTATTTCGTTCGTACATAGCCTAACGTCAAACACCAGATCCGAATCTGGCTCCCTTCTTCTCCTCTACCATGGCGGGCCATCTTCGCTCTTCCCAAAAGCACCACCCATCTGGATCGTATACCTACACCCATTCTACAGTTAGGTACTTGATCTTCACGACTTAATTCTTAATATATATTCTTTTTGGATCTTCAATGGAGGGTCGAGGCGGCCAGTGTAAGGCTTGAGGAGGGGTTGCTTCGTACGAGCTCTACTGGGTAGCTAGAGCAGATACTCGTAGGACCACTACCTCTCTTCAGGGCGTGTAAATGATATTAAAGTTACCAGTGTAAGATCGCATTGTATTCTTGATGGCTGCTATGGACAAACAGTAAGAGATTTATTTCTTGAGGACACGCTTGACCACGTCTTTGACATCTTCCAAACTAAGTCCCAGAATATCATTCGCCAGTTTCTCATCCTTGGCATAGTTTGCGTGGAGACCTGGGGTGTTACCAAAAGCAGTGGCGCGGACCAGTGCGAAGGCACCGCTGAAATCCCCAGCTTGAAGCTTCTTAAATCCTTCGGTGACTTGCGTGTCCGTTGTTGTATGAGTCACGGTCCAGCTCTCTCCTGACACTTCCTCCAGAGCAGCGACGATTTCGTTCTGGGTGGTTTCAACCGAAGCGACGAAGAGATACTGGTTGCTGGTTTCCTGGGGATGTTGCAAGACAGAAACGACAGCCTGGCCTAGTTGCTTCTCGTTGGTACAGGTGAAGCTCTTGTTGCCACCATCCCAGACGGTCGCGGTGCGATTGGCTAAGTCGAACTCCAAGAAGCCGTTCTCAATTCCCTGCTCCAGAAGGACTGGTCAGATACTCTAGCTCGTGTGTTCAATCTGGCTGGATGGCTTACCCAGTCAAGCAAACCGGAAGTGGCAAGACCGGTCCAAGTCAAACCCTCACTCTCCTTACTTCTGAGGTAGTCGACCAGTTCCTTCTTCTGCCCAAACAGCGGCAACAACTGCAGCACCGCTTGGTTCTGGCTACTCACCGAGAACTCGGATGGAAGGAAGCGCTTGACTCCTGCGCGGAGGGCAGCGTCAACGAGCTTCTTTTGCTCGCCAAACGCAGTTGCACCCACCACTGAGATGACAACATCTTGGCCCTTGAAGGCGGCCACGAGACCTTCGTCAGAGAAGTCAGTCCTGATAACAGCCACCCCGGATGGGAAAGCAACGTCGCTCGTGCTGCGAGAGATAGCCGTAACGTTGAACTGGGCAGAGTCAATGAGGCCGCCGAGGATGATTTTGCCAATGCTGCCGCTGGCCTAAGAGATTGTCAGTGAAGGAATAACCTCAAGATGTAGTGGAGGGCACTCTCTTGGCCTGAGAATGGGGCTCACATACGCCAATAATCGCAACGTTCTTCAGAGTAGAAGCCATTGTGGTGGGTGAGGTGTAGCTGGAGCTTGTGGCGCTAAGTAGTTCTTGTCTCCTTTCGAATCTGTGAATCTTTCAACGAGGAGGAAAAGAACGGAGTCTTTTATATACTTGAGCTCTTGACGTGATTTTACTTCGCACTCTTCGATCTACGGATGCCAATGTTTTGCTTAACAATACGGACTCTCTACCCGCTCCTCCCGCCTCAGTCCACCCGACATGATCGACAATGATCACGACGGATCTCCAACCAACTTCGGGGATCATCCAGATGTAGTAGTTGGCGTCTTGCTGCTGACGGAGGTACAGCAGTGATGTATTGTTAATACGACCAAGGTCCCTGGGCCTTGTACGGCTAGCTACACGGGGGTGAGTTTATCCGTGCTCATTTATCTGCTAGGATTATACCTTGTAGAACTGCGGAGTGGAGTCCCCGCCGCTCCGCTTTAGCCAACCGGAACGACGCGTCGTGGCTAACTACGAAAATGTTGCCGTACTAACCTCTACGGCAAACCATTTGGCCACCGAGCCTCATTGCAACACCCAAAAAAATTTTATCACCCTACCAACAGAGCCAAAATAGCTTATTCCGTTCCGTAGCTTAAGTAAATGACTTCTGAATCTCGCCGGCATATGAGCTTCACGATCCTTAATAGCCTGCGACATTTGAGCGGGTTTACCCAACCAGCCCCGACCGAATCCGAGTGTAATTCGAAGCGTTTTTAGGAATAAAAATTCTCGTTTAAATATCTTAAGGAGGTTATATACCCTCCTAATTAGGCATAGCGCCTCGAAATTGCTTGACCCGACCCGGTCAGTATTTTTGGTTACTATCGGGTTTTAAAAAACCCGACCAACCCCCCCCCGATGTAGCAAACTAATCTGATTCCTTAATGCCCTTGTGAGTGATTTCCACCAATTTCGCAACCAGGAGGGAAAAATTTCGACGGAGATACTAGTAAGCTCAGGCTAAAATATGATTCTACCAGTTACTCGTAACTATATACATAGTTTTATTGATTGATTGATTGATTTTTTCATACTGCATGCAGCCGTGAGGCTATGGCAGGTAAGGAAGTAACTAAATACACATTTGCAAAATTCTATATAAACATATTAACAAATGAAAACATTGTATACGTGACCCTCTTCTATATGGGTCGGTCTTCTTTCCCTTCTCCAAGGCTCGCGTCTTTTGTTCTGATGTTTTGTATTGCAGATTTTGCTGTATCTCATCTCTATTCCTTGTCTAGCCTTCCCCAGCCTACTCTTCTATTTTCGTTTCCAGCTTTTGGTCATTTCGCTATTTTTGTGCTTAATAAATATCCTTCTAGCGCTTTGATCCCTCGGGAAGTGTATAGGGCTGTATTGAGAGTTAGTGATATATCCCTTTTAGGTTCTTTTTCAGCTTTTTTCGTTGTTGTCGATATTTTTTGCATTCAAGTATTAGGTGTTTGGGCGTCTGAGAAACCGGGCCGCATGTACAGTTTTTTGTTAGTACACCAGATGTGGGTATTCTAGCTAGGTAGCTGTTGAAGTGCCCATGTCCTATGCGTAATTGTACCATAGTTGGTGACGTGATTCGGGGTGGAAGATCTATCATCTGAGTCTTTTAGTTAGGCTTGCCCGCATAGGACTTACCTTTCTTGGCCTTTTTCCACTGCTCCTTCCACTCTATTGCGGCTAGTTATTTGATCTGGCGCTTTAGGAAGGTTACTAACATATATGGGCGAGGGGTGGGGGTGTTGCCTATCGTATTCTTGATAGCCCCTTCCTTGGCCAGTTCGTACGCTATTTTGTTGCCTTCAACCTCACAATGTCCCGGGACCCACTCGATGTATAAGTTTACGTTAAGCCTATTTAGTTCTTCGTTAGCTTCCTAAATATTAATAGCGTGTTGTTGTCCTGGGCCGGCTTCTCGTGACTGTATTCGTTTGATTGCTGCTTGATTGTCCAAGTATATCCAGATATTGCATATTAAGGTGTTCCATGTAACTTCATTGTAGGCTAGTCGCGTGGCTTTGTCAATTGCCCATAGTTCTGAGTCGTAGACTTCGATAGAGTTGCCCAGTGCATATGACTTTTTGAAAATTGGTTGATTGTCCCGTTCCGCATAGATACCAGCGCCTATTGTTGGTGTGCCTTTTTGTTCGAGTAGTAACCCGTCACTATATACCAGGAGATTTTCAGGAGAGTCCTTTAGTGGCTTCTGATTTTGGTGTTCTATTGCCGCCATTTCCTTGTCGAAGGGGTTTATTCGGGTCTCGATTGTTGTTTCTAGCCATAAGTTATTCCCAGTTGTTTCGTATTCTTCCAGGTTCGAGTTTATATTCACTAATTGATTGATACCTGTGACTATCCTCTCGATTGTTGTAATAAAACGTTTCTTCTGTTGATCGTCCGTGTGTCATTATCTGAAATTGTCCTTATAGTCGTAAGTTGTGCCTACCTTGTAGTTTGGGGGGAACGTATCTGGAGTTTGTTGTCTTACAGGGTGATTCTGGTCTAGCGTTACTACTCTAAGGGCATATCAACATTGTTGGTATTATATCTTTATCCTTGATGGTAGTAGGCATGCTTCTGCTTCTAAAGCAGCAACAGGTGTGATATTAAACGTTCCTAGTATCTTTCTTGCAGCTTTATTTTATAAGATCTGTAGCTTCTTAATGTACCCTTCCTGATTTTTGAACCATATCTCTGCTCCGTAGTCCGAAATTGGGCAGATGCAGGCTTTGTATAACTGGGTCATTGCCTTTTATCTGAGGCCGTATTCTATGATAGCTAGTCCTTGGAGCATGTTCATTGCCTCTGTTGCACTCGTTATTTTTGTATTTACATATGTTTTAAATGGGCAATTCACAAAGATTTTTATTCGGAGGTCTGCTAAAATATACGGGAGGTCGTCGGTCATTGCGCTTTGGCCGCAATATTCTCATGTTGCTTCCAAGCTTCAACAATTTGCTCGATAAAACCACCATCCACTACTCGAAACGCCTCTCTCAAAGCCAAGCTAGCAGCTTCGGCAGCAGCTGTGCAGAAAGTAAGCCCTCCCTCCCGCCGTTTCTGCTTGAGCCAGAATCCTAGGAGTTTTCTGCTAGGGTTGACGCTTGCATCCTCTGTGCTTGACTCCAGGCGCTCCAGCCATTCCTGCCACAGTACAGTGTCGAAATCGAGTCCAGCACGCTTCAGAGCGGGCAGGAGGTCGTTCTTCCATGAGAACACGCGCGGGTTCACGAGGTTATAAATGAGCTCCACAGATTCCGTTGCGTGCCCAATGCCAGCAAGCTGCAGGATAGTGTCAGCCAACGTATCGGCCTCTATCCAGTCACAGGCGTCACGACCAGTATCCAATATGGGTAATGCTCCCACGGAATCCTTGCCGGCTGACCGAATCATGAGCGGCAACGCTTCGGTCGGGTTCCAGAGTTTAGTGCCACGACGACGCCCTGGGATGATCTGACCGATGCGTAGCACCGTTGCATTTGCACCATTCTTGGCGGCTGATTCAATAATACGCTCCCCGACGAGTTTTGATTGCGAGTATCCCATCGGGGAACAATTATCCAATGATGGGATCGGTGTCGAAGCGATCGTTGCGGGACCATTGATTGATTGGGCCACCCCTATCGAGGAGCAGAATAGCAAGCGTGCATTTCGGTCAGTCTGTATAGCAAATGCCAATAAATTGTGCAGACCCAGGAGTTGCGGCTCGAACGCGGAAAGATGGATTGCAAAGTTCACAGCCCAAGCGCAATGGATGATATGAGTGACGTTAGATTTCATCGTCTTGTATAGTGCTGTAGTCTCAAGGCCGAGGCTTTCTTGTGTAATGTCATTGTAAAGTGGTACGACTTTATCTAGAGAGATGCTGAGCCCTTTGTTCCGGAGAATGCGCTCGAGACGAACCACTGGGGTTTGACCCTCTTCGCTGCCGGGTCGCATGAAGGTGTACACTTTGCTAACACTGTTTGACGCTACAAGTGCGGCAAGAATATGGGCTCCTAGGAATCCAGTGGCACCAGTGAGGATCTGAAATGTTGTTAGTTAGGGAAAAGTAGTTGGGTCAAGAGCTTCCGGGGTAGCCCTCCGATCGCCCTATGACTGGAGGGCGAGTCCTAGTCGCAACAACTTACAATAACATGACCGTCGTTCAGAGACGTTGGCAGTGACAAGTCTATGTGGCTCTCGCATTTCTCAAAATTAGAGTACTTTTCAATAAGGGTTTTCATGGTACTTATTGCCCAGCCCTGCTCATTGTCAACACCGCCCTTTGTGCGAATTGCGTACAGTTTCCTCGCAAGGCGCTCCGCATTCCCACCGTCAAACACCATCATAGATGTAAATTCTGACTCGTGGCCGCCAAGGTCAATATTGCTCAGTATCAGCCCTCGTAGGTGAATTGCTTGAAGGCTGTCCATGCCGGCAGAGAAGAAGTCAGAATGAACATCCTCGATCTCGTACCCCTGAGATCTGACAGTGCGAAGAATCCAGTTTTCAAGTTCTGGGATCGTTAGTTGAAGAGATTGTGCCTTGTTCGCACTCCCAGCAGCTGTATAGGTGCTATCTATAACAGAAGCAAACTCCCTGTAAATGAGTCCACGCTTGATGGAACTCTTGTCAGTCAGAGGACACTCGACGCCCTCTGGAATGATTGCCACCATTTCCCTAGTGATTTGAGAAAACGCCTCAGCATGACTGTTCGCATATTCAACAGCGGGCCAGACTTGGTCGAGAAACTCCTGATCTTCCAAGTGACTTGTTTTCAGCGCTCTGAAGAGCAGCAACCCGGGTACTTCACGATCAATACCAAACACGACAGCTTCCCTAACCAGTGGATGATCTCTGATCCGGGCCTCGATGCTGAGTGGCAACACCTTCTCGCCGTTGATAAGTGTAATGCGGTCATCCATCCTGCCAACGAACTTCCACGCATTAGGAAGAGTAGGATGCGGTACGAAGAGATCATTGGTACGCCATGAATTAGGCGGATCGTCTGAATTCGACATCGTCTTACCTTTGTGGCCATCGAGGACGATGCACTCATACTTCTCACCGTCAATCGGTTTGAACATTATGTATGGAGCAACATGCGCCGGTGGCCGAAGGTAATTCCATGCCTTGTCTTCGCGCGGCCTATAAGCCGAGCTCAGGATGAGACCTGTTTCGGTTCTACTCGATGTGTAAGCTATGCTCATCGAAACCATTCAAAGTCTCATGGATTTGAACATACGATCCAAATTGCATGCCAATATGCACACCGGCATCCGTCAGCATATCACCCTGCTCATCGTGCAGCTTACTCCCCCCACTGCTCACGAACCGACAATTCCGTATGGCTTCGATACCATCTGGCTTCTCAGCCAGCAGTTTCAAAACATATGGAACCGTCCAGACAATCTCCGGATTGGCCCTTTTGATGGCAGCAGTAATAGTATCGTGAGTCTGTGGTACGTAGCCGCTCATAGCGTAGATGGTTTTGCGCCGGTGGATCGCTTGCATATAGGACATCATGCCAAGAGCATGCGAGAAGGGCATGGTTATGAAGGCCGTCGCATCCTGCGCGTATATACCTGCGGCCATCAACTTTTGGTGATCGTAATCAATGGGCTTCGGTAGGCCAGTCGACCCCGAGCTGTGGAGTATCAGACACCGTCGATGATGCTCTTTGGCATGGTCGATCCCCTCGAGACGGAATTCGGGAGTCTCGCCATGCTGCGAATTGTCGTACTCATCACGCGTCACAATCGGTTGCAGCTCCAAGTCACCGAGAGCACCAAGCTTGAAGGACTTATGGTCCGGAGCATAGAGCAGCGCATGGCGACGGTGCTGTACCGATGCCAAAAGTTCCCTCATCGCACTTGGCGCAAGACGGGGCGAGAGCTGGAAGGCGGTATAGCCCAACCTGATGAGCGCAAATATAGTCACGAGATAGTCCAGGTGCGTGGGCGCACATACGCCAATGACCACCTCCTCATCCTGCGATATCCGATGTGAATCAGTGACAGACATGTGTAGGGTGAATTGAAACATGAGCTCATCTACTTACTACTGCCGGAAAGCCCTTTCGTATCAGGCATTTCGCTGCGCCATCCACGAAGCGATTCAGACACGCACCGGTTATTGGTTCGTAATCGGCGATGCCTTGTTTTGTCTTTGGAAATGCTAGGATTGGTGTCTGGTCTTCATCATTGGCACGCTGCCGGAGCAGTTGGTCAAACGTCCAAATCTTGTTTGTGTCCGACATATTCTCCTTGAAAATTGCTGCACTGACCAAACTCCTCGTTGAGAAATTGCTAACCGCGCCTAATTAGAAAAATTAGAGGTTGAAGGTAGGGGTTAGATGTACTATGTCCGCCCGTTTTGTAGCTAAGCGTAGAACCTGAGGGAGAGTTACATCGTGCACAGTTGGCGGGTCCTAGGTCACTTCTTATATTGATGTGCGTTGGGAGATAAGGCCAGCTTACGAATTCGAGGGGCCACCGAACGCTTTGTGAGACGGAAACGGACGTTCGACAGGGACAATCCTTCCTCGGTCTAATACCCAAGCGACATGCACCAACCTACTGCAAGACTTCAGCAAAGAGGAGCAACAAGTATGTGCATGAATAGTATTTGGACGGATTCTTTTCTTTACATCTGGTGACTAACTACAGAAGGAAATCGTAATATTATGTGCATACGTGTAACAGATGACTACGTGAGGCTTCAATAAACGGACCATCAGCATCAAATTTGACGGGAAGGATACGGACTAGTATGCGCTCATTTATCGCTCTAGACTTAGTATGGATACTCGAGAATCCCCAGCAAGAGACGAGGAGAGGGCAATATCAATTCATAAGCAAACGTGATCAATCAATCATAATCTTAAAGACGCGGAGTAGCAAAAAGCTCCGGCGTCAAATATATCTGCATACTCAGATCCTTCTTAGTCGGATCCTCCTTCCTCCCCAAGCTGATGAATGAGAAAAGGCCTGTCTTTTCATCTAGGCTTCTTTGCGTGCTGCAAACCAGTGTTAGCAAATCTAGGTGCATCACAGCGGACACGATTCAGCAGCTTACAAAACACTCTTCATCTGGTCCTCAATGCTCTTGCTGGGAACAGGCCAGTTATACTTCTGCAGCCATGAGTCGAGTCCCCTTGCAATGATTCCATCATTCGCGGCAAAATTTGCTGGGTAGATGCCTATCTTTGGCGCGGGTGTGGGATTGTCGGGCGACAACGAGAAGTAAATGCAAGTCATCTTACGGCGGAAGTTTGTGTAATCCAAGTCGGAATTTGTGCCACCATGCTCGATCCCCGGCCCCGTCAGTGCAATGAGGTCGCGGAATAGAGCCTTGTCACTATCCATTGCAGGTATGCGCCCGCCCAGCGTGTAGTAATCCCATATCTCGTCGAACGATTCACCGGGGTAGCGCAAATAGATCTTGAGACGAGCTTTTCCGGGCGCCACGAAGTCGGTGGCTAGATATCGTGCGCCGTCCTTCCAGTTGTCTGGCTTGGAAGCCAGATATTCGCTGATAATGTCCAGAGACTTCAGGACGCTGGGGAAAGAGGTGACGTCTGGGAGCTGTTGAACGGCCTGGTAGATTGCATCCCAGCGGTTGAGGCCCTTAGCAGCAGCGTAGTGGCAGGGTGGGAAATAGACCTTACCCATGAAGGGTAGCGTATCAGGATTTGATGAAGGTTTTGAGTAGAGGTCAAACCCGAGAACGATTGGGGTTTGGTGACCCGCTTTGGAGACGAGCTCCAACTGCTTGCTCTTGGAATTATGAGACTGGTCAAAAAATTTGACGAGAGAGCGGTACCAAGTGTCGTCGAAACCCACGGTTCTTCCAGCTAGCGAATCAACAACCTTTTGAGTACTGGTCATGTCCAATGGCCCGGCATCATTGCCATCGGGGGGGCTGAGATTCCCAAAGTCGACACCAAACCGGACGGACTCTGAGGTACTCGAGCTCTTGAGCTCAAAACTATACTCGAACGGACTGCCGTCCCAGCCCAGCCCGCTTTTGGCTGACTTGGCTGAAGGCTGTTGTCCGAGCCGGGGACAGAGAGTTTGCCTGTAGTAGGCGAGGAACTGGCGCTGAACCTCGTCTGGATATCCGGCCTCCAGCATCATGTTGGAAAGATCACGACCGCTGGTACGCCACCAGTAAGCTGGATCTGCGGATTCCCCATTTTGCAACGGTGTTGGTGTTTGCATGGTGGTAGTTGTTGTAGGCATGAAAATGAAAGTAGCTTCACAGCTTCACTGCTCGATGAGTATAATTTTCAGACTCAACCTGGGGAAAGGCAGAGAGTTTATTTGAAGCGGGCCCCTGGAATATGTATGTTTGCGGTTTAATGTTAATTTGAATATTCTGTAGAGGTGGTGGGAAAAAGTTATCGCAGATTAAATAAGAAATCCGTAAAAAAAAGCAATTTCCCTAATAAAAATTAAAATAGAAAATTTTAATTTTTAGATTTTTGTTAAGGAAATTGCTTCTTTTTATAAATTTCCTAATTTGGCCCGCAATAACTTTTTCCCGATTGGATTGTGTAAGATTGGTGATAATATGTATGTTAGTTAGCCGTGGTGGGATGCCCAACAGAATCCTAGAATTTGTACAACTGGGTGAATCTAATATTACATAGAACGAATTCCTTTTAGGAAAGTGATCTATCGGTTATATAGTAGGGTTAAAAACCGGCCCCTGTTAAAGCTTTTGATCAGGGGTAGGTACCCTGGTTTTGTACAGTCGTCGCTCAAAAAAAATGCGTCCCGTGAGAACCGTGCCCCAGCAAAAGGTTTGTTTTTCAAGATCTATTTCGTGACTTGACCAATTCTTTAAAGATTTTCATTTAAGAAAAGGCAAGGGTTTTTAAGGTGTGAATTTGTTTTTTCAAGCCTCAATAAAAAGCACCGTGGATAGGGCAAATTCCGACAGAAGTATCACCATACAAAAAGAGCACGGACAGCGCGGGACGCATTATTTTTGAGCGACGACTGTACCTTCCAAAAGTTTATCCGGCTGAGTGATTAAAAAATGATTTAAGCCTAATTGCCTTCTGCATCCTCCTTTTTTTCCCATTTTTTATCAAAATTGTTGACCCATCTAAATTGCTATTGTGAGTATTCTATACTCCCTGGGATATATCTTACCACTATTTTCATAGTACTCATTGCCACCCTTCAGGCGAATGAGCTCCTTATGTGACAGGGGACTCTATCAATTCTTTGGCGAATGGTGCCATATATCGCACTATTGGATATAGCGGTTAATCGGGTACTTCCGGCCGGGTCGGCGGGCGACGGGTGGCGGGTGGCGCAATAAGCAATTAGTTCGTATATTTGCCTTTAAACCCCTTGTTCTGACGTTTCATTTTTGCAGTTTTGGTTTACTAAGCTTTTTATAGTCCGATCTTTTTATAGTTGAGGGATATAAGAAGTATTATTAATATATTAAACGAGGTTGAATTAAAGATTCGGGTAATTTTAATATAAACAAGTGGCTGCTGAATTAGCAGTGACTTAATATTTATCTCTTAATGCCAAGATTTTCAAACAAATCATATAATACATGGCAATCAGTTGGAGCAAACTCCTCTGAATGCATGTGAAATTGGCATGTCTAGGTACATGTTCTGTCTGCCTATTGATGAGTCTATCGATGGGGCGGCCTGGCAGTGACATCGATGGTGAGGCTGAGCCTCTTGAAAAAATTTCAACTCTTTATGTTCCTATCGCATTTCCTGTTCTACTAGTCGCTGCACCTCTTTAAAAATGATGTGGAATGCTCTGTTGCCTATCAGACAGCTGATGGCCTTGAGTGTGGGAATTTTATCACTCTTACTCAGCGTACAGAGGTGCAGGATGTTGAGCGCTTTGCACGGTCAGGAAGGAAGCTGGCAGCATCAAAGTCTACAGCACCTGCTACAAAGAAGGCGAAGAAGGCAAAAGGATCCGAGCTAGTGGGCGTGGTAAGGTTTAATTATGCAGATAAATTTAGTTGGAATTTCTTGCATTATTGATGTTACGGAACATATACGTAAAAGCCTAATCACGCAAGGAAGACCGCGTTCGCGAATAGTCACTCATCTTTTCTTCCTTTTTCTTGTTTCACATTCAATCGGAAGAGGAGGGAATGTATTTGTAGTGTTCTCTAGAGGCAAATAGTAGGTAGGTGTTATTTTAGACGCGAAAGGATGCTCATGTCTAACCACCCCTTTGTCGAAACTTTGAACAGTAATACTATGCATTTCATCCCAAGTTTCATTATTTAGAAAATTTGCCATCGTAATCCCATCAGTCTGTTGTAAATCATAGTCATCGTTATCACTAGAAGGTTAATCACTCTGCGGCACTTACTTCTCAAGTTTTGCGGACGCATGAAGGAAGACTACCTTTCATACTACGGCACCCAGCTTTAAGATCTCGAATCTCTTGAATTATATGGAGCTTTCAATGTCACATGTCGGCAGCAAACTCAAAGAGTTTGGCGTAAGTGATACGGCACGATTTACTCTCGATGCATTGGAAGCTCTCGTAGACAATTGCCCTAAACTTGAATTTCTTCGATTGAAAACCATTACAAATATGAATGACGCGTGCGTACGTCTTCTCACCGGGCTTCCAAGTCTGCAGGTCCTGGAGATTTCCAATCCCGGGTCTGATATCTACGACGGTGCTATCGTTGACCTACTCAACTCATGTGGTTCTAGGTTGAAAGAACTTAATCTCAATGGCTGCATTCAACTGACAGATGTGGTCCTTGACGCCATCCATGCTAGCTGTGGAGAATTACACACACTATCTCTCGATGAGCTGGAGCTTCTTACCGACGACGGCTTCTCCAAGCTTTTCACTGACTGGAGCATCAACCCCGGCTTATAAAGACTCTCCCTCGCACGCCGCATCGGCACCTCCTCTCCTAGATTTGCTCGTCTTATCGAACACTCCGGCAACTCACTGGAACATCTAGACGTCGACTGTTGTAAAGAACTAAATACCGAAGCATTTGAGTTCCTAAGCAGCGGATCTGTAAAGCTATGATTTCCTTTATATCATGTATTTAAGTTTTCGTCTTCCAAGAAAGTTTATACAGAATGAATGTATATGTGGCTCAGTGGCTCATCTCTACTGATCTACAGCACGCTCCTTCGTTCCCTTCGTCACCTGATCTAGGTGCCACCGTAACAGATTGACGATAACATTTCGGTAAGTTACGATCCAGAAAGTGGTAGGATTGGTGAGGAAGTTGTTCTGAAAGATAAAAAGAAAATAAAAAGCTTGGGGCATGGAGGGCTATTGAAAAATTCAGTGCTAGCCACATATGCGCGGAAAATGTCAATCATAAACTATTTTAGAAAGTAGAATTGTAATTCTTGATTTCGAAATCTCGTATTTATGTCTGGGATTAATCATGCAGAACAAACATGCAACATCAGCAATCAAAGAAAAACCCCGGTAATCGGCTGATTTGGTTTGTACGTAGTTAACGTTAAGGTAGAATTAAGCTATCGCAGCGGCGCTCCATGCTTGATGGCCCTTTTTACGGCCCGGACTTTTTTTCCTACAGGGGTTACGAGAGATCTATCATGTTCGCTTATATCTTCAACAGGGGAAAAAGTTTGTGAAACGACAGTATCTAAATACCTCACAACCTTGCATGGCTGACATCAACCCCTAACGTTCAAAAATGCTCTGTATTACATGATAGTATTATCTCAACTAGATGAGTACTTCGGGCATACGCAAGCACACAGCCACCGGAAAGGATTAGCGCACCTCAGATTGGACGAGCTGGTATTTTCCTGCCCGATTAGTCCTCATAGCGTTATCTTAATCTAGGACACCAGCTTCCAGTTCGTATTCTCGAGGTACATCATAATAAGCAATATCTTGTGAGATTTCACTTACATACTATAGCGTCCTACGCTGCCCGGTGTTCGTGGACCCTAATGTAAGCTGATTCTCCGACAACGTGGAAGTGTTGCTCGTATTGTGTGATGACCTTCCTCTTTGCTACCATGCCTGTATAAAGAGAATCCTAAAGGAAAACAGTCAACTTGCATCGGAAGCCTCTTCCTTAGTTCCCAAATGTCCCCATCAGCATTATATGCTGACGTGAATCTCCCCAGCGAGAACCTGGCGAATCTTCGCACCGTCTCTTTGCACAAGCTTCAGGAAGCCTCTTTCTTAGTTCCAAAATGTCCCCATCAGCATTAGATTCTGACATGAATCTCCCCAGCGAGAAGCTGGCGAATCTTCGCACCGTCTCTTTGCACAAGCTTCAGGCTGGTTCAATCTCGGAACAGAATCTTTTGCTCCAGGCGTGTATCGAGGATGGCTTCTTCTGCCTCGACCTTACACACCTCAGATTCTCGTCACTGTTGAGTGATGTCGACGCCGTCTTCAAGCTCTCAAAGGATTTATTTAACTATCCAACCGATATCAAGACCTTATTCGACGTTGATAAGGTCTCCGACTTAAAAACCAACGGCTACAAGCCCAAGGGTCGAAACGTCGTCGCTAAGGATGGCAAGAGCGATGGATTTGAGAGCTGGGTGGTAAGACACCAAATTCTTTCTCACAACCTCAAAGGAAATAATACTAAGATATTGCCGTTATTCCAGCTCCCACGCAACGGACTTCTCCAACTCACAAACGATCCATTTCCACATCCCCCAGCAATCGCCAGTCATCTCCCCTCTCTCTGTGGCCTAGTCATAGGCCTCAGTTCTGCTGCCTATACCATATTCAGCTCCCTCTCTACCTCGCTTTCCCTCCCCGCTGGTCAACGTTTTGAGGACTTTCAACGCTTGTCTCGCCCAGCACCGGATATCCTGCGTCTGCTCAAGTATCACGCCGACGCCAGCACAAACTGCCTCCCACAGACTCCTCACACCGACATGGGCAGCCTAACATTTGTCTTTACCACCCGACCTGGCCTCCAAGTCCTGCCCGTCGGTACGGGGCAAGATCCCGGCTCGTACGACGAATCGGACTGGCGCTACGTGCTGCCTCGACCTGGGCATGCTGTTGTGAATATCGGCGACTGCATGTCCATCATGACCAACGGGCTGCTGAAGAGTGCTCTGCACCGTGTGGGTCCTGTCGCTGGGTACGCAATGCCCGAGCGGTATAGTATGGCTTACCTCATGCGGCCCGAGGATCAGACGGTGCTGCGAGCTCTAGATAGTCCCTTCATCCCTCAAACGATGAGTAATGGCGACGACGTTGTTACAAGTGGGGAGTGGATTAGAAGGAAATTCAAGGCGCTCAGGGGGCAGAAGGACGCGGGGAATTTTGATCAGATTCTTACTGGAGGAAGAGGGGTTTTGGTGTAAGGCAATGCATGGATGAGATGTAGAGTCGATTTAGCAGTTGCGAGTTTATTTCATATATGTTTGTTAGTAGCGTACTTTATAGATTAGATGAATAGTTTCAATAGATCACTCTTATATCGTTCAATACCCGTTTGTGCCCGGTTCGTGTGTTGTCCCCATATAAAAATGCAACAATTTTATCGAATGGCGTCATTTTTTGTATGGGCAACACAAAAAATGGGCACGCAAATGGGACCCGGATACAAGCTCTATTCAATACACACGTGTGATGACACCTTGCAACTAGCTAGTTTCTGAGGATTACTTCATGTGGATATACAATACATCAGATGCGAGCTGCGTCGGAGACGGTCATAAGTTGGGAGAAGAGAAAAGTTTGACCCAATTTTTCAAGTGAGGCGAATGGTAATACAACAAAATCATAAAGATAAATGTACATAACAAATAGTACACAGTATCACCAGAGTCTTAGCGTTAAATGCAAAGTCACCGTTTCAGTCACTGCAAGCCGTTTTGTCCCCTCGACTGACTAAGATTACGGGCCGACATATGTTTGGTCAATGGTACAGTTATCTACAGGAAATGATTAGCGGAACCAAGCTCAATAAGCACCAATCTTTGATGAAGTAAACTCTTTCCCTCTTGCGGTCAAACTTGCTTAATTCAATTTCTAACTCGAAATATTGGCAACACAGTCTTGCTTATACAACATGGAGATTACGTGTCGTTTGTTTATCATGGGGCCTTGGTACTCGGTGCCTCGGTGCCTCAGTATCTGATTCCAACAATCTTTACGAAGGCTTGTCAGAAAAGTAACCATACATCCCTTGGCATTCTTGGCAAATAAACATCTCTCTCGGGGAACCACCGGCAACTCACCTGAATACCACACCAAAACCTTCCAAACGTTATTTCACCGCTAAGTAATTTTTAAACCCAAAACAAAAACAATACAACTATTATATTATATATTGGGGATAATTTACCAATTTTTTTAGCAGAAATCGTTGATCTTTCGGTAAGTTAGTTTTGGCTCTGCTCCGGGGAGCCTCTGGGAAAAGCCTCTCAACTGATGCCAAGAGATGTATGGTTACTTTTCTGACAAGCCTTCGTACATAAGATCAATAACGTAATTCACTAACGTATTGCAGGGGGAAGTGAGACGACGCAAGAAGTGAAACACAACAACAAAAATCAGCGCGATTCGGCGCGTACTACGGCAACATTTTCGAACCCCCCGGCGATCAAAACTAAAAACACCAAAAAACCACAAACCTCACCGCAAACCTTACCACTCACAACACAAGTTTTCAGTAGGATTAGTACAAAACAGTCTCGAGAGCCAAACCAAACAAACAGAATCTACCAGCCAAGACCAGCAACCCACAACCCACAACCTATAATCTAACCCGCCCAGCCAGTATAGCCAGCCAGTCAATCCAGCCAGTCAATCCAGCCAGTCAATCCAGCCAGTCAATCCAGCCAGTCAATCCAGCCAGTCAATCCAACCAGTACAGTTAGTAATTATTACAAATAGTATAATTAGCTAGGTCATGTAGTATTATAACTGTACTAACTTATTATTAGCTAAACTAATTGCACTAGCTGGATTTACTAACTATTCTGGCTATTCTAGTTAGGCTAGTTAGGCTGGTTGAGCTGGCTGGGTTGTGGGTTGCTGGCCTTGGTAAGATAAAACCCCTTATCCCCTTATAGAATTGTGTTGTTGATGTTGTTTTTTAAGATTTTTAGTTTTGATCGCCGGGGGGTTCGAAAATGTTGCCGTACGTACCATCACCATCATCATCAACTTAACGATCACCACCATTGCAACCACGCCACCATGCCGCCCAAGCCCAGGCCCAGGCCCCGTAAAAACCGTGATACCCAAGTTCCAATGGAAAAGCGGATCAAGCTAGCTATCCTAGCCTATAAACGGTAGTAATTTCGGTTGATTCGCGCAGCTGCAGCTGCACATAGTGTGTCACACGCAACCCTGTCCCGGAGACTGAATGGCAATACTGGTAACAGGAGGGCTGCCCACCACAACTAGTTGGCTATACTAGCTGGGGCCGAGGGGGTACTGGTTCAGTGGGTTACTAGGTTGTATGGCTGGGGGTTCTTTTCCAGAATGGATATGCTTTGATATATGGCCGATAAGATGGTAGGCAAGCAGCTCAGTTACTTGTGGATATACTGCTTTCTGGATTGTAATTTTGGATTACGGACTGTTTACTTGTACGTGCTCGATAATTCTAGGGCCAGAGTTGATGACTTAGCAGCTATCAACTAGTTTTATACACTATTTACTAAAACTAAGATTCAGTATGGCATTAATGATAATATCTTATATAACATGGATGAGAAAGGTTTTATGATGGGAATAGCACAGTCTTTCAAGGTAGTGGTTCCAGCTAAGGCTAAAAGCCGATTTGCCACCTAGGATGGGAGCTATAAATCAGTAATGATAATTGAATATATATAAGCCCGGGGAGATATACTACCTTTATTTGTCATTTTCAAAGGTAAATATTGCTAATTTAATTAATATACTAGTAATACTAACGGCTTAGCGGCTGGGTAGTTATTTGCAACCTCATTTAATAGATAAATAGATAAGGACCTGGATGTATAATAACTAAAAAAGCTATTTGATCTATTTACTTTTAAAGGCCTGGTTAAGAACCAATAATGCATATTATTGCTGGATGATTATAATAGTTATATTAGCGCTAAATTCATATCATACTGTGTACATTATAGAATTATAACTCTCTGCTTATCAGTTTATAGTACCTATAGGCTGCAATTACTGGATGTAGGCTATAATTCAGTGTACAGCAAGCAATATTCAAAGGCTGTGGACAATGCTGTATGCAATAACTTTACTGGGATTGACAAACAGTTATTCATCAAACTGTTGGCAAAAGCCAGGTTTAATAAAAAATAAATAATAAAAAAGCAATTTAATTTTTTTAATTTTTTTTATTAAATTTTTATTAAATTTATATAATAAAAATTTTGGTGATCACATAATTTGATTACATAATCTGATAATTTTTATTGATAAATAAGCGGGGAACCGTCGATTTTTAAATAATTTTTGATTTAAATAAAAACCACCCAGCAATTTTCCCTGATTTATATTAAATTATTTAGTGGTTTTTTATGACCTATATTTAGAGTGCGACATGGGGCGGGTTGGGTTGGTTTTTAGATGGTCGAAACCACCCACGGTTTGGTTTTTAGATGGTAGAAACCACCCACAGGTTGGTTTTTTTTAAAAAAAAAACCTAACACGGTTTTAAAAATTATAAATTTTAATAAAAACTGCATTGCCAAGAAACCATTTTATTAAAAATAGTAACAAATTTACTAAAAATAGTAATAAATTACTAAAAATAGTTAAAATTACGGTTTTTAATTAATTTATAACTTAAAAAAATTATTAAAAAAAAAAAAAACTACCTAGCGGTTCCCTACGACCTATATCAAACCACCCAGTGGTTCTCCATGACTTATATCAAACTACCTAGCGGTTCCCCATGACCCCTCTCAAACCGACCCAACCCGCTGGTTTCTGGGTTAAAACCAACCCATGTCGCACTCTACCTACTATTAAACTATTTAGCAGTTCCTCATGATTTCTCTCAAACCGAACCGACCCGCTGGTTTTTGGGTTAAAACCAACCCATGTTGCACTCTAGTTGTGTTCTTTTTCAATAGTGTGTTTCCAAAAGCATGTTTACTTGCTGAACGAATATATCGAACGGAGGGACAATCTATATCAAGATTGTGTTTTGTAACTTTATCTTTTGTAAAATCATAAAAATTCAATTTTTGAAATTTCCGGCATTTTTTTTGGTTTTACATGCTCAAATATCTCATGTGTTAGAGCTTTAGCATCTCTCGAGTTGTCGGTTGGTGGCAACGGCAACATCCATTTCACAAGGCGCAAGTTAGCCCTGGGTGCCATTATTTCCCATACCGTTTTCAAGTCAGTGAACTATTTTCGAGGCTTTGAAATTTGTACAACTGTAGCCGCGACCTGAGAGTACGCAAGAAATGAACGTATGTTGGCAATGCGTTATGAAATCTCGAAATCCTTGCCTCTGATAAATCGAACCAACCTAAATGAAGCGAAACTCTCATCAAATAACCTCTCCCATTTGTGAAAATGTGAGGTTCCATATGACCATGAAGTTGATCTTGGGTTAGTCCTGGAGCCAGACGAGCAGTTCTTGATGTGTTGCAGCGTGTTATTTTTTATATGTCCCGATTATAGCAAACAGTTCAAAATATGGTTTAAAATGATTTTGGCAACTTTATATATGACTCAGACCCAACTGGGTACGGAGATATGAGCATAACAGAAATCTATACTACCAGATAGAGATGCAAAATTTGCGCCCCGAAAATGATACAGTCTTATCAATAATATACTTGAAAGTTAGGAGCCGCTCAATCAATCTCGCTCCATGAACCTGCGCAAACCACTATCTATCTGATCAACAACATTTTGGTTACTCCACCTATCCCATGCAACACAAGTCTGCGACAAAGCCTTCTCGATGTTTTGTTGTTTGGTGAGCTCCTGCGGTCGCTCCAAGATCTCCATCAGGAAGCCCGCGCTGACATGCCAAGCCACATGGCAATGGACTGGCCAAATTCCAGGGTTATCCGTCGTGAACTGCATCACCAAGTGTCCGTTGGGGGGCAGGATAGTCGTGTCCCTCCGCATTGGGTTGGCCCCGTTGATAATCGTCCCATCCCACTCCCCCGGCCCATAAGAGAGCACTTGGTAGTCATGCCCGTGCAGATGCATGGGATGCGCGAAGGTGAGGTTGAAGAACTTCGGATCTGAAGGGTCGACCTTTCGGTTTTCCCAGACTAGACGTACGACATTGCTGTCGCCTGTATTGAGAACATTCCACTCTGGGTTCGAGAGTTCGGTGAAGTTATCCTGCTTGGCGAACCTCAAAAGTGGATTGTTGTAGTTGACACGGCCTGTCTGGTTGTTCAGCAGGTATTCTGGGTGGCCCGTGGCGTTAAGGTGGTCGAGCACTTGGATAGTAACCACTTTATCTGCGGGCGGGGCAGGAATGCGAGTAATGGGAATAGTGGTGTTGAGGGGTGCGTTCTGGCATGGCATGTTGGCATTGATCAAGGGTCCGGGCTTGCTTTCTGGGATTTTGTTTGTTGCGAAGTCGGCCTCATCGTAGTAGATTGCAGCTAGGCCATGCGGCTGCCTGGTGAGGGCGCAGTTGACTGAGAGGTTGGAGCGCATCCAGTACGCTTGATGCGCATCGACTCCTGTCTTCCCATGCACAATAACATCAGATCGTTGACCAACCTGGCAAATGTTAGCAAGGCAAATTTCTTCGTTTACTTTTCCTTTGGTGCACTCACGCCTAGAGTCAGGGAGTTTGTCTTGTATGGATTGATTGGAATGAAATCATTCGAAATGACCGTCATTTCGTGTTCATCAATTGTAAAGAACTGGAGGCCTGCGGAACCAGTGTTGGCCACGCGCAGTAAATGGTCTTTCCCTCGCTTGAACTGGAACTTGGAAACACCAACGTTACTGACGCAGGGCGTTCCGTCCGTCACTAGAGAACAATCGTAGTTCATCTTGCCGTTGATCAGATTGTTGTTCGAGACGGCAGGCTTTAGATTCGTGCCATTGCCCACGACACCTGCGACGAGAGTCTCGTAATATGGGTGAAACCCTTCGTTTACTAGTTAGAATATCAAAACTCGTGGACAGCAGACCGAGACTTACAGTCACTAAGAAGTACGGGGCCAAGATCGATGTCATACGGTACAGATCTTGGGCCATAGAAAACTATGGGACCTACTAGCCCAGAAGACAGCTGAGCCGAGTAATGAGAGTGGTACCAACTGCTTCCGACATGATCGGCGCGAAATCTGTAGGTATGGTTGGATCCCGGAGCGATGGGACATTGCCCCACTTTCCAAATTTAGCACTGCTGTGGAAATTCGACTCCCGGATCGTAGGAAACTCACCACCTGGCACACCGTCGGCAAACTGAGTTTGATATTGTCGTAGACCATGCCAGTGCATTGCCGTCCCCTCGTTTATGCTTTCGAGCGAGTTCGTGACTGTAACCTCAACCCAATCACCCCAGTTGGCCTCGATCAATGGCCCAGGGTATTGGCCATTGATGAGTAGCATTTCCTTTTCATATCCATCGGGAGACAGCTTGCCAGGAGTAATCTCAAAGTTATAGCGTCTCGTGACGCCAGTATTAGGAAGTGGCTCGTTCACGATATCTGGATTATATTGAAGTAAACCCCACGGATATCCGTGTGTAAGCGGCTGAAAATTTGTCAGTACTATCTTATACGAAGAAGCAGTCAGCGACTTACACTGTCAGGCAAGAAATTTGGAAGGTTCTGCCAAGAACTGCTGTCCAGGTTTCTAATAACAAAGCAATCAGCCTCCCTTTGCGCATCTAAGTTGTTGCGAGTAGCGTGTAAAGTTGTCGCGAATTGAAGAATTTTTGAGTTTTACTCACCCATTAGTCTGCTTATTAGACAGTCCGGAGCCAAATAATGGCAACGCTCCAGTGAGCAATTTAACGATGAATGGCGTCACCGACATTATTTACTAGCGAATAACCCTACTATAGATGGACGCAGATATCCAACGACGACGTCTGAAGAACCGATGGGAAACCGTCCGTCTTAAAGGATTTGACTACGGGACTTCTCTTTGTGATATTTCATATCTTCCCGATGTCTTATGTCCTTCGAACCATCTCTTACCCCTGAAATTTCTGCCTGAGCTCTCCAATATCCCGTCTCGGAAAAAGCCGCCCTTCTCTACTGAGGCGCAGAAGTAATTAACGGATAGAAGCAGTATGCCGTATACGAGAAACATACCCCTGTAATAAGCGGCTGAGGATAATTTGACCACCCTGGACCATTCTTTCTTGTTCTATGGCTAATGATTCCTACGCCGACCCACGGTATATATTCACTGGACTTGCTGTACCATCCTAATAGGGCGCAAATAGTAAGCTCGAAATGTAGCCAGGATCTGGCGCCACTATCTTCAGCTACATGAGTACAGAGTAGTCTCAAGCGTAAGCAGCTGCCTGCCAGGAAAAGGGTGAGGCAAGACATATTCTTTACGTTGATCTATAGCGTGTGGATCGCTCACCAAAACGGCGATATACTTATCAGAGAAGTTGGCAACAACAAATTCAAACTTAAAACGGAGAAAAGGATAAAGCCCTTCGTAAATATAAGTCGATTATTTAGTATTTGATTTTATCAGTTGGGCGGATGGATCACGGTTCTACTAAGAAGGATTACTAATCGTTGTTCGGCTTTGCTAACTAATTTAAGGAATTTCGTCCCTAGATTCTGCAAACTTGCAGGACCTATCGCTAAGCTTCCTTATATTTTCTTAAGATTGGCTCGATCATAAAAGTCGTATTCATCCGGGTATTCCATTATCCCATTGATACCTGCCATTACGGCTCGACTCCAGGGGTTCGCAGCTATGGGTGCGTAACGCATGAACTTGGACTGAACCAGCTTTGGTACTTTACATAGAAAACAGATTTATTGGATTAATTGGAGGCCGGGTATATGGTGGGAAAAAGTCACCGCGGGCCAGATTAGGAAATCTACGAAAAGAAGCAATTTCCCTAACAAAAATTAAGATAGAAATTTTCAATTTTTAGATTTTTGTTAGGGAAATTAATTTTCAATTTTTAGATTTTTGTTAGGGAAATTGCTTCTTTTCGTAGATTTCCTAATCTGGCCCGCGGTGACTTTTTCCCACCACCTGTAAATGGCTGACGGCTGAATACCCGCTCCGAGCGTGGGGCCGAACCCTGCATGACCAGGGATTTCTTCCGAATAATTTAGGGAATCTTACATGCCCTGGACAGCACAAGGAACTAGGGGCCCCTGTCTATCAAGGCGCATTTAGGCATTTAACCTTGGTGAACGTGCAATCCCAAATGCTGGAAGATATTGCTATCCAGTTATGAGACAACCTATGAGCACGGACATAGCCCTATCGATATTAGTTAACCTCGGCATTATCAAACGTCTTGGCATTGCCAAACGTCTTGATCCCCTATCGCTTTGTGGGTTAATATAACGTTATATAACGTAAATCACTAGTAAGTTGGCCACACTAGTATGTTGGCCACTCCACGAAAAATTATAGCACGTCGATAAACGATTTATTAAATTATCAACAGAAAATCCAAAAAAAAATTTAGAGCTACGTCTTTTGGCATATACGTGCATTATGATCCAAATATCTGCAACGACTACATCTAGGTGGTGCACGTTTCTTAGATTGCGAAATTATAGGTATATTCTGCTCTGAGGATTCTTGGGCTTGCTGAAGCTGTTCTTCTACAGAAAGCCGCTCTTCCATCAGCAACTGCTGCTCATGCGGTCCCAGCTAAGTTTGGTCTGCATCCTTGGTCATAAAGTTCTTTGTAATAGCTATATATGATCGCCCCTTAGCCCTCTTTTTCTGCTGTTTCTGGTTGAAAATCCTAAGCTCCTTGTTTTCCCTTTCGAGCAAAGCAACACTTTATAATGCCAGTTTATGGCCTTTTGCCAATTGTAGTATAGCTTTGCTCGCAGGGCTATCTGAATTCTGATGTTCCGAGTGTCACAAAGCTGTGATACCAGCAGTTTGTTGGTAAACGGCGACAGTTGAACGCGGGGTTTCGGAGGTCCATTTAGGGGTAGGCTGTTCCGTTTCAGTAGGCCCTACTGGTAGGGTGATAAGGGGGAATTGAAAGTCTATCAAGGACAGTGTTAGGCTTATAAGTTATTAAGTCAGTGGCCGTAAAGCATGTTTTTGAACAAATCTAGTAGTCTAGTTATAATCCAAAATACGATTGGAAGAACTTTTATCTCTACGGTTGATCAAATGCTTAGTCTCTTCCTTGAGGTCCTTATATTTGTGCGAATATTCTTGGGCAGGTTCACCAGTAGCCGCTATACCAGAGTTGATCCTTCGGTAGATGTAAGAGCCCAATTGGCGTACGCGTGTTCCATCAAGAGAGGTGACCCTGAAAACGATACTGCAGTATTGATCTCAGTACATCGTAATCGATTGCGGCGGCCCGAATGCTTTTGATAGTGCCATTTCTAATGGCATTAATAGCCAGATTGATTCGTCTTTCCTGATCTGCTTTGGAACTGTTGGTTGCCATGTTTGTGCTTGATTTTTTCTAAAGTTTCGTTTTGCTGGTCTCATCGACGCGTTTTTTGGTTTGGTGTGGCCAACTTACTGGTGTGGCCAACTTACTAACTTATATTGTTTGATAAGTTGACCGATGAAGAGTAAGAACTATTCATCAGTCCTAACCATAGTCTAATATACACAAAGGTTCTTCATACAAATAGAATTGATATGTTGATCGTCTAACTGATCAACTTATCCTGACTGATATGTTCAAGTTGGTCGGGGACCTGATTACTATATCAGTCACGTGATACATGAGTGCCGAAATACAGGGTTCTGAATAAGACAGGCAAACGCACACACGCAGATAATATGTGTTAGAATTATATTCGGGACAGTTAAATAAAGGTTTCAAAATTATTAATCATCTCCGAAACTTAATAAAGTTATTAATTTGATATTTACGCGATAAAGTTTTAATAATAATATTTTATCACTAATAACTGTGGAAGTAATAGATAGTGTTATAAGTATTATTATATTTATTAAAATGGTTAATACAATTAATAATATTAAGATCTTAATAAAAATTACCAGTATCTTTATTTAGCCAATATAATACAAAAAAAAATATCTATAATAATAGTTTTTTTTTAAAAAAATTAGCTTATTCTTTTATTAGTATCTACTATTATATTCAATTTTTACCAGATATTATGATAATTAAAGTGTTTTTATTTATCTAATTATAAAATATAAATATTTACAGTCAGTAATAATAACAGTTATAAAAAGGGTATTATTTAAAATAATAAAATTAATATTTTTAATAATAATTTTAGTAATTAAATTCCTAAAAGAATACTTAACAATATCAGGTTACCATCAGCAAAAAAATGTGTTGCCACCCCTGCTATTTGATGGTTCAAATGGTTAGAACGTTTTTTATACCCTAGTACTATTGTAACAAAGCTCAAACAACATGATGAACTACAACAAGAAATCATAGACGCTGGCGGAGCCCTGTGTATGACAATAAAAAACATTCATATAATTTTATAAATCAAAGAAATACAACAAAAACAATACAATTTAGAACAAAAGTAAAAATATTCAATTTATAAAATTATTTCTATTATCTAGTTTAAAGTTATCTTTTTATTTAATTTATAAATTATTTTTTTTATTTAATTCAAAGTTATTTTTTTATCCAATTCATAAATTATCTTTTTTATTTAATTCATAAATTTATATTTTTTTCCATATAAAACTATATATCTATTTAATATTTGTAATTTTGCCATCATATAATTAAGAAATTAAGTAACAACTTAAATAATAATTTAAATATATATAATCCACTTACCCTAGAATTTTATAATATAAGACAATATTATCTTAATATCTTATATTTATTATACTCAATTCTTATATTTTGTTATTTTGTAACCCTATCAACCTAATACTAAAAATATCATTTAATGCTAAAATATCTGAAAAATAAAAAAATATTATAAAAAAGTTAATAAAAACTTAGATTACTATTCTAAAATTTATTATCTCCTAAACCAAAGTATTTTTGGTAATATTTAAATAGATAAAATTATAAAATATTTTTATATTTTTATTAATTAATAATAAAATCAAATTTCCAAACCTCAAGCTATTTAATAGTAATAAATTACATAAATTAAAAAAATTTTTTAAAATTCTAAACAATAAATTTAAAAAGAAGTTTATCAAATTTAATATTTATTAAAAAAAAATTTTATATATAGTTAGTTTTTTAAAGGAAAATTTACAAAAATTTATATTTAATAAGTATAATAATAATATTAATTTATATAATTAAATTATTTATAAGAAATTTACTAAATAGTTAAATAAAGTTTTTAAGAATCCTAATCTTACTAAAACAATAGAATAGGAATTATAAATTTTAAAACAAATTAATAAACTTTTTTTAATATACTTAACAAAATTTTGAAAACTTATAGAATATTTTAATTATAATAATACCATCTAAATAATATATTTATGCAATAGTTTTTATATAAAAATTAAAGAACTTTTAATTACTAAAAATAAGTTTTCAAAAGATATTAATAATTTTATAGTATTATATCAGAAATTTAATAATAACTAATAAACCTTAGATATAAAAAAAAAAATTAGAAATACTACCAATATCAGTTTACCTCAAAAATTATAATAACAACAAAAACCACAAAGCCTTTTAAACAAATATAATTTTTAAAAATTACCACTAATTTAAAAAAATTAGTATTTTAGACTAAAATCAATAAATAAAAAATAGTTAATTAAAAAAAAAAAAAATAAACACTACTTGTTAAATCTCTACATATATTATAAAAACAAAGGCTATAAGAAAGAAAACTATTATACTAACTAATATTTTAAAAAAATTTTATCCACATGTATTATAATTTCTCGACCTAAATTAGAACCTACAAACAATAAAAAATATTAATAAAGAACAAACTTTCACCTTATATATAATCAAAATTTATAAGAAATTATATATAATAAAATTTAATAAAAAATAAAAAAAATTATAAAAACTACTAACTATAAGGTATACTTTGATGAAGAAATTAAAATAAAAAAAAAAGAAGCTTAATTATAAATAATAATATATAGCAAAACAAGATAAATCTATTATTTTACAAATTTTAAAAATTTTAAAAAAAATTATGAATTTTTTTTATATTATAGAATACTTTTTTTTGTTTAAATTTTAAAAAAACAGAAATTTCTTTTCAACCTTATATTAAAATCTTTATTACCCTATATTCTAAATTTTAATGTCTTATTTATATAATTGTTTATTTAAATAATAATAATACTAATATTTATATGAACTAATAATTTGTAATTAAAAATAATTTTTTAATTAAACAAAAACAATCTTTTAAAATTATAGAATATTTTAATAATAATAAAAAAATTGTTAAAGAAATAACTTAATTTGTAATAAAAATCAGAAAATATAAGAAAACAATTTAAGCTAATATTATTAATATAATAAAAAATCTCAACCTTAAAAACCTATAGCATAAAAAATATAAAATTATAATAAATTAAAATAAATTAAAAGTTAAATTAAGATATTTATTTAAAATCACTATTATTAGTACTAAAATATTTAAAAAAACCCTAAAATAGAGATTTACTTATATTATTTATAAGCTTAAATCTAAGTAAAATAAAAATTTAACAAAACCCACAATTAAACTACCTTCAAAATATAAAAACTTAAAAAAAATCTTTTCAAAACAAAAAAAAAATATCCTTCCATTAAAATAACTTACAAATATAAAGATCAAAATGAAAAAAGAAGTTTAGCTTATATAAAAACCACTAAAACCTATAAGTAAAAAACACTTAAAAGTTTTAAAAACATAGATGTAATGATGCGCGCAATAGCTGGGCTTGTGCTGTGTTGCACTATTAACCTTGTTTCGGATCAAATCAATAAGCCTCGGGCTTATCCAAATTCTCCCAAATATATATGAAATGGAGTTGAACAACTGGCACGCAGTTGTTTAGATGGCTTTTTGGCCTAGTTACTTGTATTCTATTATGTAATGTTACATTTAATTGTGTTGTTATACTTGTGTGATTGATTGGCTTATAGCCCGGGTTTAAATTGTGTAGGAATTAAAAAATTGGGTGTTTTTAGACTATTTCTATAGATAAATTTATGCTTTAGGTGCAAAAATACTATGTTTCTAGGTGTTTTTTATATCTTCATATATAGATTGTATGGTGACCTTGGATATAAGTTCATATTATAAAATCTGGCGGGGCAATATAATAATATACGCAATAGTTGGGTTTATACTGTGTCGCACCATTAACCTTATTTCGGATCAAATTGGTAAGCCTCGAGCTTATCCAAATTCTCCCGAATATATATGAAATGGAGTCGAACAACTGGCACGCAGTTGTTTGGACGGCTTTTTGGCCTAGTTGCTTGCACTCCATCACGCAACGTTACAATAGATAAAAAAAAATTTTAATAAAGGATTTATTTAAAAATTGAATAGTCTATAGGAGGTTCCTGTTTTATTTGTTATAAAAAAAAATAGAATATTATACTTCTACATCAACTAAAAAAAGTTTAATGTTATTATTATTAAGGACAGATGCTTTTTGCTATGAATTAATAAAATATTAAATTAGTTAAGAAAAGTTAAATATTATACTTAACTAAATATTTATAATATATTTAATTAAATTAAAATAATTAAAAGAAATGAAGAAAAAACTGCTTTTTAAATAAAATATAAATATTTTAAATTCTAAATAATATATTTTAAATTTATTAATACTTTTATTATTTTTTAAGTATATATTAATGATGTCCTACACTTTTTTTTAGATAAATTTTGTATAATATATTTAGATAATATATATATTTATAGTAAAACTTAAAAAAAATATATATGCTATATTAAAAAAAAATTTAAAATTTTTTAAAAAACTGGATTTTATATTAAATTTTTTAAATATAAATTTTTTATAAAAAAAACTAAGTTCCTAGGATATATTGTAAAAAATAATAAAATTAAAATAAATTTTGGAAAAATATAAAACATTTTTAATTAAAAGGAATTAAAGAAAGGTCCCAAGGTTATTAAAACAATTCAATTATTCTTTAAATTTATAAATTTTTATTAAAAATTTATTAAAAATTATACTAAAAAAATAAAATCATTATACAACTTTACAAAAAAAAATCAATTATTTTATTAGGGAAATAAAAAAAAAAAAATATTTAAAACTCTCCAAAAAGCCTTTATATCAAAATTTATCCTAAAATATTAAAATTTAAAATTAAAAATTAAAATTAAAATAAATATATTAAACTTTATCTACACTATAGTTTTATTTTAAAAATATAAAAATAAATTATGGTATTTAATAATTTATTAATTAAAAAAAATATTATCTACTAAATATAATTATAATATTTATAATAAAGAATTATTATCAATTATTTAAATATTATAAGACTGGAAGTAATATCTAATAAGTATATTAATATAAATTTATATTTTTATGAATTATAAAAACCTTAAATATTTTATGATAAAACAAAAATTAAAACAAAAATAAGTAGGATAGATAGAATATATATTATAATTTAATTATAAAATAATATTTATTTCTAGAAAAATTAATACTAAAACTAATATATTAATAAAAAAGTTAAAAAATTTCTCCCTAAAAAAAAAAATAAAAGAATTAAAAATTAAATCAAAATACTTATTTTATTTGAAAAAATCTAATAAATAAATATTTTAACAATAATATAACTTGATTGGGATGTAGTATATAAAAAAGACAAATATATTTAAAGTATTTTACAAATATTTAAAAAAGGCAAAAGTAAATATTCTAAAATAGAAATTTTTAAATTTAAAAAATATAACAAACAATTATTCTATAATTTAAAAAAAATAATATTATAAAATGGTAAAATATAAACTAAGATATTATTATAATATTATAATTATTTAACTATTGAATACTTTGGAAGAGCAAAGACTTTAGAACTCATGCAAAGAAAATATATATAGAAAAAAATTAGGAAAATGTCACAGACCTATGGTCTTGACAGCACAAATACCTGTACCTTGTTCTACGCTACATCGTTCCCAGTTCTGCTTACTACACCTGTCTCTCACATTCCTGTGCTTACCTACTCTGTTATGACACCCTGTCACATGACCCTCATGTACCACGTGACTTGCATGCATACACGCACATGTGTATAAGTGACCAAGCACACATGCATGCACATGCGTACAAGCGACCAAGCACGCATACACACACATGCATACAAACAACCACTAATATTTATATAAAACATCATTATGTATATAAAACTATCATTAGGACTGATAAATAATTCTTACTCTTCATCAATCAACTCAAATACAATACAAACTCATAGTTTACTATAATTTTTATTATTATTACACATCTTATATATCATTTTTTAATATCATTGTCATACATATTCCATAAGTTCTGAGAACCCGATATCTTAGAGTGAAAGATCAATATTTAATCAAACAAACTTGATCAAAGTATAACACTTTAACCAATCCCACTCAGATCTGATGGAGAAGCATATGTATGTCAATAACAGAATTCAATCCTAAAAATTTTATTATATCAGAATATAAGACAACAAACGACAAAAAAGACTGTGCACCTTTTTATAACATATTCCCATACTCCAGCAAATTTATTGTTTATTAAATTAATCAAACCAATGAATACTCCAGAAGGTAATTAAGAAAAATATTATTTTTATTAAAATTAAAATTAACTATAAACCTACCAAACAAGGAAAACAACATCCTTTAAAAAAATAATAAATTATATATTAACACTAATACCCAAATTAATGAAAAGTTAACCACATTAACAGAAGAATTTGAAAAAGAATTTATAAATATCACATTTACAAATAATTCCAAATACTCAAAAAATCTAAAAATTACAATATAAATATTAGAATAAATTACAATAACCACCTACATTTATACTGGAATTTATGCAGCAGCTGAAGAATATATTCTCATAAACAAAAATGAAGACTTTAGACCATCAGGACTAAGTCAACCAGAATTACCATATAAAAGCAAGATATGTTCCAGGTTTGTTCTTAAAGATAAAAGCAAAAAACATCAACTATTACTATAAGATCTTGATGAGGATCCTAGTAATAATAATTTAATCCCTAATAGCAACAACAAACCTACTTATTATAGAAATAATTAACAAAATACCTCCCATAGTAATATCAAATTATTAGAGCTAATTAAATTTAGAGGATCCCCTACAAAACTTAATCAATTTCTTAAACAGTTTAGTGATATTTTCTATTTTTGACTTAAAGATTTCTCTAATGATGAATATAAAGTTTGTTATGTATTTTTTTTTTTTGAAGGAATTATTTTTAATATTTATAATACCTATTGTGAAAAATATGATGAAAGTATTTTATATTAATGACGCCACGAAATCCCTGACATCACTTTAATCCTCATTAATTATACTGCCTTTACTAAATTTTTCAGATAAACTTGTGGATATAAGAACAAGCAAGAAAAAGTTTTCTGCAAATTTCATAAATTTTAACAGAAAAAATCAGCAAGAAATTATTTTTAAGAACTCAATTAATACATCCTTTTTACAGATTACAATAACAAATAATTACTTTACCATATCAAAGAAGGACTTAAACCTCAATAAAGACAAAAAATCATACAACAAAAAACTATTAACAAAGAATTTATATATAAAAAAATATAATTTTTCATTATTGAACTTGATAATACTCTCTATAAAGATAACAAAGCCAATATGTTACAATTTAGAACATTAGGATAATTTAATTTTGGAAATCAACAACTTTATTAGAATAATTGTTTTTACTATAAATTAAAAAATTAGAATAATTATTGACCAAATTAAGGACAGTTTTGATTTAATAGTAAACCTTAAAACCAATAGTAATGAAATGGCCAAGGATGGACCCCCAAGATTATTTACAGACCAGTTTCTATGGAGCTAGGAGTCACTTAAAATTAATATAAATTATAATATAATAAATTTTCAAAATTTAATAAATTTGTTTGTTTTAAATATAATAAGGAAGGATACATAGTTAGAAACTGCAGATAAAATTAGCCCCAAAAGGAATGGCAACCTAAATAAGTTTGTATTATAGACTACAAAAAATTATATAAACAACACTAAAACTATAATAAATCCGAATATGAAGATAAATACCAAGGATTCAAACTAAAACAAGAATTTGATAGAACTCTCAATATCACCACCAATTAAAAAATCTCTAAAGAAGATTTTCTTGAAACTACCCTCCAACAAATTTGCAATACCATAAGCAATATTTAAACTAGTCAATAAACTCAAAACAAAATAACAAAAAAAAAACCATAAATTATTATTTAATTTAAAGAATTAATCAAAGAAGATTGGCAAACGGACGCTATGTCCCTAGATCAAGATACTTCCGAAACATCAGACACAGAATAAAAATATATTATACCACCCAGATAATTTAATTTGTTTATTATTAAAGAATATTACTAAATCTGGAATAACCCCCCTTTAGAATGCTATTTATAATACATTCAAAATTTAATTAATGATCTAAGATAAGAATACCAATATTAGGATAAAATATAAAGTTGATTCATTCCCAAAGAATTTAGGTTTTATCAACCTAAAATTTATTTTAAAAAATAATTTTGAGTTACTTACAGCAAAAAAAGTCAATAAAATATCTCAGATAACAATTCATACAAAAAAATCTCCACCAAAAAAAACGAATTAACCAGATAATATTCAAAAGGATAATGTAATCAGCATTCAGAACTAAAAAATAATAATAAATTTTATAAATATGAAGACTCGAAAACACAAACCTTTAAGATGTGCTCTATAGAATGTGGAAATTGGAGATGTCATCTATATAGAACCTATAACCTTGATAAGTTAGAAAATATTTGCACTCCTTACACAAACAATATTCCCATAGAAAGATTTTATTTTGCAAAACAATTTTGATGAAGTCTTCACAAACCTTATCAACATGCCACCTACTTTGTTATGATCACCAAATACAGCGCAGAACTTGCCAGAGATTTTAATGATTATTAAAACATTATCAAGAAAAAAGAAACTTTTATAGAAAAACCAAAACTAATAATCATTCAATCTAAATAATACAGCAATATCATGAAATGCATAATATATAAACAAAGGCCTAACTACATAGCATACACTGGATATCTCATCATATACAAACATCATATACAAGAATAGACAACTTACACTGGAAATCAATTATGGAACCAGATAGTTATTAGAGAATATATAAAAGGAAGATCTTATTAAACTCTAAATATTCCATCAAAAACACACTCACCTCCTAAAGCCTCAGTAACACCTTCAGAATAACAAAAAGAATTATATTATTTTACCATTTAATTTTTGTTTGGTTTATTTAAATATTAGTATATTACTTATAAATTACTAATAAATAAAGAAATTATATGAAATATTACAAATTTTAATAATAAATTTTTAAATTAAAAAAGTTTTGGATTTTGATGTAATCTGAATAATCTAATTTAAGCTTTGTTAAGAAAGGATTTAACAAAATATTTAATAAAATTACTAAATAATACTTTAATATTCTTTGTATAATTAATGGAAACCTCACCAAAGTTCTTATAGATAGTGGAGTAGAAACTATTTATATATTAGAAAATTATATTAAAAAACATGTACTACCTATATACTTTAAACTAACTTATTATAATATTATAATATTTGGAGAAAGTTTCCTTAGAATAGTCAAATATAAAACCACTATTACTCTTATTATTAATAATTATTTTAAAAAAAGGATAATTAATATTTTTGATTTTAAAAATAATGATCTTATCTTAGGATATGATTGGTTATGGGAATATGATTTTGAAATTAGTTTCTGATTATAAATTATTAAATTTATTTAATATAATTGTTAAATTCCTTAGAAATGCTTTAAACTTAGATTTTAAGGGAAAAAAGTACATTTATGATTAATAGAATATTTTTTTGATAAAAAAATTTATCATTGATCTTGTAATAAGCTTAATATCCTTAAATGAATATGGATTAAAACTAAGAACATTTATAAAACTATTAAGGAAATCATTAAAAATACTGCATCCAAGATATTTAAATAGATTTTAAGATGGATTAAGATCTTTGAAAAGTTATTTGATAAGAATACATTATTAAAATTTAATAAGTTTATTTATGAAATATTACTCAAAGAAGGTGCTATTTCTAAATTTATGCTTATTTACACATGTATTTAAGAAGAGTTTAAAGTATTATATAAATATCTTGAAGAAAATTTATGCAAAGGATATATTTGACCTTTTTAATCCCCAGCAGGACACCCTATTTTATTCATTTCTAAGAAAAATGGAAAACTATGAATCTATATAGATTATTGAAGTTTTAATAATATCACAATTAAAAACTGTATTGGACTATTATGTATTGATAAATCTTTTGATTGCTTCTAAGAAGTGATTATATTTATTAAATTTAATATTATTACAGTTTATTATAACCTTAGAATTGTACCTAAAGATATTTGAAAAATAGTTTTTAAATATAAATATAACTTATTTAAATATTTAGTTATGTTTTTTAAATTAATTAATATTTTAGCATTATTCTAGACTTTTATGAATTATATTTTTAAAAACTATATTAATAAAATATATATTATTTACTTTAATAATATATTAATTTATAGTAAAAATCCAGAAAAATATTGAAAGTATATTATTTTAATTCTTAAAGTCTTTAATAAATACAACTTTAAGGTTGAACTTGAGAAAACAGAATTCAAAATGAAAGAGACAGAATTCTTAGGAGCTATTATTACCACTAGTAGAATAAAAATAGATTTAAAAAAAGTCCAAGTAATCCAAAACTGGCCAGAACCAAAAATAGTTAAAAATATTTAATCCTTTTTAGAACTATGCAATTACTATTGATGATTCATTAAACAATATAGCTATATGTTAGCAGCCCTAATTGAGCTTATTAAAATTAAAATTTAATTTAATATAACTCCCAGTCGGATCAATGTTTTCAATGTATTGAAACAATTATTTCTTTTAGTACCCATACTTTAATTATATAATCTGAAACTACTTATCAAAATTGAAATTGATGTTTTAGACGCCGTATTAGGCGTATGTTTATGCTAATTATATCCTAATAGTGAATGGTACCCTATCATGTACCTATTTTATAAATTTAATGTTACAGAATTATGATACTTAATCTATGATAAAGAATTTGTAGCAATAGTTTAAGCTTATAAAATATGAAAAGTATATTTTTAAACTAAAGACCCTTTTACTGTATATTTTGATTATAAGAATTTTATTTTTTTTTTTATTATAAAAGAATTTAGTTAACAATAAGTCCACTAATGGGAACTCCTTAGCAAATATAATATGAAAATTGTACATTATAAAGGCAAAGAAAATTTAGAAGTAGATACTATCAACAAAAGATTTAACCTAATAATAGAAATATAACTAGACAAAGGAGCAATTTTTGAAAAAAAACCGTTTGAAGATATTATTATTAATCAAACTCTTAATACCACCTTTTACTCATTTAATAATTAATTTACTTAGGAATTAAAAGAAAGCTATAAAAAATATTTAATAACTATTTAAATTTTATTTAATAATTTAAATATATTAGAATATTTTATTATTGAATATGGAATTATTTTTTTTTAAGATTTCTATTATATTCTTATTAAAAATTTTTAATAAAAATTTATTAAGTAATACTATGATACACTTGCTCATAAATATTTAAAAATTAAATAAATTTAAAAATTTTTAACCAAAAATTATTTTTAATTTCAAATATGATAATATATTAAACAATATATTAAAACTTATAATATGTGCTATAGAAATAAATTTAGTTAATATCTATTTTATAAAAAACTATAACCTTATAATATATTATTTGTATTTTTTTAAGTTATTTTTTATAACTTTATTTAAGAAATGTTATCTTCACAAAATCCTTTTACAAACACTATTTATAATAAAGTTTTAGTAATAATAAATAAATTTAGTAAAGTTATTATTTTAGAATTATGGTATGATAAATAATCTATACAAAAACTAAAATTAATATACAATCGACAAATATTTAGTCAATATAGTCTACAAGTTAAATATATTTGTAATAAAAATATCTTATTTATTAGCAAATTTTGGAATTTTATTAAAAACCAAACTAGAATCAAAATCAATATCACCAGTAAAAAACACATATAAATAAACAAAACCACTAAACAAATTATTTAAACAATCAAAATATAATTACACAATTTTTTAAACATTATATAAAATAATTAAATTAAGCTATTTTTTAATTTTAAATTCACTTATAATATTTTTAAATATTTAATTACTAAGTATACCTTATATAAAATACTTAAAAAATAAAACTTAATAATAGTACTACCCCCTCTAATACCCAAAAAACTAATCCCCTAAACAAATAAACATGTTAAGAATATAAAAAATCTTTATGAAAATTTTCAAAAAAACCTTTAATTTATAATTAAACAAATATTATATTATTATAATCAGAAAAAGATAAAAGCATTATTTTTAAAAAAAAAAAATAAAGCATATTTACTTATTAAATATATTAAATGTAAAAAATAATAAAGTAAAAAATTTAACTATTAGAAGTATAAATTATTCATGATTATAAAAAAATTTAGTGATAATATTTTTAAACTTAAAATATTAGGATCTATATGGATTTATTGATCATTCTACATTTTATTTTTAGAACTAGTCTTAAGAAATCTAAGAGAAGATTTGAATAATAAAAAATTAAAATTTAAAGATTATATTGAATATAAATTTGAAAAGATTCTTAATAGACCTAATAAAAAAAACAAATACCTTATGCAATAATTACCATCCTATGGACTTTAAAATAATTCTTGGATTCCAGAAAATAATATATTCCCAGAATTTATTTAAATTTATTTTAATTAGAAAATTATGTTATTACTAATGAAACGAGGATATAGAAGATTAAAAAAATAGAGATAAATTATTAACTAAATAGGAATAATATTATTAAATAATTTTTAATAAATTTTTTTTATTTTTTTTTTGGTAACTATTATGTTTGTATTATTCTATGATTTAATCTTTTTATTTATTATATCTTCCTTATTTAATAGATTCTTTTTATGGATAATAATCTTGAAATATTTTGATTTTAATTATTTTAATTCTTTTTACTTTTGTACTAATTGAGTAAATAATTTGGTCTGCTCTTTTTTTAACCTTTTTACCTCTTTTTTCTTTTTGTTTAATTAATAGTTTAGCTGATTTATTATAAAAATATTAATTATATTTATTTAAAAAGTTTAAATAAGTACCTACAAAAATCAGCTATATAATTCTTTTACCCATTTTAAGTATAAACAAAACAATTCCAATAACCCAATATAACTATGTAAAAATGATTATTTTTAATGCAATACTTATAAGAAAGAAAAGTAAGAATTTTAGATTTTTTAATATAATCAGCCAAAATATTGTAATACTGATGAATAAAATTCTATTTTTAATAATATTCTACCAATATTTATATTTATTTTTAAAAAAAATATTAATTATTTTCTTACAAAAAATATTTTAAAATTTAAATTTTAAATTACCACCTTAATTTAATTGCTATTTTTTTATATACTTTCACTTATGTTATCATTTTATTCTATATATTTAGATAAACAAAAGTTTTATATAAAATAACAATTTGTATTAAAAATATGCCTACTCTAGATATTAACTCTATGAAATAATATTATTTATATAAAATCTAACTTCTACATAGATTTCCAATCTACCCTGGCATTAAGTTTATATAAAACCTGTTATTGTATAGATATTAATTCCTTGAAAAAAAAAAATAATATTATAGACTTATAATTTTAATAATATAAATACCTGTATTTTGTTTTACACTGCATCATTCCCAATTCTGTTTGCTATATCTGTCTCTTATATTCCTGTGCTTACCTACTCTGTTATGACACCCTGTCACATGACCCTCATGTACCACGTGACTTGCACGCATACACGCACATGCGTACAAGCGACCACTGACATTTGTATAAAGCATCATTATGTATATAAGACTATCATTAGGACTGATAAATAGTTCTTACTCTTCATCAGTCAACTCAAATACAATACAAACTCATAATTTACTATAATTTTTATTGTTGTTACATATCTCATATATCATTCTTTAATATCATTGTCATACATACTTCATAAGTTCTGAGAACCTGGTATCTTAGAGTGAGAGATCAGTGTTTGGTCAGACGGACTTGATCGAAGTGTAACAGAAAAATATTAATAGATATATTAATAATTATCATATATACTACAGAATAAAAGTTTTATAAAATATATTTTAAAAACTATTATAATTACTGTAGATTTTAAAAAGAAATTGGAGTAATATTTTGTTTAACCTTATTATAGGACTACTCTAATAAAAGAAATATAATACAATACTAATAATTATATATAGACTATTTAAAATAATTCATCTATCATTTACTAATAAAAAGTTTAATATTAAAAAATTAATAAAAATATTCTTATATAATATATAAAAACTTTATAAGTTATTAAAAGAAGTTATATTAAATAAAAGCACTAATTTCTTAAATAATTTTTGGAACAAAATTAATAAAAAATTAAGAATCTACTATAGACCAAGTATAATATATCATTTATAAATTAACAAATAAACTAAATATATTAATTTTATTATTAAATAATATCTTCAGACTTATGTTAATTATTAATAAAATAATTAAATAAAATAATTACTATTAGTTAAATATTGCTATAATAATAAAACTTTAGAGATTATAAAAATCTCATTTTTTATAGCCAATTATAGCTAAAATCCTAAGATAATAATCATTAATAAAAAAATATTTTCCCAAAATATTCAAACTTCTAATTTTATAATAAAAATAATAGAATTATAGGATTTTTTTAAAACCAAAATTAGCTATATTATATAAATATAATAAAAATAAGTTAATAAAAAAAAAAAATTTACTATTAATTATAAAAAAAATAATAAAATTTGATTAAATATATATAATATTTTTATCACCAGATCATATTCTAAATTATTTAATAAGAATAAAGGGCTTTTTTAAATCTTTAAATTTATAAAAAATAGAGTATATAAACTTGATTTTTTTTTTTTAATAAGAATTTATTTAATTTTTTATACTGGCTTACTATGATACTTTAGGAATAATATTTTTTTGAATTAAAATTAAAAAGAATGGCTCTTATTAATTACTATTAATAAAAATAGTAATATATTGTATGAAGTATTGGAATTATTTGATTTTCAAAAATAGAATAATTAGCTTAAATATTATATCTATTAGAAAAAATATGATAAATTAATTTAAAAACTAGCTAGTTACATCAGACATTTGGAATAATTTCTTTAAATTTTTTATAAAAAACATTTTAATAAATTAGGTCTTAATAAATAAAAAATATTTATAATCTAAGATTTTTATACTAAAATAACTTACATAATTTATAATAGCTACACCATCTAACCTTACTATCTAATACCAAAACCCATTTGATAATATAGAGTTTATTATTTTATTTAATATTTAAGACTTTATCAACTTAATAACTAAATCAATCAACATTTTAAAACTGTAACTGCCAACACCTTACTCTAATAACAAAGAAATTTTCTCCTCCTTATTTTACAAATCTAAATCTTCTAGATACTTTATCTTCACTATAAATTTTAATTTTAAAAAAAATCCACTAGAAATTCAGAATAATATTTAGTAAGATTTAAAATATAATATCCTCCAGCAAAAAATCCAAAAATTAAAAATTATACTTTGTAAAGCGAAATCCAAAGTTATTAATCAAGAACTAATAATAATATAATAAAAACATCCTAAGGAATATTAGAAATACCAAAAACAAAAAAAAACAAAAACACCATTCATCCAATTTAATTCAGGAAATAAATCAAAAAATCTAAACAATTTTAAACCCAAAAAAAAACCAACTTTAGATATATCACCAAAAAAAAAATAAAAACTTATTCTGGGAATTCTAAAAAAAAACTATTATCAAAAATTAATACTACCCAAAATTAACAAACAATACAAATATAGAAAAGGACCCAAAAAAATCATAAATATTTAAACAAAATATTGATAAGATATTAATATTAAAAAAAAAAATCTTGTAATAAAATTTAAATAATATAATAAATTATAATAAAAAATCATAAACACTAACAGAACCCTGTATATAATAATAAAAAACATTCATATAATTTTATAAATCAAAAAAATATAATAGGAATAATATAATTTAAAACAAAAATAGGAATATCCAGTTTATAAAATTATCTCCATTATTTAATTTAAAATTATTTTTTTATCCAATTCATAAATTATTTTTTTTATTTAATTCAAAATTATCTTTTTATTTAGTTCATAAATTATTTTCTTTATCCAATTTATAAGCTTATATCTTTCTCCATACAAAACTATATATTTATTTAACACCTATAGTCTTGTTATTATGTAATTAAAAAATCAAATAACAACTTAAATAATAATTTAAATATACACAATCCACCTGCCCTAAAACCTTGTAACATAAGACGGTATTATCTTGATATCTTGTATCTATTGTGCTCGATTCTTACAACTATCCTATTAATAATTAAAGATTATGAGAAGCTATACATTTTCTATTAACTAACATAATTTTTCTGTTATTTTATATAACTTCCCTATAACTCTCTAGCTGTTTTCTAGTGTTTAATTTTATTTAAAATAAATTTATTTATTAAAATTATATATATTCAAGAATATATATTGGAATAAAATAAAAGAAAATAAAATAAAGTTTTTTGTTAGATATCTAAAATCTTTTTTTATTTTTTTAATAATAAATCTAATTTTTGCTTTTCACTATTATTTATTAATATAAAATTTTGAGGAATTCCGATTTTAAACAATTTATTTAATATAATATCAATATAGATTTATATCAGACTCTAATAATACAACACCAGTTTTTTTTAAGCTCGACCAATTATATTAATATATAAATTATTAAAAATTACTATATTCCTGATTAACTGCAATATTATTTAAATTGGTAAATACTAAAAATCTTATATTAATTACTAACAATTTAAAAACTAATCTTCTAATTATAGATACTATTCTCCTATGATTTTAATGTAATTTAAATATACATAGCAGTTTATACTAAAATTTTAAAATTTAATTTTTTTATCAGATTCAGTTTTTTTATTCTTCTTCCTTTTTACAAATTCTAGTATTAATATATTAAAACTTTTAAAATTACTAGATATATAAAAAAAGTTTATAAATATCTATTAGCAGATTATATATATCTATTAACAAGAAAACTAACCATAATTCTTTTTTTTATAAAATATCCTAACAATTTATTATTTAATAATATTTTAATTTTATTTAATTAAGTGCTAATATTAAGATAACTCAAATTATATATATCTAATATAATATTTTTAACAATATTCATTAAATATAAATAAAAAATTTTAATATAATAATACATCTAATTAGCATTAACTTATAATCATAATATCTAAAAATTATAAAAAAAAAAAAAATTTATAAATAATTTTGATAAAAATTAAATTTAATTTATTATTTTTAATCAAACTTTAAATATATACTTTTATCTAAGAATTATTTAACTAGATTTTATTACAGAACTACCAAAAAAAGAAGTTAGATTTTTATTTTTCAAAAATTATATTTTTATATTTAAATAATAAGTTTTTATTAAATTTTTTTTTAAACAAAGAAATTCTTATAAAACTAGTTGAAAATATTAGGAAATTAATAGGCTTTAGTTAAAACTTTATCAACCTTCCTTTTATAATATTTTCATAATTAAGATTAGTAACTAATTTAGTATACTAATATTTTCTTGAAGTAGTAGCCAATACTAGTAATTTGAAAGAAATTACCTTCTAAATCATAAATTCTAAATATTGTAACTCAAGATTAGATATATTATCTTAATATTAATTATCATTTTTATATTATTTATCCTTTAGTTTCATCATGTCAAATAGAATATATCTATAGAAAAATTAAAATAATCTAAAAAAATATAGTGTAAAAAAAAAAATAAAAAATAATAAAAAGTTAAAAAAGAGTTTATATTAATTTAATATTATAAAAAATCCATATTAGATTCTAAAAAACAAATATCCATAATTAATTATTTTAAAATTTTGATAAAGTATATTAAGATTAATATTAGCTTCCTATCATCATATAATGATCTCCCTACATCCCTATCAACCTCCTATACTCCCATACAATTAGAGTGCGACATGGGTTGGTTTTAACCCAGAAACCAGCGGGTTGGGTCGGTTTGAGAGGGGTCATGGGGAACCGCTGGGTGGTTTGATATAGGTCGTGGGGAACCGCTGGATGGTTTGATATTGGTCGTAGGGAACCGCTGGGTGGTTTGATATGGGTTGTGGGGAACCGCTGGGTGGTTTTTCTGAAAATCAAAAACCGTCCAAAAACCGACGGTTCCCCGCTTATCGATAAGAATTATCAGA